>CM022752.1:35230427-35590427 GCA_012411365.1 Ameiurus melas
TCATTAACATTTAATCAAACGTGAAAGTTCACATGCTAGCTTGCTTTGTCGCTAAGAAGTAAAAGATGACATGACTGTGCGATTCATGTCCCGAACTGTTTTCTTCCTCTTATACCTCTGCGATTGAGCGGGGGCAGTGGGGGATTAGTGGTTAAGGCTCTGGGTTAATGATCAGAAGGTTGGGGGCTCTGCCACTGCTGGACTGCCACTGTTGGGCCCTTGATCAAGGCCCTTAACCCTCTCTGCTCCAGGGGGCACTGTATCATGGAAAACAATTTCACTGTGCTCTAGTGTATATGTGACCAATAAAGACTCATTAACGTTGTACTTTTGATCTATTTATGTAAATCAGTAACAAGTCAGCGTTAGTGGTTCCGTTCGCACTTATGTCACAGCAGCTATAGACATCCTTTCTCTCACCAGCTTCTCTCTTTTTTGTCTTATTGAAGCTAATAAGACGCAGAAACGCAGCGTGTCATGTGACCAAGAAATGGCGAAACGCAAAGTCAGAACTCACAGACACTGGAGACTCCGTTAGTATTACAGGACATTAAAGAAACGTCCTCTTTTCCCTTGTGGAGAATTTGTTGATTATGTGACGCATCGTGCTATACGAGGCCCTGTGAACGAGCCGTTACTATAGAAACCGTAATGTGTTAGATACAACGAGTGCATGGATATACATAAAGCAGTGATTTGTGTGCCATTTTCTGACCAGTGAGATTGGAGAATTCATCAGCGCTGTGGTGTAACTTTACTTTATTCATTCCGAAGCTTGTGGTTTTGGAAGTTATCAGTCGCTATAAAAAGAACTGCTACTGGGTTGTTGTTGTTGTTGTTGTTGTTGTTGTTTTTTAAAAGTAAAACATCGAGACATGTGCAACGTGTTTAACGCTTTAACGAGTTGAAGTAAAGAAACACGCGGCTATATTACACTTTTTTTGCCTGTGATCTGAGATATTTCATGGTTCTTTCATCACTGTTATAAATAACGTGGGGTTTATGAGGTAAACGGGAGACTGGGTGCAGGAGCGCCTCCATTTCACACCCTGCTCCACTCTGCTCTGTCTTCCCAGCATGCATTGCACTGCAGAACACTGCATCGGCTGCATAATCACACCAAAGTGCGGCCAGCTTCCTCCAGCTTACACTGCCCTCCTCCTCCTCCTCCTCCTCCTCCTCCTCCTCCCCCTCCTCCCCCCCTTCCTCGTGTGTGTGTGTGTTGCTTCAGTGTTTATTTGTACACTCAGTACCATTAGTTTTGTCTTTTGTCTCTAGTGATCTCTGTTCTTTCTGTTTCTGTCTGTCATTCTCCCACCTACTGTCTGTCTCTCTATTCGTGTCTGTCTTGCCCCAAAGCTCTTTCTAGCTGTCTGTCTCTCTGTTTGTAGCTGTCTCTTTTCGTCATCCTCTCTGTTTTTCTGTCTGACTTTCAACGTTCTTGCTCTATTTCTATCCATCTGTCCTTCGCTGATTTTCTGTCTCACCCTTCTCATGCTCCCTACCTGTCTATCTGTCTTTTTCTCTGTCATTCTCTCCCATTCACTCCATCTTTCTCTTTCTCTCCATGTTATGTCTGTCCCCCTCTTGTTATTTCCCTCTGTTTTATCTCTTGGTCTCTTTCTCTCTTTTTTTCTGTCTCGCCCTTCCATATGTCTTTTTCTGTCTTTCTGTCCCCATTCCATTCTCTATCTTTGAACACCTTTCAAATTTTTTTCTGTTCAGTTTCTTCCTGTCGTGCTCTCTCGCAGATTTTCAGCTTTATCTGCCTCACTCTCATTCTCTCTTTCTGCCTGCCTTTCTCTATTTATCTGTTTCCTCTCTGTCTCTCTCGTTCTGACTCCCTTTCTCTCCTTTTCTGTCTTCCTTATTGTCTTCTCTCTTTCTCTGTCTCTTTCTCTATCATGTTTCTCTTTCTGCCAGCCTTTCAGACTTTTTTATGTTTCTTCCTCTCATTTTCTCTCTCTCTCTCTGTCTTTCTCTCTTTATATGTTCCTCTCTCACTCTCTCACTCTTTCTATCTGCCTTTCTGTCTTTTTCTGTCCCCTCCTCATTCTCTCTCTGGCTTTTTTCGCCCTTTATCTGTCTCACTCTAATTCTATCTCTTTCTGCCTGCCTTTCTCTTTTTCTCTCTGTCACTCTCTTTTTTCTTTATCAGCCCGCATACTCTCTGCCATTCTCTCTCTCCTTTTCACTCTCTCTCTTTCCTGCTTTCTCTCACTCTCTCGGATGTTCTCTCTGTCTGTCTTTCCCTCTCTTGTTCTATTTTTCACCCCCAAAAGTCTCTCATGTCTGTCTCCCTATGTCTCTCGGTCTCTCTCATTGTTTCTCTCACGTTCTCCTTTCTCTTTGTCAACTATTTATTTTTTCTATTCTCTCTTCCATATGTCTGTCTTGCTGTCTTTTCTTCTCTTTTTTCCTCTGTCCCAGCCAGTCTGCTGTTCTCTCTCTCTCTTCTCTCTCTCTCTCTCTCTCTCTCTTGCTCTCTCTCTCGCTCTCTCTCTCTGTCTCTCTCTCTCTCCCCACACACACACCCTCAGCACTCTGAGCTGAATTCCTCGCTCTCATCTTTTTGGCTGTGAGTGTTGGCATCCTTCCTGAGGCCCACGCGCTGTGTGAATTAATGTGCCTAATTAACACCACGTTAATTATTTGTAATTTGCGTGTTTGGGTACACATTACTTGAGAAGCATATGTTGTGCAGCGTGTTAGCCGAAACAAGCGGGTGCATAATGCCATCTCTGGAGTGTGGCGCTGTGTGATGGGCCAATCAGTGCACAGACCCTCAGACGCGGCCGAGAGAGAGAAAGAGAGAGAGATTGAAAGACGTACACACTGAGTAAAGAGGCTCTCTGACATGATTGTGGTGTTGTCTGATAACAGGAGTTGGTGGATTAAAAACTTTATTCAGAAGTGCTGAGGACTGACAGATCCCAGGGTGAAGAGCAGATGGACAAACTGTAGGAGGGTTTTCACTTCTATTGAGTCATTTCTATCCTTCATTTTAGCGTGTATCTCTCTTCAGATGAGTTAGTGATTCAGGTGTTAGTGATTCAGGTGAGTTAGGGATTTGGGTGTTAGGGATGCAGGTGTATTAGTGATTCAGGTGAGTTAGTGATTCAGGTGTTAGTGATTCAGGTGAGTTAGTGATTCAGGTGTTAGTGATTCAGGTGAGTTATGGATTTGGGTGTTAGGGATTCAGGTGTATTAGTGATTCAGGTGTTAGTGATTCGTGCGTGTTAGTTATTCAGGTGTGTTAGTGATTCAGTTGATTTAGTGACTCAGTGAATTAATGATCAGATGTGTTAGTGATTCAGGTGAGTTAATGATTCAGGTGTTAGTGATTCAGGTGTTAGGGATTCAGTTGCCTTAGTGATTCAGGTGTTAGTGATTCAGGTGAGTTAATGATTCAGGTGTTAGTGATTCAGGGGAGTTAATGATTCAGATGTGTTAGTGATTCAGGTGTTAGTGATTCAGGGGAGTTTATGATTCAGGTGTTAGTGATTCAGATGTGTTAGGGATTCAGGTGTGTTAGTGATTCAGGTGTTAGTGATTCAGGTGTAAGGGATTTGGTTGTATTAGTGAGTCAGGTGTATTAGTGATTCAGGTGAGTTAATGATTCAGATGTGTTAGTGATGCAGGTGTAAGGGATTCAGTTGTATTAGTGAGTCAGGTGTATTAGTGATTCAGATGTTAGTAATGCAGGTGTAAGGGATTCAGTTGTATTAGTGAGTCAGGTGTATTAGTGATTCAGGTGTTAGTGATTCAAGTGTGTTAGGGATTCAGGTGTAAGTGATTCAGGTGTTATTGATTCAGGTGTGTTAGGGATTCATGTGTGTTAGTGATTCAGATGTGTTAGTATTTCAGGGGTTAATGATTCAGATGTGTTAGTGGTTAGGTGTTAGAGATTCAGGTATTGTTAATGATTCAGGTGTGTAAATGATTCAGATGTGTTAGTAATTTTTCACTTGCTATCTGAAAGGAAGTGTGTTTTCTTCTCAGTAAGCTGTGTGTTTATTCGAGTTTATTTTAGTTTATTGGACGGTGTGTCCTGGTTGATTATAGGCTTTTCACTTGAAAGTTTTTTATTCAGATTCTTTAAAATGCATGAGCCGTTTGCAGTCGCAGCTTTAATCCTGTTTATTACTTCAGAAAGATATCGGTGCAGTGATGGCCACAGCTGACACGTGCGTTCATCCTCACATCCTCACTAGTGTGTGCGGTTTAGAAAAAGGTCCTCATGCCACAGAGCTGGAGAACCCAAACAGGCTATCAGGGGTCCTTTCATGAAAAAAAACAACTCTTATTTCTCTCTCTCTCTCTCTCTCTGTCCTTTTTCATTCTCCATCTCGCCATCACACTATTTTCTCGATCATAACCATTTCATATTTATTTTCGCTCATACCCCTTGGCCCCCCCTCATTAGCAGTCAGCTCCTGTCGTGTCCTAACCACTGGGGAGACCTTCGCTTATGCGCCCTGCCTCCTCCCTCTCTCCCTCCATCCGTCCTTCTGTTTTTCACCCTCTCGCCTTTTCTAAAGTATTTGTGCGTTCATTTAGTCATGCCGCACTATAGCCAATTTAAGGAACAGGCCGTTTGCAGCCGTTTGATTTTCTCCGTTCGGCTGCATGGCTCTAAGCAGCGGCGCCTGTCTTGAGGGAGACTCTCTAAATGAAGTTCTCTCTCGTTCTCTCTCTCTCTCTTTCTCTCTCTCTCTGTCTTTCTTTCTCTCTCCATCTCTGTCCCCCTTTTCTCGCATTCTCACCCCCCTCTCTCCCCCAACACCCCCTCTATGTGCTCCCTCAGGGCTGACGGCACACTCGTAATTTCTCTCAGAAGGGAGTTTGACTGTGAGATGGATTATTTCTGCTTGAACTCAGACGCAGAGCTGGATCAGACTGCCAGTCCGTTCAGCGTCAAAATTAAAATGATAAGTTGACGCAGCACAGCAGCTCGAAACGACGCGAAGTTGCGTGTGTGAGCATGCGTGTAGAGGTTTTTTTTTTTTCATTTTTATTATTGGTGCTAGGATGTTTTCCACTAAAACAGTTGTTCATATAGGCGCACATTCTGGCTGCATGGAAGTGTGTTTTCAGCACAGTAATGAGTCCTGCTTGCTCAACAGACAAAAACAAAGCTGTAAGGCGCTACACATTTTCATGCTGTTCAGGCAATGCTTCTTAGATTTTGTCATTCCTCAATGACATCTGGATACGATATACTTACTCTGTAAAGCCACCAAGAGCAACTCTTATTGGCTATGATGATCAGAAGAGCTGGATGGATTTTTATTTTTGCTGTTTTGCTAGGAAACAAGTACTGACAACTTTATCCAAATGTCACTGTGTTCTGGTGATATAATTAGAACATACACTGCAGGACAAAAGTTTTGAACCAACACTTCAAATCAAAAAGAGAGGTATATATAGCGTATTAAAAGTGACCTCTTTTTTTTTTTTTTTTTACACAAATAATATTCAGATAATATTGGAACACTGAAACTTTTTCTGGCAGCCGCTTCATGGATTATTTTTATACCAGGGTTATTCGGAGTTCTGAACACATCTAGCACAGACAGCACACAAAACATACAGCAGGGTGGTGCATGCTGTATTCGCCGCTACGTACGTTGTCACAGTGAATCTGCATTGTTTTTAATGACTGTATATATGTACAGTAAAATACAATGAAAAAAAAAAATATATATATATATATATAATAATAATAAAATAGAATTAGATAAGGTGGAAAAGAACAAAATAGAACAGAGTAAATATGATAGAAGGTAATGGGGTAGGATAGGATGGCATAGGATAGGAGATTATATAATAAAATAGTGCAGAATAGACTTGATAGGATCAAATGGGATTTGACATGATAGGGTGGAATGGAATAGAGTGGTATGGTATTGAATAGAGGGATAATAAAATAGAATATAACAGAATGGATAGAATAGAATTTTTGATTGAATATGAATATGACATATGAATCTTTATTGGTCATGTATACATTACAGCACAGTGAAATTCTTTCCTGCACATACCCCTTCCTATAAGGAAGTTTGGGTCAGGGCGCAGGGTCATGATACAGTGCCCCCTGGATCAGAGAGGGTTAAGGGCCTTGCTCAAGGGCCCAACAGTGGCAGTCCAGCAGTGCTGGGGCTTGAACCCCCGACCTTCTGATCAGTAACCCAGAGCCTTAACCGCCAAACCACCACTGCCCCCTAATACTAATATATTCCGCGATAGAATGGAATATGTTAGTAAGTGAATAGAATGGAATGGTGGAATGTGATAGAATACAAGAGAAGAGGAAGTGAATAGTATGGAATGGACTGGAATATAATAGAATGGAAAGGACTAGAATGGAATATGGTCGTATAGAATAGAATAGGAAGTGATTAGAATAGAATGGAATGTGCTAGAATGGAAGGTGGCAGAATAGAATAGATTAGGAAGTGATTCAAATTGAATAGAATTGAAACTTTTTGGGTCGAAAGGAATGTGTTAGAATGGGGAATAAAAATTGTAACAGAATAGAATTGGAAGTGATTAGAATGGACGGGAATGAAATATGATAAAATGGTACAGAACTGAACAGAATAGAACTCGAATAGTAAGTGATTCAAATAGAATATCATATTTAAACTAAAGAATGCACAATTGGATAGAATGTGGTAAGATGGGAAGTAATTGTTATAGAATAGAATTGAAACAGACTAGAATAGGAAGTGATTAGAATCGACTGGGGAATGTAATGTGATAGAATAGAATGGTACAGACCTGGGAACATAATAGAATAGAACAGAGCAGGATAGAATAGAATAGGAAGTGAATTAGAGGGAATGTGATAGAATAGAATAGAAAAGAAAAGAGATGTGCGGTGTGGTGCAAGTTGCAGATGTGGCGTGTCCAGCAGTGTATGAAAAGCTCATTTAATCAGGTATTAGATCCTCCCTGCTGGCTGTGCTTAAAATCTCATCTTACAGAGTCTGTCTGAGCTGAAACTCTCCAACTGAGCGGCTTCTCCTGCAGGAACAACACAAACTGACCAACATAACAGTCAGCTCTCCATCTCTCCCACCCTGTCTCTCTCCCACTGTCATACCGAATGCTTCTGGCCTTAGAAAAAAAACACACACACACACACACACACACACACACACACACACACACACTCACGCAGCCACATACTCACACACTCCCTGTTATAATGATCTCTGGTTGTGAGATGTTCAGGATCTATGCCAGAGTCTCAGCAGGTTCTTATGAAGCGTATCAACCATTTTTTTTGTTGCATTTTCCTGAAGCCGCCTTGTTGGAACAGTCTGGCTGAGGAATCATCTAGGGATGTTATTTTGTCCAGAAGACGAGCAACCCTGAAAAAAAAATTGTAGCAGACCAAAATGAAGTGGTAAAGAAAAGCTACGACCTCTGACCCCACCCCGTCACGCTATAAGTTATAAGTACTGGTGGGCGATATGACAAAAAGCCTCATCATGGTGTTTGAAGACATTTCTCTGATCCATGAGCTGTATCAAACTATATATATATATATATATATATATATATATATATATATATATATATATAAAACAATCAGTGAGTGTTGTGTTCCAGTCTTGAAGTTTACAACATGTGTGTGTGTGTGGTGTGTGTTTGTCAGCAATCGGCCGGACCCTGATCCCTCGCTACTTCAGCACGGTGTTTGAAGGAGGAGTGACAGACCTCTACTACATCCTCAAACACTCCAAAGAGTCGTTCCACAACTCCTGCATCACTGTCGACTGCGACCAGTGCACCATGGTCACGCAGCACGGCAAGCCCATGTTCACCAAGGTAACTAGAGTGTGTGTGTGTGTGTGTGCGCTCGTGTGTGTGTGTGCACATAAAAATGCTCAGTGTTGTATTGCACATTACAATCTTAATAAGATCCATCTGGACCAAAATATACACTGAAAGGGAAAGAAAAAAGGGTTGAGGCTTCCAAAGGCAGATAAAGGACTTGGATTTGCCATGGGTGCAGCAACAGAGTATCTATCTATCTATCTATCTATCTATCTATCTATCTATCTATCTATCTATCTACAGTGGTGTGAAAAAGTGTTTGCCCCCTTTCTCATTTCCTGTTCCTTTGCATGTTTGTCACACTTAAGTGTTTCGGAACATCAAACCAATTTAAACAATAGTCAAGGACAACACAAGTAAACACAAAATGCAATTTGTAAATGAAGGTGTTTATTATTAAAGGTGAAAAAAAATCCAAAACCATCATGGCCCTGTGTGAAAAAGTGATTGCCCCCTAAACCTAATAACTGGTTGGGCCACCCTTAGCAGCAACAACTGCAACCAAGCGTTTGCGATAACGTGCAATGAGGCTTTTACAGCGTCCTGGAGGAATTTTGGCCCACTCATCTTTGCAGAATTGTCCTAATTCAGTTACATTAGAGGGTTTTCGCGCATGAGCGGCCTTTTTAAGGTCATACCACAACATCTCAATAGGATTCAGCTCAGGACTTTGGCTAGGCACCCCAAAGTCTTCATTTTGTTTTTCTTCAGCCATTCGGTGGTGGACTTGCTGGTGTGTTTAGGATCATTGTCCTGCTGCAGAACCCAAGTTCGTTTCAGCTTGATTAACGAACAGATGGTCGGACATTCTCCTTCAGGATCTCTTGGTAGACAGCAGAATTCATAGTTCCTTTTATCACGGCAAGTCTTCCAGGTCCTGAAGCAGCAAAACGCCCCAGACCATCACACTACCACCACCATATTTTACTGTTGGTATAATGTTCTTTTTATGAAATGCAGTGTTCCTTCCGCCAGATATACTTGGACACACACCTTCCAAAGAGTTCCACTTTTGTCTCATCGGTCCACAGAATGTTGTCCCAAAAGTCTTGGGGATCATCAAGATGTGTTGTGGAGAAATTGAGACGAGCTTTGATGTTCTTTTTGCTCAGCAGTGGTTTTCTCCTTGGAACTCTGCCATGCAGGCCATTTTTGCCCAGTCTTTTCCTGATGGTGGAGGCATGAACGCTGACCTTAACTGAGGCAAGTGAGGCCTGCAGTTCTTCGACGTTGTTGTGGGGTCTTTGTGACCTCTTGGATGAGTCGTCGCTGCGCTCTTGGGGTAATTTTGGGCGGCCGCCACACCTTGGAAAGTTACACCACTGTTCCATGTCTTCGCCATTTGTGGATAATGGATCTCACTGTGGTTCGCTGGATTCCCAAAGCTTTGGAAATGGCTTTATAACCCTTTCCAGACTGATAGATCTCAATTACTTTCTTTCTCAATTGTTCCTGAATTTCTTTGGGTCTCGGCATGATGTGTAGCTTTTAAGGATCTTCTGGTGGACCTTACTGTGTCAAGCAGCTCCTATTTAAGTGATGCCTTGATTGTGAACAGGTGTGGCAATAATCAGGCCTGGGTGTGGCTAGAGAAATTGAACTCAGGTGTGGACAACCACAGTTATAGTATGTTTTTAACAAGGGGGCAATCACTTTTTTACACAGGGCCATGATGGTTTGGTTTTTTTCACCTTTAATAATAAACACCTTCATTTACAAATTGCATTTTGTGTTTACTTGTGTTGTCCTTGACTATTGTTTAAATTGGTTTGATGTTCCCGAAACACTTAAGTGTGACAAACATGCAAAGGAACAGGAAATGAGGAAGGGGGCAAACACTTTTTCACACCACTGTATCTATCCATCCATCCATCCATCCATCCATCCATCCATCCATCCATCCATCCATCTATCTATCTATCTATCTATCTATCTATCTATCTATCTATCTATCTATCTATCTATCTATCTATCTATCTATCTATCTATCTATCCATCTTTTTGTCTATCCATGTATCTATCCGTCTGTCTATCTATCTATCCATTTTTCTGTTTCTCTATCTATCTATCTATCTATCTATCTCTCTATTTTTGGGTCAGATATTGCGTGACAGAGAAACTGGCTCATTAACACAGGAGCGTATTGATCACGGCAGTTTGCTCACGTGGTTTATTTCGTTCATTCATCTTCTGTAACAGATTTAGATTTGTCAGGGCCACTGTGGTTTAAACTGATCATTTGTTATTTTTATTTAGAAAATTGAACCAACTAAGTTTGATAGAAAATACTCAAAGTACACAAAATAAGTACACAAAAACAATAACTGCAGGCGAGGATGGGATCGGCCCGATTTCCTTTCCTTCGGGAGGGGGTGGGTGGGATTGGTCAGGAATGTCTTCTGGCGCTTCAGTTCATTCACTGTTTAGCTCCAGCTCACGCAGCTTGAGCGGCTCAATCCCCGACGTTACTGACTATGACTGGATTATTTCATACACTAGAACTATTCTTTCTAGATTTTTCTTCTTAAAAAATCATTATTAGTGCATTCTTAATATCCTGTGTGTAGTTTTTCACCATTGTTTTAATTCAAATCAGTTTTAGTGCTTGCTACACATCTTCAATTCCAATGCACTTTTACAAGTTTTTGCATTCGAATGTGCGTTTTTATCTTAAATTTGATGAACATGGCGAAAATTTGGCTAAAATGTTGGTGGCATTCATTCTTATGTAAACAAACACACAATGGGCGATATAGAGGTCAGCAAAAACGATCGAGGTCATGTCCGTATATCGTACGATAAGTCGATAACGTGATTATCGTGACAGGCCAACGCACAACATGGAGTCCACATCATTTTGATGGGTGTGTTTTTATCTCTTTATGGGGACCCAGTAAAAAAAAACGCAGCTTTAAAAAAAAGGATAAAAACAAGCCAGACGATGTTATTTTGTTCATTCGCAGATTTGATTTATTTTTACTGATGTTTTTATTCTAATTGTTTCTCGTAAATTTTTTTAAGTTACGATTCCTATTACAGTTAAGCTACAGTAATAATTATGTCAGTGGAGGGTCCTCATGAGGATAGTAACAGTGTGTGTGCGTGTGTCTGCGTCTGCTGTGTTTGTTACATCCTCATATGAGCCAGTCTGTATGAGACAGTAAACAAACTAATACATCAAACAAGCTCACGAACACGACACACACGCACTCATTCCCCGCCTTAATCACTTCCATTATTCTATATTTGTTTATCATCAAGCGTCATTAGGAATCCCACAGCGAAACGGCTCATATGTACTTAGAAACCCTTCGCTTCACTCGTTCTTCTCGGTACTTTCATTCATATAAAACCCGCCTCTTTTTTATTTTTTTTCCCGACCTCTCGCCTCGCTTCCTTTGGCAAAAGCCATGTTTGCAGCGAGAGCGCTTCAATATTTCAAGAGCAAATATGAAAAAAGGTCTTGTCATAAATTCTGAATGCATAGATGGGCTGAATATTACACACTCGAAATATTGGAATCATGCAGAAGCAAAAAGGAAGGGGAAAAAATCCTCATCTTTGGTATTTGATCAACGTCAGAAGGGAGTCAACTGTGTATTTAAAAACCACATTCAAAAAGGTGTTGTTAACGTAATAATCCACACACACACCGATAGACGTGCTAAAGTTTAAATATACACCGAAAAATATCTCATGGCATCGAACAGTGATGAGATCATCCTTTCTTCAACCTGAAAAATTATATAAAACTGCAGATACGATGTAGTACACCTTTTAACCAGTATATATATTTACAAAGTTTTTACTTTGTTTAATAAAGTTACTAATAAATGGTTTAGTCACTATTAAGATGACAACTCTGTGTGTAAGACTTGACCTGACTTAATAATTTGACTTGCTTTTACTGATTGACATTTACAAACGTACACACGTGAGTCTGAACATGAGTAACCGAAACGTCCGGTGCACTTCTCAGTCTGGTTCGGTCCATGAGTTTATTCGTGCACAGCTTTACTCTAAGTTCGATGGATACCTGTGTACATTTCAGCCCAGTCTCATGCGGGGTGCCAATACTTCTGCACTTGATCATGGATTTTTGTCTACAAACTGGACAGGACAAATTCAATGTTGTCTTTTTGAATAATAAGTATTAAACAGTTAATATTTCATATTACTTTCTGATAACTAATGAAGTTTGGAGGACACTTCTTGGTCAGACTTTAAGACCCTAAAGTAAACCATTCTGCTGTCCACTACACAGATTTAACGACCTTTCACCTTGTAGCTGCTGGTATTCTCAGGCATTCTCACTAACCGAGCAGCTTTTATCTCCCCATGATCCTGCTGTTCCAACAGATTCTATCTAATAACGCCAGCTCACCCTATCAAGGCTGAAGCCTCCACTAAATGCAGCGAGGACATGGGATTATTCGCACACACACAGATGTCGTACTCTTAATCTGATCTCATGCAAAATTCACAAGCGTTCTAGTAAACATTTTGAAGCTTTCAGTATAACATTATAAAAATAATATATTTATTAAGTAAGGTTCTCTATTTCTAAAACTACTGTTTTGGTGTATTTTTAGCAAATCACTGGAGCAAGCGATATAGTATGAAGCAAAGCAATTCCAGTTACTTTCTTTTAAAATATGAGTGTTTATTTAACGGAAGGAGTCTCTAAATCTGCCTCCAAATTCTCCAGAATTCAATCCGATCGAGCGTCTGTAGGAAAGGATCTACTGCTAACGTCTTGGTGCCAGATACCACGGCAGACCTTCAGAGGTCTTGTAGAGTTCATGCCTCGACGAGTCAGAGCTGTTTTGGTGGTACACGGGGGACCTTCACAATGTTAGGCAGGTGGTTTTAATGTTATGGCTGATCGGTCTATAAGGCATACTAATACAATTTATTAAAGACCAAAGAACCAAAATGTTTATACAAGGACAGGTATAAGATCTTTTCAATAATTTCTTAGATAACAGCAGTCCCTGAGAGGTTCTTTCGGTTCCTTTAACAGTTCTCGCTTTTCTACAGGGGTTCTGCATGGAGTGCTAATCCAAATATGTGAGTTCTGAATAAACTCAGGGTTTATTTGGGTTTTTTTTCCCCCCACCACAATGACAACATTTACACTCCAAACCTTCTGGTTTTCCTCGAAGCGATTTTGATTTATGTATTTCTGAATTAACGATAACTCAATTCCACATAAACCGTGCAAGCGTTGACATCGATTGTTTTTCTCCCATGTCATGCCAATAAAGCTTATGTGAATTTGCATTTGAGAGCCAGAGACAGGAGGGGGAATTTTTTTTTAGCTTTGCTTTGCTTTTTCTCCAGCGTGGTTTGGTGTGGAGCAAAAATAAATGGCAAGAGAAAGTAAGCGAGCGAGGAGGGGGGAGGAGGGGTTGAAGGTGAGAGATGGGAGTGAAAGAGAGAGAGAGAGTCTGAAAAGCTTTGCATTGCATTTTCCTCTTTATTTCTGAAGAAGGAAAATCTCAAGAGAGGGTTTGTGAAGTGAAGGAACCCTACACAGAACCCATAGAACCTAGGTGCTAAGTTATTGTATTAGTAATTAAGAAAATCATCCATTCATGTAGCCCAAATGAAAGGCGTAAAGAGTTAGGAGTGATATGAAGAGCAAGAGATGGAGAGGAAGAATGAGTAGCAGGGAAGAGAGACGGTAAAAGTGATGTTTTTCTGGAGGGAAGAGAGAAAGAAATATGAACAGAAATAGTGAGAGAATCTGAGTAATACTTCAGTGTAGTTTGGTGTGGAGCAAAAAAAAAATGACAGGAGAAAATGAGAATCCGAGAAACAGTAAAGAAAGGACGGATTTTCTTTTAGGAGAAAAAAAAAACAAAGAATGAAAAGATAGAGCGAGAAAGAAAGTCAGCTGTGCTTCTGCATCTGAGAAGAATAGATGCGATGGAAGGAGAAAGGATTTTTTTTTAGCTTTGCTTTGTCTGTGGAGCAAAAGAAGTGGCCAGAGAAAGTAGAGAGAATGATAGAGGGAGGGAAGGAGAGAGAGAGAGAGATGGAGAGTGTGTCACGTGACAGTGCTGTGTTTTTTTTTTCTCTCGCCGATCCTCCCGAGCTCGTGTGTGCCGGGGGCATTGATTAGAGCCGCTCTGCTGGGATTACATCTTTGCCGTTGCCATGCCAACTAATCAGCTGTTGCACCCCCCCCCCCCTCCTCCTCCTCCTCCGTCCTCTCCTCCTTCTGGTTGCCGGAGCAACAGAACATTGGCGCTCAGAGAAGCTCAGCATCGAATCCAGCGATGTTTTTCTTCCTTTTATTTTTCTCTTAATTGGCAGCATTTTTCTGAGCTCAGGCCTCGGCCTGGGTTTTTTTTGTTGTTTTGGTGCTCGGCTGGTGTTGGTGTTTAGTCTCAGGGTTGGAGACACGGAGCTTCATTTCTAACACAAGTCCAAACTGACAGACAGGATGTTCTGTCACAGTGACAGATCCATTGTAGGGCAGATCGATAAACAACCTTTTTTTACTGACGCTGACATTTGACTGCTTTATCAACACTGTTTCTGGAGTTAATTCATATTTAATAAGTTGATATCTACTGATAGTTTCATTACATTTTCAGTCTAGAGCACAGATACGGGATCCGCTAGTCCCAAATCGCACCTTCTTCACTATAAGGTTCACCGTTTTTGCTGTTTTGGAGCTAATTCCTGCAATGACACGCAGAGGATACGGGTTAAATGATGCACCGCTAGCAGGTACAGAATACCCATAATGCACTTTGAAATGCACATGTAAACTTTTGAACAGGATGATCAATGTAAATTGTTATTATTTAGTTTAAAGATCTTTTTCATTTAGTAATGCGCAGAAACAGAAGCTACATTAGGTTTCCCAGAAGACAATTTATATTTACGATCATCCTGTTCAAAAGTTTATACCCTCCCGGCTCTTAATGTATCGTGTTGCCTTCTTGAGTATCAGTGAACGTTTTCACCTTTTGTAATCTAGCAAAGATGCACCTTACAGCATTTATATAGACAGTTTTGAATACAACAGGTGATCAGTACTGAACTGAAGGTAGCTAATAAACTGGGCTAGGGACGCTCATCTGTCTTCTTTACGCATAAATTTTTATAAAAGGTAACATTCAGTGCGTTTACATGGACAACAATAATCCACTCTTAACCCGATTAAGACGATACTTTGATTAAGAAACTTAATTAAGATTAATCTACTTAAGGTCATATCCGAAGTAAGCTCTAATCGAATTAAGACATGTGGAGTACTCCTGTTTTAGTCGCATTATTGACTTGTATTACAGACATGTACACACCTTAATCACATTATGAACATCGTGTGAGAGTTTTCATTTTGTGACAGGAAACGATAACACACAACATTTTATGGCAAACAAGAGAGTACAGCCGCATCCCAAACCGCATACTCGCATACTATAGGCCTGTAGTGGGGAAAATACATGTATCTCAGCTACTATATAGATGGTAAGTACGTGGTTTGAGACGCAGCCCACGGCTTCAAGCAGTGGTCTATTTGCATGTACAGCATGACAAATAATTAACTGCACTTAAAAAAAATAAAAACACCCAAAACTGTACACGGTTCCATAACGAAGACGAACTGTATGTTGAAACGCGAAAATCTGGAATGACGTTGGACGGCGTGGCGCGGTGACGTAATGACGTGTGCCGTTAATCTAATTGTGTTCTATAACATGTAAAACGGGAACATGACAGGAGCATTCTAAAAGCGACTCATGTAAACACTTTAATCACATTATTACCTTAATCAGAGTGAGGTCAATAATCAGATTACTGCTGTCCATGTAAACGTAGTCATTGACATAAACAGTAAACTGAAGAAAGTCATTGTCAGTGATTCTGGGCATCTGCTACTGCTAGCGGCTGCGCATTATGACGTCATGTGCCGTTACCTAGGAAGAGGCTTGTACTTCCAGTTAATATAAAAAACGCTCATGTTCCATTGTAGATGATATTACCTTTCTAAAATCCACACAGTAGACGGTAGAGTACATAGCATAGTGCATAGCGTAAGTCATTTGGGACACAACTTTAGTATTTACTCTCCGAAGCATGTTTTCGGAACAGAAATAATGTTATGAACTGCCAGTCTATCCAGAACGCCCCCCCCCACCCCCGTGCAATGCGCTGTCCAGCTTGTCGATAACGAGATTCAATGACAACGATTTTCATAATCGATTATTATCGATTAGTTGTTGCAGCTCTAGTCATGAGTAATGAGTTACTTTCCACACTGCTGGCCACCAATGAAAATAGAGAGGAGGTGGGGCTTACTGCTCATTCACACCCAGTACAAATCTGGTGTAGTGCTGTTCTCGGAAACGAACAGAAACTGGATTGTTTTTCTGATTTTATTAAACCTGCTTGCTCAACAGAATGAATTCATCTTGTGTAAAAAACAAAATATGTTAATAAACTGTTTGTCTTCAAAATTTCCATCAATGTTTTGCTTAAAATATTTGTACCCATTGTCCCGTTTTAGTCTGTTCACTCCTAAGTAAAGAACGCCTTTAATTAACTATTTAATACATCTAATGTCCCTCTCAGTTATTTGCAGTCGACACAATTTTTATGGATCTAGTCTCACAAAAGCATTTGGCATTTTTAGTTGGGATATTTAACTCCAAATAAAGCTGGACTTTCCCACAAGCATTGCAGCATGAAGATCATTAAATTTTGGCGTGAGCTTCACACTGAACACTCTCTCTGACATGGTGTTCCCTCGTGGCCGTGTAGGTGTGTACAGAGGGACGTCTGATCCTGGAGTTTGCCTTCGATGACCTGATGCGGATTAAGACGTGGCACTTCACCATCAGGCAGTACCGCGAGCTCATCCCACGCAGCGTCCTCGCCATGCACGTGAGTGTGATGTCATCACTCAGCGCCACTTCCTGACATCAAACTAACACAGTAACGTCACTCAGAAAATGGGCTTTCTACACGGATGGCTTGTTCTGATTATATAGTAAGACGTTTAGGTAACCGCAGCACCAATTTCACGCACGTCTGTCTATTAAAATCAGAGTTTTTTATTATAGTGGGAAATTGATTTGATCATCACAGTGTATGAAGGTATAGCGAGGTTCCAAGGCCATTTTAGTCATTTGTTTGAATAGTCAACAAAATGGATTTATTTATTTATTTATTTATTATTCAACATAAATTCTTTTTAATAGTTCAAATTAATTACACATTCAGGGTTACGTTAAACCGGTTTTGCATTGCTGCCAGACTGGTGTGATTGTTAAATGTTAATCTGTTTCATTAAAGTTTTTACATCAGTGTTAAAATAAAAATGTGTTAGTATACATTATGATATATTATAATACTTCTTTATAACATCAAAAACATCTATTGTTAATTATTTTAAGATTGCTGTACCATAAATATGTAATACTAATAACAACAACAACAACAATAATAATACATTTTTTATTTACTTTTTTGTATTATTTAATATTTTACTTATAAAGATTTTTTAAAGCAGAGTATAAAATAAAATCTAAAAGGCAAATATGAAATGAACTTTTTGGAGATTAAAGAGAAATATAAAAGTGAGATTTAAAAAAAAATAATAAAAGAAAAGAAAATTAATAAAAACAAAAAACTAAATGAAGTGCTGAATAAATGTGTCTTGAGACTTATTTATTTATTTATTTTTATTTATTGTACATACCTGTACATTCCAAATTTATGAAAATATCGTGATATAATTTGGAGACTATATTTGGCCACTGGACTCTAATTATCTCCTAGCTTCAAATGTTTTTTGTTTTTTTAATATATACAGAACACCTTAGAACATGAACAGAGAATATAGAGTACACCATAGTCTGAGGTAACACAGACTTTATTTCCTCAGTGTAAGGCAGCCGATGCCTTCAGCTCGCCTGAATCACAACTCAGATTTTGTACAGAAGTGTGAAAAGTTTCTTCCTTCTGGGAGATTAAAAAAAAAAGAAAAAAACAATTTCATTAGAAACATCAAAGACCGCCTTAGATGAAAGAAAGCCTTGTCTAAAGCAAAGCAAAGTGGAATAATAACAAGGTCAAATGAGTAATCTGCTTAATTCCACAGTGTAACGAACTCGCCGAACCCGCCACGATGAAGGAAATAAAGCCAAATGCAGCAACTAAGTGCGCCATTTTACGGCAGCCATCTAACTTCCATACTCACCATTCACAGGGCAGAATTAAACGAGTGATAGCTTTCTGTCTCTGGTTGCTATTTTGGCTGGTGTAGCAGATTTTTACAGGTGTTTTTTTTTTCTTTTTACTTTTCTCTCGGTAGATTTCAGACTATGCAACGTTAGAATGTTTGCACACGCTCCAGTCCCGCTGTGTTCATGCGAAATTCACATAGTCTTAAATTGGGCCCTGTGGGTATATCAGCCATACTGGAAGAAAGAGAGAGATCTTAGGAAGAGAGAGAGAGCTGGGGGAGAGCAGAGGAGGGGGTTCGCTGCAGGAGAAGGGCGGTTTTAACATTACTGCAGTGTATTTGATCAGCTCACACACACATACACACACGCATACACTAATACACACAGGGACAAGCGGTAACAACGGTAAAAGTGAAACTAAACTTGTGTAAAACTTGTGATTAAAACAAGGAGGGAAATGTCACTTCAGGCTGTTGAACAACTTACACACTTTATTCCCAAAAATATATTTGAATTTTTTTTTTTTTTTACCAGATATGCACGAGTCTGCATTCGAGTAAAAACGTAACCCCAACTTCTGATTAGAGAAATGAAAGAAAATGGCCCCTGAGTAAAAAAGGTGTCCTCAACTCCATGCTAACATGCCAATCATGCCAACATGGCCGCTCGCACCGTCAACACTACATAGAAGTGTTTATTTCCGATCAATTAACATAGACACAAAAGCCTTACAGTTCACTGTTTTGAGAAGTTAAATACAATATAAACTCATGATCAGTAATCTATCCTGACTAGCATGTTCTAACGCTTTCATAGAGGCATCCATGTTTTATAGTTTGAGTGTGCCAAGCTTGAAAATGAAGTGAAGACTTTCCACTTGCGAAGGATATTATTGGCCTAATTGGACAGCAGAGCGAGGTACATAGTGTTCTGTTAGAAGGACCGTTTTTTATTTATCAGGAAAAAAAGAGGAACTAGCTAACATTAGCTAGCGATTTGAACCCATTTCCACACAATGATAAATTTAGTGAAGTTGTGTGTAAATGTTTTCGTAGACCATACTGAACGACAATTTTCTGCCAGATTTATGAACGTTGCGGTAACGCTGATTTGTCCACATAGTCACGTGTATATGTTGATATAATATCATGTAAATAGTATGTCATTTACAAACCACATTCAGGGCACAGCTGTTTTTAAAAAAAAACTCATTATTAAGTAACACCCACAAAACTCTATAAAAGGCAAAGCTCACAAATAGCTGAAATCGACCAAATGACGACTAAACTAGAACTTTGTATATCTGTCCTAATCGAATGAATATTCTTATAAGTCTTCATTGACACATTTGTTTTGATTTGATTGCTTATGTTCAAGCCGTTCATATAAAACGACTGAGTTTCACAAAACGTTCATTAAATTACGTGTGACATTTAAATAAATAAGTGATTTAAACTAGACAGCGTTAAATGTATATTAATTGTATATCGCTCATTATATGATTTAAAGCCAATCAATTCCAGTTGAAATTAAAAAAGCTGAATTTAATAGGACTACAACATACTACCGTTTCAGTAGCTCAGACCAACCCATAAACCAAACACAAACAAATCTTCAACACAAAAATAACATCATCATATCACCTTTTTACGTGTTACATGTTTATAATTAGCTATTTTAGTGTAGTTAACACCTACACCCTACAACACCTACGCTGGTTAACACCTACGCTAAAAATGACGTATTTTTAAATATTACTCCAGTGTTGCTTCTAGAAATTTAAATCCTTTAAGTCCAGTCCAGCTCTGGCACTTTGTCTCGCAAACACATACATGCTCACACTCACACATCTCTTTCCTGCCGTCATGCTGTCTCTGAACTCATTCCATTCCTGCTTTATCTCTGCGGGTTTCTCGTTAAGTCACATGGATTGGTAGCCATAGTGTGAATGCAGCTGAGCTTTTTTTTTTTCTTTCTATTTTTTTTTTTTTTCTCTGGAGGTAATCCCCTGGGCTGTGGCCAAATTCAAATTTTCAGCCATCTCTATCAATATTTATTAGCAGTTTGAGTGCACTCCACGTACAGCGCCCCAAACCCTGAATCAAATACATATTCAGTGTAATTGAAGCATTGGCCTCAGTCCCATTCCGGCCTCCCGGCACCAGCCGTCAGCTTGGTTTCTGCTGCTCTTGAAATCCAAATAGGAAACAAGAAATTAAAAAATAAAGCCGATTTGCTATTGGGTATTTGCTTTTATGTAATTTTATTCTTTTACCCAATGTAAAAATGAAACGCTCAAATGGTGGAAAAAATGTGATTTTCTGACTTGTTTTGTAGCCTTAATGCAGGCGGTAAAAGAGCTGGCTAGTCAGTTATTTTGTAAAAACATGATATAAGACTCCCCCGTTTCCCATTTCAAACGGTTCAGTACATAAAGAACGTAACAAGACAGAGGAAATCAAAACTTGGTACAACACTGAGCTCAGTATACACTCACAGCATACATTATTACACTCTAGTACCTTGTGGGTCCACGTTTTCATGTGTATAAAGTGCAGATAGCTCCGAGTGCGTGTTCATTATCTGTTTCTGACCACAGGCCTCAGTCGTGTGGATATTTTTGGTGTTTTAAAACCCCCAGCCTTTCTCCTACCATCGGCTCCATCATGCGAATAATATCTTGGAAAGTCCTAAGAAATCAGGAAATTTACTCCTGTACTTAGATCTAAGAATGGGAGCGAGGTACAATAATTATTTTATATAGCTCCAGGGTCCCTGGTTCATCCTCTTGACCATTTTGGGTTTCTTCTGGGTTCTCGGTTTTCCACCCACCTCCTAAAAAAAGCCAGTAATGTGATGGTGGATTGGCTGTGCTAAATTACCCTTGAGTGTGTATGAGTGTGTGGACATGTATATGTGTGGTACCCTATGATGGACTGGCATCCCATCCAGGGTGTGTTCCCACCTCGTTCCAGGGTAGGCTCTTGGTCCACCAGGAAGCTGACCAGGATAGATGGGTAACTGAGCAAACTTTCAGGAAGAAAGGTTGTGTCAGCTTGAGTCAGCTTTGACAAAAAGAGCTATGTAATTGTAGATCTTGCCTTTTGTTTGATCTTAAGAACTTTTTTTTTTTAAGTGTACATCTCAAGCACTACCTTTTGATTTCCATTATAAGTAAGTTCAGGGTAAACCTTTTTTTTGTTCATTTCTCAATACAGATAAATATATTAGTATCTAAGTAAGTAATTTGTCTATTGACAAAAGTGCAAAGTTTGTTTGTCCTGCTGTTGAGAGACGACATGTTCCAAACCCAGCGATGCCACAACCATCCTTGGATGGGAGTCTAGAGAGGGATGGCGTAATTTCTCTCCCCTGTCAATCATAGTGAGCCTATCAGGCCAATCAGGAGCGTGTGTAAGCTCAGGTATGTGGAAGAGGGCAGATAGAGTGTTGTTCTGTGATGCAGCAGTTTGGAAATATGATGTTAACTGGCTTCACGTGTCTCGGAGGAAGCACGTGTTAGGCTTCACCCTACCCAGGTGGTTGGTGTAGTCTGATAAAGTATAATAGAGGAGTGCTGGCTGTGTGTTTGGAACCAAATTAGGGAGAAAATTTGGTATTCACACATACAGTAAGTAACACATATGATACAGATGATGGCACAGATTATACAGATGTTTAATGATGGCTGGCCTTCTGCCTTCACAGGCTCAAGACCCTCAGGTTCTGGAGCAGCTCTCCAAAAACATCACCCGAATGGGTCTGACTAACTTCACGCTCAACTACCTCAGGGTGAGTCTCATGCACGCACACACACACACACACACACACACACACGAACACACACACACACATACGCACATACATAAAGATGACAGATGAAGATATTCAAAAAGCTTCCCACCTTTAGTTGTGTGTGTGTGTGTCAGTCCACACGCCAACCTGCACCCATGCCGTAGCACTTATTTTACAGTCTCTTTGTTTATTCTTTCGATTTCAGCATGAGTGACAGCTCCGATTTGCAAAACAGGAGAACTAGATTGAGAGAGAAATTAATTGGATGGGGAAAATTAGCATAACATTAATGAGCGTTCTGTGCCGAAGCACGGCATTGTGGGTCTCGACGCCCAGCTCCCGCTCACCCAACACACCGTTTCTGTTAGAGGTAAAAGAAATGAGGAGAGAAAAGAAAAGGCAGTTTCGTGTTTTTATCAACCTGGAACCAACTTCATTCGGCTGCACGTTAAAGAGGCAGATTAATTATTATAAAGCGTTTATTTATTTAAAAAAATAGCAAAGTCTGAATTGGGAATTAAATTAGAATTTGGTTTGGCTCTATACATCTCAGAGCTTTCAGCCGGATCCTGATCCAGTGCGTGTGCTGCAGCTGTTTAGCATGCCAGATGTTTTTGCAAACATTCCCTGTTTGGCTTTGCATGTCTTCATCTACGCAGCTTCAGGGCAGGAATCAGGAAAATAGACAGCAGCGTGCTTGTTTCGTGCCGTCTGAATAATAACTGAGACTCACTCACTTGTATTTGTGTCTGTCTAGTGTAAAGTGACAGTTAAAGCAACCAACGATTTTATACAGTTTAGAATGTTTTAAATGCAAATTTGTTGAGATAATATGTGATTCAGTATTGTGCAATCAGTTCAGGTTTTATTGGAATAAAAATACATTGGACTGACAGGCACTTAAGCCACATCTTCTTTACCAGGACTGACAAGCACAGAGGCCACACCTACTTTACTAGGACTGACAGGCACAGAGGCCACACCTACTTTTGTACGACTGACAGGCACTTAAGCCTCGCCTACTTTACCAGGTCTGACAGGCACAGAGGCCACACCTACTTTACTAAGACTGACAGGCATAGAGGCCACACCTACTTTACTAGGACTGACATGCACTTAAGCCACGCCTACTTTACCAGGTCTGACAGGCACAGAGGCCACATTTACTTTACAAGGACTGACTGGCACAGAGGCCACACCTACTTTACTAGGATTGACAGGCACAGAGGCTACACCTACTTTACTAGGACTAACAGGCACAGATGTCATGCCTCTTCAACAAGCACTGTAAGGCAGAGAAGCCATGCCTACTTTACTAGGCCTAACAGGCACAGAGACTATGACTGATCCTAGGACCAAATCCTAGCAAGGATTGAGGGGGACAGAAACCATGCCTGCTTTACTAGCACTAATAGACATAGAAGCCATGTCTATTTTGCTAGGACTGACAGGCATCAAGGCCACGTGTCCTTCGTCCACATTAAAATATGATAATTAAGGCCATGCCTACATTACACGGAATAATAGGCACAAAAGTCACACCTCCTACGGTGGAACTGATAGACACTAAAGCAATGACAACCTCACTGAGACTGACAGGCACAGCAGCCACACCTCCTCATCTAAGACTGACAAGCATCAAGTCCATGACTCCATTACTGAGACTGACAGGCACCAGTGCCACATCTCCTTCGTTCATATTAAATAAGATCATTAAGGCCACACCTCTTTCACTAAAGCTGACAGGCACCCCCTTCATTTGTATTTAATATAATACCAATTCTACACTTTCTTCAGCCGCCAAGGCCGCATCTCCTTCATTTGTTTTAAACATGATAATTAATTTCATGCCTTCTTTAGTAAGACTGACAGGCACCTAGGCCACGCCTTCTTTGTTTGCATTAAACATGATAATTCAATTTGTAGATTGCACAAAGGAGCATCAGCATCACGAGATTAAAATCCTGTAAACACTATGGTGGCTCATTTTTTTGCCAGTCATGGTCATTTCTCTCACGGTTTCCTAGCTTCAAAATGAGGTAAAAACTAAAAATACCCCGTAAAAGGGACTCGTTAGCATGGTGTGCGTGTGCGAGGTTATCAGCGGCTCCACTCGAGCTCTGTTTCCTGAGCTGGGACGGATGAGGCGCTGTGACTGAGGAAGGCCGCGGGTTTCCTCACATTCACGCTGGAAATAGCTGCGCTGCCTCGGCCCCGGGCCAGTGATTGTTCCCCAGAAACGGTGGAAGTGTGAGGGGATGCGGCCGTGTCCGAAATGCAGGCCCCTGCAACTCAAACGGATGGTGTGTGTGTGTGTGTGTGTGTGTGAGATTATGTGTGTTGATCCACCTGCTACCTAAGAAAGAGCTAAAATGATGATCTGCAGAATGAAGACATATAACAATGCAGTAGGATTAATCAAATTAATGTAAAACATGAAACAAGATTTTTTTTTTTAGGTGTCGGTAGTTTTACTGTTTTCTGTTTTGTTTTGTTTTTTTGTTTTGTTTTTTTTTTACAAAAAAAATAATTGTATTCCAACTTATGATATCATTATTAAATTATTATTATTCAATTATTAAAAGCCATAAATAATATCTAATTATGCTACACATTTATGTCTCTGTCTAATAAAAGGTGATTATGAAGTTGAAAAGGATTTATTTATTTATTTAAAATATATATTTATTTACTTTTCAGATTATGAAAATCGTTGTCAGATTTTGTGATTAATTGTCCACATTACAATTCTACCTTTTATTCTAGAGAGAGAGAGAGAGAGAGAGAGAGAGAGAGAGAGAGAGAGAGAGAGAGAGAAAGTTTGTGGCATGATTTTAGGAATATTTATTCTATTATTTTTAATCTCTTGATTTGCTCAGCCATATTTCATCTCTACATAGTTAACAATAATTTAAAGTCATGATTGACTGGTGTGCTTTCTCCAATAATGTAATACTGGGATGTTGCTTTGCTCACTGAGTGTGTGTGTGTGTGTGTGTGTGTAGCTGTGTGTGATCCTAGAACCCATGCAGGAGCTCATGTCCAGACACAAGACGTACAGCCTCAGCCCCAGAGACTGTCTGAAGACGTGTCTGTTTCAGAAATGGCAGCGCATGGTGGCACCTCCAGGTACTCTCACACACACACACACACACACACACACACACACACACACACACACACACACACACACACACACACACACAGAGTGCGTCATACACATCATTTGTATGCTTTATGCTAGCGGAATATTTATCTATAGAACTCCCGAACCGATCCCATCCAGTCTACACTTTTGTGTTAGGACGTGAATACTACGAGTGCGGAGAGATTCTGGTTACGGATCTTCAGAGTGTGTTAGGGAGGAGCGGGGCTCAGTCTGGATTCATAGTGGGAATTTATAGGGGACGTGTCTCATCGCAGTGCTCAGTGATGCGAAGTTCATTACAAGCAGTGCGGAACGAATGTGAAACTTGAATATGGCTTGCTTGCACACATCCTGATTTTACCCGACTGACAGGCACAAGGGTCCATGAGGCCAGAGCTTTACTCCTGTTTAAGCAGTTAGTCGACAACATTTTGAGTTCTTTTCACTTCTAGTTGTACCGATTAGCATAAATGCTCTTGTTTACACAAAATAAAACTTTATTGAACGTTAGCTTACTAGTGAGCTTCACTATTGGTTTTCAACCAATATGTTTAGCTTACGATAGCTTTACCAAGGATGGTTACAGTATGTAATGCACGAGAGCCAAAGCTCGAGAGTTAACATTAATGTTTGCATGAAAACCGAGGTTGAAAAATTATTATTAGAATTGCCAACATCTATAAGCTGCTTAAATGCAGGAGCTGCTAATGATTAAGGCACATCGGAAAGAAATATACAGATTAGCCAACTCATAAACTGATACAGTCTAGCACTTTTGTGGTCAAATTCTCTCAGCCCGCTAAGATTTTCTTGCTAGCAATGTTGGCACCTCTGCTAATAGGTTGTTTAAACATAATATTAATGTATTTTGTCTTAGCAGTATGTCAGACTGAGGAGAGTCTAGTATGTCTTGATATGATTTCTATTTTGTTATGATTCAGCAATTAACAATTGGAGTTCTATGCTCCAGCTAATGTTGTCGCTAATATTTGTCTTAGATCTTTCTTTTTTTCTGTACAGCTGTGTTAGAAGAAAAGAGAAAAATTAAGATTTCCACATATTTCTGTTCCACAAGAAAAAAAATAAATAAAATATCACAGAGAATTTTTTTGTCATTAAAAAAGTAGCGTTTTGAGTGATAGACCGCTAACTAAGAATCTAGCAGTTGACTCCGGCCTTCCCAACAAAGATTTAATTTCATTTTTTTATTGCTCTTCAAAGTAAATTAGAAATATATAGTATGTTTAGAAATGAGATTTTCTCCTCTGTGCAGTAATTCGTTACATGACTTTTGTAAATGAATGAAAAAATCGCTCTCGCTCATTAGAATTCCTACATATGGTCATGACCCCAGGTCATTTTGCCTGGTGGTGCGTTTCGAATACTTTGCAAAAGTTATAACCCACGTCACTAGGGCAGACTTAGCAAAACGAGTTTTTGTGAAGCTGTCAGTGAACCTGGTATTAATTTGTGAGATTTTCCTCCACTTCCGCTTCTGAACCCCGTCTGGCCCCGGTTAAACTCTCGTTCCGTGTTGTGAAGCGTCTCTAATGGCCATTTCCGTATGAGCTGCGGCTCCTTCTTTTCCTCCCATTCTGCTGAAATGCCGTCCGAGTCGAGAACAGGAAGGAAGGACGGCCACGTTTATACACTGATAAGTGATTTTTTGTGCTGTTTTGTGCTGTTTCCTTGCGTCATTCACACACACACACCCTCACTGATAAACACACCAAGAGCCAGAATTGTCTAGATTCAGTGTGCATGGCAGGTTTTTGACTATTTTAGTAATTGGATACGATAACATTGTGATCTTTCTTTATTTTCTTTAACCATCAAACCAAAGTGAGCTGTGAACTTTTCCACAGGTGTGACTGTCTCTGAAAATGTATTCATCAAATGTATTTTAGAAAAACTGCGGTGGCTTGCATAAGTATTCGCCCCCTTGAACGTTCCTGCACATTTACAACCAATAAGTGATATTGCTGTTTTTTTTGTTTTATTTTGGGGTTTTTTTTTGTGTTGAAGGATATTTTATGTCATGAATCTACACAAAATAAGCCATAAGGGGTAGAGTTTTACCTCCTAAAGAACAGGACAGTGTCGCACTACCAAATTACACTGGAGTGGTTCAAAACCAAGAACCTGAATGTGTTAAGAATCCAACTTGAGAATCTGAGGCAAGGCGTTTGAAGAAAATTGATGTTTGGCAGCACGTCTCCAGCCAAGAACAATGCGCAAAAAAAACATCAGGATCCAGATGTGCAAAGCTGAAAGAGACATATCCCAGATGTAACTGCAGCCAAACAACACATTTTTAAATTTTTTTTGTGTGTTTGTTTGTTAAATTTATATTAGTCTTTCACAAATGAAAAGTAACCATATTTACTTATTTACATATTTTTAACCATATTGTGGAGATCAAACTGTTAAAAATTATTATTATTATTATTATTATTACTATTATTATTTTTATTTTTAAGTTATGTTCATTCATTTTTAGGTAGTAACACTGCAAACTTTGGAAAAGTTCAAGAGCATGGAGGATGGGGTGCGAATATTTATGCAAGGCATAACTGTATTTGCTAATAATTCATATGAAGGCCTTAAAAAATTCACACAGGCTTATTAACAGAAATATACGCTTTCTGAATAATGCATTCATCACTTTTGAATCATTTACACAGGGTTAAAATATTTTTTTATATTATTATAAAATTACTATATTATTATAAAATTTAACAGGGTTTCAATTCAATATTAATTATTATATTAAATATTATTAAATTAAATATTTTAATATTTAATATTTGATTTAATTAAATATTACTATATTAAATATTATATTATTATAAAATTATACAGGGTTTAAATATTATTTTAATCCATGATTATTTATCTTTCCCATTTTAACGATTTGAATCATCATATTCTACGCAATATTTTAAGAGCTTAATCCGTATTTATTAAAAAAAAAAAATTTTAATTTATGAATTATTTGCACGATTTTATTCTGTACAAAACTTGGAGTTCAGATTTAGCCTACTTCACATCTTAATTTGCATAAATCATGTTAAATTCATTTTATTTTGACTCTGTGATTTTCAGCAGGACATCCACAGAACTTCAAAACGGAAATCTTCCCCACAAATCACAAGAAAGGTACTTGTTCTGTCTTCTACAATGTCTCCTAACCAGGAACACAGTGGGAACACCTTGACTTGTCTTTACCTTGAATGCTCAATTTACAAAAAAAGGTTTTCTACTGACATATGAATTTAATATTAATTTTTTAAAAAAAAGCTCAATTCAAAATTGAAGGTCGATTAAACACATAGAGCAAAAAAAAAAAGAAGAGTGTATAAATTTTCTTAAAATTAACCTGTTTATTAACAAGGACTCAACAACATTAAAATGAAGCATATAAAACATATAATATAAAATATTTTTTACTTAATTCGATTAATTAGAATTGAAACACTGAATGATTTGGGTTTCAAATGAAGCCTTAACGTTTCAGGCTTCTATTTACGCTTTTCTGACCCAGAAACACCTTCATCCCCAAGCAGGAACAATTCTACTTTTCCTTAACAGGCAACTTACTAACAAAGTGGGGCATGTTAGCATTTTAACTGCCATTTGAATTCCCCTCACAAGAAGTAGAAGGCTCAGAAATTTACACACCGCTGCTTTAAAGTGTGCCACCACCACCACCACCACGCCTGTTGCTCTCATAATATAGTTACTATGGGATCAGGATCCGGTATCGGCTAAACTCAGAGCTCTGGTACTGATATTGTGTTGAAATGTTTAGCATTGGACTAGGACATTTTTATGACAGCGTCATATGGCATGCGTAGGCATTAAATAATATGTATATGGATTAATGTGTATACATTTTTTTAAAATTACCTTTTACACTTTACTAAATATTTTAAATCAGTACTTTGAAATCATTCACAGAACTAACCAATTGTGTAAACTTTATAACTTCTGCTTTTAAATGTTATTTCCTGTTTATAACTGTGCTATAAAGTCTGTTTTCGTTAACATTAACAATAAGCTAAGAATTTAACGTTAACTTGTGCATAAGTATTCGACAAAAAGCATATGATTGCCGTCAGAGGTTCATATGGGAGCGACATCATTAACATGTTACACACACACACACACACACACACACACACACATACATATATATATATATATATATATATATATATAATGTATAATGTTGAGCATTAATGTAGAGTAAAACATCAATTTCCTGTTACTAGCACATATCTTGTGAGATGTCTTGCATTATGCCATGGATGGTTTCTGCTCATATTTTTTGCATCCTGTCGTTCTACAAAGTAAGCTGGTTTCTGTGTGTGTGTGTGTGTGTGTGTGTGTGTGCGCGCATGTGCGCAGAGCCTACTCGACAGACCACAACAAAGAGGAGGAAGAGGAAGAACTCAGCCAGCAGTGCATCTAACAGCAGCCACGGCAACAGCACAGGCAGCAAGAAACGCAGTCCGGCCAACAGCTTCAGCCTGAGCAGCCAGGTACCTGTAAGCATCCGAGTTCCTCAGTTTACACACACACACACACACACACACACACACACACACACACACACACACACACACACACACACACACACACACACACACACACACACACCCATACACACTCATACACATAACTGAGAATACATGCATGAGAACATGAGCATCACATCGTAACATGAGCACCTGAAAGAAAAAGGTTGTATCAGTGTATTAAGGTAATCTAGCACACATATACACACCACACACAGTTATATGTGTGGCGGTCTGGGAAAACCCATGGAATGATCCCATGAATAGATGACAGATTGGTGTTGGTGTCAGAGAGAGAGTGACATTGTCTGTGTTTTTTCTTATTTCTCTTATTATTGAAAACTGTATCATTCTGTATCCAAGGTACAAATATAAAGAAACAACGCAAGACAAGTAGTGCAATGCCGAACGGGATTTATATATACACCGGTGCTAATGAACCAAAGTGTAACAGGTGAAAGAAGACATGTGACTAGGTGCAGTGGCTTATGAGAATCATAGTCTCTAGTCCTTCTCCGATATATTCGTGACAATAACACTCGTAAACATCTCAATCTTGAAGAGATTTGAATTATAATTCGCCAAAAACAAGACAGATCTATTAAAAAAAAACTTTGATGTAGATGCAGTAAAAACAGGTGGTCTGGAACATGCCGTGAGATCAGGATCAATAATCCTGATCAGGAGAACAGATAAGGGTCAAAAAACAAGAAAACACCAAGTAAGACCCTTGGATAACACGAGTCACATATGCGTTAAGGCTATGTGTATGCCTTGGCGGTTAAGGCTCTGGGTTACTGATCAGAAGGTCGGGGATTCAAGCCCCAGCACTGCCATGCTGCCAATGTTGGGCCCATGAGCAAGGCCCTTAACCCTCTCTGCTCCAGGGGCGCCGTATCATGACTGACCCTGCGACCTGACCCCAACTTCCTGACATTCTGGGGTATGTGCAGGAAAGAATTTCACTGTGCTGTAGTGTTGTACGTGATTAATAAAGACTCATTATATAGCAGATTACCAGTTGGCAAGACTTCGCAAAGGTACATAGAGAAACAGGGTACAAATAGACAAATTAATCAAAAGCTAACACAAAACAGATGAATATGAAGGAAGCAAATCATTAAATAGAATTTTCTTAAAAAAAAAGATTTTAAAAGTTTACTTTAGATTGAGATACATGCAAAAGAGAAAGAGTTCAAAATAGGAAAGACTGGAGTTACGAAATATATTGGACAGTTATATATATTTATGGACAGACATATATAGTAAAAATCGTCTGTTCTATTCTGTGTGTTTTGTCATCCACACTTATACACTCGCACATGCTTCACCGCAGGGTTCATTTTGTAGCTCTGTGGTAAAGGCTTTTAGGGCATTAATTATACAAGTCCAGCTCGCATTTGTAGCCACTTGTCCTGCAGAGTTTACACGACTTATTCATATCGTTTCATGGAGCTTTAGCGGTAAATGGAATTCAAACAGAGTACAGCTGTAACGTGACCCAAGTTCATGGGGAGTCATCAGCATTAACATGGTTTCACAGTCACACATCATGATAGGAACGTATGCTCGTAGTGCATTATGGGTAATACGTATTGTCCTCCAGCCACTCAGACCATGAAACCGAGAAAACAATGATTATACTGTATAGAAACATGATATTATTACGCTCTCCAAGTAAAGAGCTGATTTAGCACCTAGTGCAGAAGTCTACAAGTTCAATCCTTATATGATGCTTGGGTCAAGCAGAAAAACGGTAAAAGTAATGTTTCATGTTCTCAGTTTCTCGAACGTATTCTGAAATTACAAAAAGGTTGCAGATTTGGACTTGACATAGCAAGCGGATATATGGTTGAATGCAAAAGTTTACACCCCCCAGGGGTTTTATGAATGGAGAAGCAGTCACTTGTTGCTCAGTTTTTTTTTAAATCTACGAAATATTACAAATTCCTAAATGTTCATTTGTTCAGTTAAAAGCACTATAGATATACGAATATGAATTAAATTGAAATGTGAGTGTACTAAAAGAGGGCAGAGGCATTTATAAATTGAAAAGGATGCAAGAAGGTACAGCGCATTCGAAAATCCATAAATTTCATTATTAATCTTAACATATTTGGCTTTTTTTGTTGTTATTTTTTACTTGTGATAATGAAGGAATTGTGAAACCTCACACATGCATTGTAGGAATTTTGTCCTAAGGGTTCCCAAGCATGGGCAGAGAACACCTTTAGGGGCTTCTTTCTATATAATTTATATTGCTAATGATTGAAATGAAGCTGTTGGGTATCTTCTAACGTTTTATTTTCTATAAAATCTAAAGAGATGTCCGGGTGAGTAGTGAACAGAGCATGAGTGTTAACCGGAGGCGTTTATCCTCAAGTGCCTTTTTATCCCCAGGCCTCTCGTCCCCAGTGAGTCTCACATCAGCCCCCGGGTCAAACGCACACTTCAACCCACAAGTGTTGCAGCTTTCACCAAGGGAGCAATAGCGGGAAGCAGGGTTGCATTTATTTGCAAATGGCTGATGGGATTTGTAGTATGTAGCGGTTCCCCAGAGTCACGCCACACAATAGAAGCTGCGAATGCTGACTGGGAGATTAGTGTGGATTTGGAGCGCGTTCAAGCTCTTCACACTTTTGCACGCTCTGCTTCGAGGTTACTTTAAAATCAAGAGGCATATATATATATATATATATATATATATATATATATATATATATATATATATATATATATATATATATATATATATATATATATATAAATTTTCAAGATTTTTCTTTTTATTACATGGTCTAATGATTTAAAAAATATGGTTTGTTCAATGCCAGTGAAAAACTAATTATAACATAATACAATATAGAATATACATAAAACAACAAAAAAATCATATTCATTACTGATAATTGAATGATCCTAGATAATTCTATTGTATACAGTGCCTTGCGAAAGTATTCGGCCCCCGTGAACTTTTCAACCTTTTGCCACATTTCAGGCTTCAAACATAAAGATATAAAATTTAAATTTTTTGTGAAGAATCACCAACAAGTGGGACACAATTGTGAAGTGGAACGAAATCTATTGGATATTTTAAACTTTTTTAGCAAATAAAAAACTGAAAATGGTGCGTGCAAAATTATCCGGCTCCTTTACTTTCAGTGCAGCAAACTCACTCCAGAAGTTCAGCGAGGATCTCTGAATAATCCAATGTTGTCCTAAATGACTGATGGTGATAAATAGAATCCACCTGTGTGTAATCAAGTCTCTGTATAAATGCACCTGCTCTGTGATAGTCTCAGGGTTCTGTTGAAAGCGCAGAGAGCATCATGAAGACCAAGGAACACACCACTGCACAAATCTGGCCTTTATGGAAGAGTGGCAAGAAGAATGCCATTTCTCAGCGTTTGGTGTAACGTTTGGTGTGTCTCCCAGGTGGCTTGTGGCAAACTTTAGACGAGACTTTTTATGGATATCTTTGAGAAATGGCTTTCTTCTTTCCACTCTTCCATAAAGGCCAGATTTGTGCAGTGTACGACTGATTGTTGTCCTATGGACAGACTCTCCCACCTCAGCTGTAGTTCTCTGCAGTTCATCCAGAGTGATCATGGGCCTCTTGGCTGCATCTCTGATCAGTCTTCTCCTTGTCTGAGCTGAAAGTTTAGAGGGACTGCCAGGTCTTGGTAGATTTGCAGTGGTCTGATACTCCTTCCATTTCAAAATGATCGCTTGCACAGTGCTCCTTGGGAAGTTTAAAGCTTGGGAAATCTTTTTGTATCCAAATCCGGCTTTAAACTTCTCCACAACAGTATTACGGACCTGCCTGGTGTGTTCCTTGGTCTTCATGATGCTCTCTGCGCTTTCAACAGAACCCTGAGACTATCACAGAGCAGGTGCATTTATACAGAGACTTGATTACACACAGGTGGATTCTATTTATCACCATCAGTCATTTAGGACAACATTGGATCATTCAGAGATCCTCACTGAACTTCTGGAGTGAGTTTGCTGCACTGAAAGTAAAGGAGCCGAATAATTTTGCACGCACCACTTTTCAGTTTTTTATTTGCTAAAAAAGTTTAAAATATCCAATAGATTTCGTTCCACTTCACAATTGTGTCCCACTTGTTGGTGATTCTTCACAAAAAATTTAAATTTTATATCTTTATGTTTGAAGACTGAAATGTGGCAAAAGGTTGAAAAGTTCACGGGGGCCGAATACTTTCGCAAGGCACTGTATATCAAATATCATGATACTGTATATTATATAACTGATGTTTGGTAAATAGTAATATATTAAAAGTATTGTTTTTTGGTTACTATAATATGAGAAATGTAAAGGTCGAGAGTCTCATCAGGTCACTGTGTGAGTGTATGTATGAAGCGAATGTGTAATTATTGAATGGGTGTGAGGAATTGTTATCTTATTTGATTATATCGTTTTTTATGTATGCACTATTCTGGTGGCTTTTTGCTTATGTGTGCATGTGCATTATGATCATTATTAATCCTCGTGACATTCTGTGCTGTGTATGTTTGCGTGTGCACAACCTTCATGTGGTAAATAAATTATACAGTCCGTACGAACGAGGCATGGCCCTACCAGATACGCAGTTGAATTCTCAAATTTGATTGGTTAGAAGGTGTTGATTCATTTTCTATAACGTTTAGCTCTGATAGCTGGATGTAATAGTAATCGATTTAACGTTTTTGGAAGGAGTCTCCAGCGTCAGCACTTTGTAACAGCACTGTAGTGCTTTCGGTTTTTCGGACACAGGAAAGCCTTCGGTTCGGAGGAATTTACGGTGTCTCTGTAACATGACGAGCTGCGTTTTGATTTTATTAACGTCAAGAACGAGAAAAAGAGAGAGGTTGGTGAGGGAACGACTGTTTATACCTGTTAAAACGTAATCGTGTCAATAAAACCGATCAATAAAACGCGATCGTAAGTCGTAAGATAAACTGATAGTTACATGTAACTAGAAATGGATAAAACGTACCCCGGTTTGTTAACTAATATAGAAAATTGTAGTTGTTTTAATAGTTAAATTTGCTCATACATCTTTAGCTAGAATGGAATCTGTGAAAGCTAGTGTTAGCTAGTTGGCTAAGTGATGTTAAATGAGCGGTTCGGTGTTTGGTTAAAGTAGCGGTTTGTATTATTTTAGTATTGCTGTCTTATTGTTTGTATTATTTGCAGTTTCAGCGAAACCACTGACCAGCCTTTTCCTCCCCCTGAATCGTTCAACCCCACCCCCTCTGCTGCGGGAGATGTCTTTTAAAGAAAAGAGATTGAGCTCATTTCTGGACCAGAAAAACGAAACCAACAGCTGTTTTAAAATGTTTTAAACGATAATACGACAAATCACAGATTCGTTTTGTATCTTTGAAATGATATGATTATTATAAATCTGGAAACACTTTTAAAATGACAGACTACACCACAGGCTGTTTTGCATAGCTTTATTATTATTATTATTATTATTATTATTATTATTATTTATTATTATTATTATTATTGCTAATGTTAGAGGAATTCAAAGGTTGAGAGCCTCTATGCTGTGAATGACAAAGGCAGCAGCATACATTCTCATTAACTTTAATCCAGATAAAAACAACAAACCGAAGGAATGAAGTTGTTCTTTAATGAACGCATTCACCAGTGACACTGGATTCCAGTTTATTAGGATATAGCAACTGGCAACTCCGTGTAAAACGCTTTAGCTAATCTGTTGGCTAGCGATAATAACGAAACGTGAAACCTATGAAACATCTGACATTAATTTACACCAACGCCTGACTGTTTCGTAGTCTTTGAGCTTTGTTCCGCTCTCTGTTGGAACGACTTTAATTGCGGGAATTCGTACTCGCTCTGGAAAGAACATGCACACACATACATGACGCACACACACACACTCATGCTGTGAGAAAAGTGTTGGTGTGAGCCACTGACTCGGTGCCAGCTCTCGTTATCATACATATATATCTGAGTGGGTGTGTGTCACTGAACGCTTGGTCCCCTCCATCTTAAAGCGAAACACGGAGCCTGTGGATCCGAGCCACGCTCTGTGGAGAAGAACATGCTGCTTACATATGTAGCACGGCCGTTTGGTTTTGTCTGTGCAGTTGTACAGCAATGAGCACTCTCCGACGTGAGCCCAATCACAATGAAGCGGTCATGTGATCACCGGCGGAGTGGTGCGAGGCGAGTGCGTATCAAACGCTGTTACAACAGTGCCCCCTAGTGCTAACATCGCAGCGCTTTGTTTTTGGAGGACGATTCCGAACGCTGTTCAGCACTATGTTGTGTCCTACCGATACTCAGCTACTCATCCGTCCTAAATCTGTGGTTTAAGACAGAAGAAACACGATTAAACAAACTTATACGTAGGTCTAATTGACGAAAAGAGAAGACTTAGCTGTGAGGAGAAATTTTTTTAAGGCAATATAAAATATATAAGTAGGATTAAGATTTAAAGAGACTTACACAGTTATAGTAATATTTTATTATATGCAATATTTAATCTCAGCACCTTGTTTTAAATCTTTGTCATCACGGCATGACTGGAGCTGATGATAATGACAGGGAAATGAGCATTTCAACCATTTCAGATTTAAGGAGAATAGGAGAGAGTGATCCCAGCAAAATGTTCTCCTAATGTTAGCGTATGGTGCCCATCCAAACCTAAAACAAACCTTTTATTTTGTTTTTTTTTTTTTTTTTTTTTTTTTTTTTTTTTTTTTTTTTTTTTTTTTTTTTTTTTTTTTTTTTTTTTTTTTTTTTTTATTTTTTTATTTTTTTTTTTTTTTTTTTTTTTTTTTTTTTTTTTTTTTTTTTTTTTTTTTTTTTTTTTTAATATAAAAAAAATATAATAAAAATAAAATATCAATTTCTCTCTTCTCCCCCAAGCAAAAAAAAAAACCAAAATGGTTAGTTTGGATAATTTTATCAGCTGTGTGATTGTTATAACTCACCAGAATAGTGGATTTTTAGGTGATTCTGCAGTAATGCACAGTAAACGGTAAAAAAAGAGAACATTTTCAATACAATCCTTTTACAAATAAGTCGTCTAAAGTCCACATGGCCGACGTTACCATTGTTGCTGCTCAAATTGTTCGCATATTTAATCACGTTCTAATTCTTATCGCCATAAAAATTTTTTGTGTTACATCTGATACTTCATCTTATGCCTAAGTTCATCTAGGTTGGAATTCTTTTCCTTTTTTTTCTCTGCAAGTTGACCTTTTTCATGCGTGACATTCCAAATAAATATAGTTAACTGATGTCGAACATAAGATTTTCTTTCTGATAGATTTTATTTCACAAAACATCCTGCGTTTACCATGACAGCAAGTGAAGACGCTAAACTAGTCAGGTCAAGAGCATGTGAGATGGGCAGAGGGGGCGGGGCTTCAGGGGCTGGTCGGTTTTTATGAAAGAGTTCAAATTTCCCGGCTCATATCCGGAAAATCATTGTCGTTTTACCGTATTTTTGAGCGATATCTCATACTAGAGTATCCCTGCGTTAAATTGAGGAGGTTTTGTACAAAGAGCGACTTACATGTATCTAATTTATACACCTGAGCAGTTGAGGGTTAAGGACCTCGCTCAAAAGCCCAACAGTGGCAGCTTGGCAGTGCTGATATATGAACCCATGACCTTCTGACCAGTAGACCAACATCTTAGCCACTGAGCTACCACTGCCCTATAATTAATGAATTACATGATGAACACTTGAGGACGTAGCGGTTAGCATGTTTGCTTCCCCCCTCCAGGTTTGGGGGTCCAAATCCCGTCTCCGCCCTGTCCCCTGGAATAGGCCCTAGGCTCCCTGTGACCTTGTGTAGGTTAAGTAGTATGGAATAGAAAATGGATAACGGTGGCTTGGAGACTCCTTCTATCTCATTGGTCCCCGAATGTATTAAAACACATACATAGCATTTCAGTTATATCAAATGATTTAAAGATAAAGTTCAATTCTGACATTATGCTCTTTGAAAAAAGGGTTCTTCGAGGATTTATTTGATAATTAAGGGTTATTAACTTCCACAAACGGTTCTGTTTGGAACACAGGATTCGGAGTACCTTTAAGGATTCCTCCAGACAGACAGCCTACATTTTCACAGCGTATACACGCTGTAGAGGCCACTGGCAGGTTTTCAGTCATGTTTGTTAATAACATGGCGTTAATCGGTTAAGTCTGAGCTTTCTGAAAATCCCAAATTCCCATCCGGTAATTACAAGTTCAGCGAAGACGTGAATGCTCTTGGTAAGCCTTCAGCTAGTAATTACTGTAAATTTGGACATGACGTGAAGGATTATTATTCATTAAGTGGGGAAATGATAGTTAGGAATACAGTTACAGTTTTACTACTTTTTTCTCTCTCTTGTGGAATCTTTGTGAGGGAAAAATAACCCTGAAAAACAAACAAAAGCGAAAGACAAAGTAGCTGTAAATGAAGCAAGCTTTTTTTTTAAAGCATTGTTTAATTTATCTATTAATTGAGTTATTCATGTTAGATTCTTGATATTTTGCTTACGAGGAGCAAAATGAACTACGCACAAAACACAAATGAAGATAAATAGCTAAAAATAATAATAATAATAATTGCCTCAAACAAAATAATAATTTCTATGGCTTTATTTGATTTGGACTATTTCTGTGAGGTAACTGTGCCTCCGCTTCGTGTCATGCCACGTAACACAACCCCATCATTGATTATAATCCTAGAGTGGCATGCTCCGTTGTGTTTTTTTCCGAACTTGACCTGACTTTTGTCTTGCTTCTTTGCTTTTGGTTCAGTCTCGAGTGTTCGGTTCAAGTCTCAGGTCAGGAGAACTGATCCCAAATCAGCGCTGAAGGGCAGAAGTGTGTGTTTGAAGTGTGGTTCTTTATGCAGGTTTATCCACAGGCTACAGCTAATGAGATGAGTACGCAGAACACGCTTCTTATTTGATAGCAATTAGAGCTTGCCGTCAGAACACCAGCTGGAACCTGTGAGATGTGGCATTCTGTGTGTGTGTGTGTGTGTGTGTGTGTGTGTGTGTGTGTGTTATTGGCCCCTGGTTTCACACCCTGAGTGGAGGGTGACAGTTACCGTTCAAAAACAGATGGCGAATTCAAGGCTCGTTGGCAAGCAGCGGTCTTTTTTTTCTTTTCTTTCCCCCATCACTAACATCTCTGCTAATGAGTTAATTAGCTATGTAAATTGACAAATCAGCATGTGGATATTGTGATTTAGTCCAAAAGCCCACCTTAATGAATGAGTGTAATTACGGAGTGGAGAGGAGGACTGGGAGCTCAGCGGCCATGCGCGTGAGGCCTCGTAGACCGGCAGGAGACACGAAGAGAGAGTGCGACGCAAGAGAGAGAGAGAGAAAGTGAGAGAGAGACGGGAGTTTATAATGGCTAGTGATTTGATTAAGAATTATTTCACAGTGTTTTTGTTAACGAGCGTTTTCTGCATAATTAATAGCACCAGCGTACCCCCTTACTGAGCAACTGTATTTAGCAGATTAGAAGATTAGCAGGTGCTGCCACTTAATCAGCAGAGAATGTATGGAATAAAACACTTCAGAACGCGCTGTTATAGGAAAATAATCAAGGATGAGGCCTGGCACGGAGCGGACTTACTCTTACCAGGCTGAAGTGATTTATTTCTTTTTTCTTTTTTTTTTTTTTATTATTCTAGAACAATTCCGATTTATATTCGTTAATGAATAACATATTGCACGTTTATCCATTTATAGTCACATTTAATGATGTCATTCACTCACCAGTCTGTCTTACTTGAAATTAATAAGACATTAAGAAAAAAACCAACAACTTCTTATTATGTTATCAAGATCATGGAATGTGTTTCATCTGTCCTGAAGACGTTCCCATGGCGGAAAACCTACTGTTACAAAGCACTGACACTGGAGACTCCTTCCATAAATTTTAAAGAAATATCTCCTTAACGAAAACTGCGTCTCAATCAGCGAGTTCAGACACTGGTAAAGACCCTGGCTCACTGCACATTGGGACTCTGATGACTCAATTTCCGGCGTTGTAATGCGTCATCACAGGCATTTATCAACAGGCAGGATTGATATCTTTCTAGCATTACATGTTATATATATGTGTTAGCTTAATCCCTAGTGATTCTGTCATGGCACTTCAAGCAGGATCGTATTGTATTTAGTGGATTTTTAAATCATTAATCAAGTCGTTAGACTCAAAACAATCCATATATAGAACGTCAAATGAAGTTAAAAATCGCAAACCTAAGTAATCATTTTGGAGCTGCAACAACGAAAACAAGCTGCTTACATTCGTAGACGAATTGGGCTGAGAGTTTGTCCACCTTTTTCTTTCTTTTTTTCGAGCCTGATAGGCTTCAGATGACATCATTATAACGTCATTATAATGAAAATATTATTAGCCTAAAAGTGAATTAATGAGTCAGAATGATATCTGTGGGAAAGTTCGACTGTGTGCACCCTTAAATGGACACAAGTAGTTTAAGATTATAATTTTATTTAAAGGGGCAGAGCTAATGAGGAGATCATTTCCTGTATCTTCATTCTTATGAAATTGGACAAGATCCAACGTGTTTGTGTGAATACAGCTAACAAGGTGAACAAGGACTGGAATACATTTCAGCTACACAATTAAATCCAAAGTATCTGAATCATTCTACTCAATTGTACGCTTATTATTACTTCATTTAAATAAATCAAATGACTCATGCACTAACCCCGCCCCTCTCGTGGTATGATTGGCAGGACGTGATGGTAGTCGGAGAGCCCACTCTAATGGGCGGCGAGTTCGGCGACGAGGACGAGCGGCTGATCACGCGGCTGGAGAACACGCAGTACGATGCCACCAACGGCCTCGACGACGACGATGACTTCACCAGCTCGCCAGCGCTCAACAACAGCAGCCCCTGGGCTAAAGCGCCGCCTCCGGGCCAGGACAGCAAAACCGAGAGCACGGCCTCGCAGGCCTCGCAGTAACCAGACACAGTTCTATCTTTCTGTCGCACTCCCTCTGTCTTTCTCTCTCTGACTTTACTTTCAACCCAGATGCTCTAATTCCCATCTCATGGCGTCCGTGGTGTCCATTTTTCACCACAGACTTCAATGTGTCCAGCGATACATAGCACTGAGAAGCTGAACGGCCCCCCCCAAAAAAAACCCCCCAAAAAAAAAAAAAAAAAAAAAAAAAAAAAACCCCGCGCACAAAAAAAATATTTTTTTTTTATATACGTGGTAAACGTGGGCAATATCATGTCCATGGCGACTCCTGTCTGGACGACAATTAATCAGTGAAGAGAAAAAAAGGGGGGGGGGGGGGGAAAACGGAAAAGGGGTAAGGGTTTGGGGGTTTTTTTTTTTTTTTTTTTTTTTTTTTTTTTTTTTTTTTTTTTTTTTTTTTAAAAAAAAAAAAAAAAAAATAATTTATATTTTTTTTTTAATAAAATAATTTACCCCTGTAATTTTACCCAAAACTATTTTGTTTTCTGGGTCTAAATGAGTTATTTTTAAGGATTTGTGAGTATGCCGTGATCTCCTTGTACAATCTCTGATTGAAGGCACATACAACAAACATATTCCCTCTGTATCCCTTTAACAAGCCTCTTACCAGACTGGACTGTAACTTGTTGCTGCATGATATTTTGAAATCTGTAAACTGTTTTTGTTTATTCCTCGGTCTGAGGCCATGCTGTGTTCAGTTTATCGGTTTAGGTCCACCTACAGGGTCGTTCCTCTGTACATATGGATGCAGTCCGCTCTGGTGCAGCCCATCGAAGACCACTGATCCTCATCCATGATGGCAGCTCTTTTAATTGACCGTCAGTTGACACTGTTTTTACTCGCTAATGTACACCTGAAGGAGAAAAGTAAGAATTGCTCATTGGAGATTAGCTAACACATGAACAGGTCATGAATATACGTACGCTCACGGGGTATTTTAATAGTAACGCTTCAACACCTGCTCATTCGTCCAATAGGCAGACCGGTTCGAGCCGACAGGAAGGTTACGGTAGCTCAAATATTCACTCTTTATAACCGTGTGGAGCAGAAAGGCATCCCAAAACATCGCCTGGTCTTTTTCCAGTCTTTAACTGTTAGACTGTTTGGACTCACATGTGGTCTTTTGTTGTTGTAGCTCATCCGTCTCGAGGTTTGACATGTTGTGCTTTCGGACATGCTTTTCTGCTCAGCACGGTTGTAAAGAGTGGTTATTTGAGTTACCTTAGCCTTCCGGTCAGCTCAAACCAGTCTGACCATGTCAAATGACTCATGAGCAAGACATTTAAACCTGCAGAACTGGACAGGAATAATTGTGTTACTGTTAAATTGTCCAGTGAGAGTATTTTTGAATGTTATTGAAATGGATATACAGTGACATGACCTTCAACGTTCAAGATGATGATGGTGATGATGATGATGATTGACCCAACCAAAACATCCATTTTCAGTCTGTTCATTTGTGTTTTAATAGTTTTTACGACTGCTTATAACTCCCCCCAAGATTCCAGTGTATTTCCAGTTCCAACACAATGGAGTTCTTCTACTCCGATCTTATATTATTAGGACTCTGCACCGTTTGTATAATATTTAGCAGAGGTGTTTTCGTGTCATATCCAAAGTCTTGTATGTATGCTTTGCGATTTTGTGTGCCAATAAAATGTGCTTAGGCCAACAGGACAATCTTCCATTTTTTTTTTTCTGTCCATGTGTATTGGTAATCCGAGCCATAGTAAAGTACTGTGTAAAAATAATAGGAGTAAAGGAAATGTTGTTGCTGTCTCGAAGCTCAGGGCTCTCCAGTTTGATCCTCGGGTTACTGTCTGTGTGGAATTTGTCTGGGTTCTCTTGTTATACTCCGGCTTTCAAGAAGACATGTAGGGTGTATCGAGTCCTCTGTTCCATCCAGAGTGTTTTCCTGCCCAATCACCAGTGTTCCCATGATAGGCTCTAGATCCACCAACTTTCTAAGTTTTCAAAGACAATTTCTGGTAAGGTTTTTTTTCTCCAGTGCTGGGATTGTAAAATTTGTGCAGGGAATACTAAACATACACCTTGCCAGTGTTGTGATAAAACATAAAATCTGGTTCTAGGTTGCAAACCGAATTTAGTTTTTGTTGTCAAGTGTTCCTTTGGCAACATTGTCCTGCTTTAAAAAACAAAACAAAAAAACAACAATAGAAACCATCACAAAAAAATCGAATGGTTGCCACTACAATTAACATTACAAACCATCAGTTAATCGTTAAAACCGTTACCATTTATTGGTCCTTATTGTATCCACTAGACATAATATGCCACCAACAGAAGGCAACACATTACCAGTTGAGACCCACAGGGACCATTAAAGTTTCCATTAAAACCAATACAATTCCTATTATAATCATTAAAACCATGATCAAATTTTATGTTGGTTTCTGATGTGTTTTTTCAGCAGGGTTGTATAATCAGAACCAACATTAACACTCAATAAAGACGCTGGGCCAAAGTCAGTTTGCTTCATGGGTTGGACTCATTCAGTTTATTGAATGTACTTGTGCTAACTTTGCTGAGAATATGCTTCACCAAGAAGTGTGTGTGTGTGTGTGTGTGTGTGTGTATGTTTGCATGTTCTCCCCGTGCTGCGGGGTTTCCTCCCCCAGTCAAAAGACATGCATGGTAGGCTAATTGGCATGTCTAAAGTGTCCGTAGTGTATGAATGGGTGTGTGAGTGTGTGTGTGTGATTGTGCCCTGCGATGGACTGGCACCTTATCCAGGGTGTACCCCGCCTTGTGCCCGATGCTCCCTGGGATAGACTCCAGGTTCTCCCGTGACCCTGAAGAAGGAGTAAGCGGTTGAAGATGGGGATATATATATATACTGTCACCTTCACGGTTAAAACAGTGTCTTATTAGATTATTTGAATCTCATAAAGTCTTGTTAATATGCGGGTGAGTTTAACTTTGTATGTTAAAGCTACACAAATTTTTTTTGTCCTCTTTACTGCCACATGTGATCCTCTTGCACCATCTGGTGGTCAGTTTCGTTATATCGTTATTTATTTATTTATTTATTTATATATCAGTTAAATATATTGTAATATTGTATTTTATATTAACAGGGACTATTTAAATTTACTTATGTCTACTTTATTGGATATAGTTGATTTACCCATGTTACAAAAAGCTGAGATTTGAAATGAGCAACAAATCAAAAATGTTTTATCAAAATTCTTACTTAAAGTGTTTCTTAAATGATAGGTGGATTTTATATATTTTAAAAAATTATACATTTATATATTTATTTCATTTAATGATTTAAAATGCTGCTCGGGTTCAAATTAGTTAAACGCTGCTTGGGTTGTTTGCCTCCTTATAGAGACTTGATGACGTAGCAGCGTAGTACCCACCCGTATTCCGACATATCCCGCTTCCTGCGCTATGATTGGTCAGCATCACCGCGGCCTTCTGCGCTCTGATTGGACAACGCTTCGCCCTCTATCACAGGGCTCTATCTCTCACCAACGTAAACAGCAAAACGAGGCGGAAGTGCTCGGAATGCAGGTAGGGTTAAAAAAAAAAAAAAAGAAAAGAATAGCGTAAAATAAAAAATGGCGGAGTCTGTCTGTGGAGGTTTGTCAGAGGAAATATATCCAAAGAAGGACAGCTCGGAGCGGGCGACACGCTCTTGGAGAAAGGTGGTAGTGACGGGTAAAAGCGGCCCTGAGACAGAAATGGCGGAAACTCTGGGGTGTTATGATGGACAGTGTGGGAAAGAGGAGCGGCGCGCGCGCTCAGGTGAGCTACAGCATCTGACAGCTCGCGCACCTTCCGTTTAATTCTCATAAACATTATCCATGAGCTTCAACACGTAGATTAATTCACAGTCCTGTTCGCCTGTCTGTCACCTCAGTGACCGGTCAAGTTAAATAAATGTGTCTGAGTCAAAACAACCACGGCGGGGTTTATGACATTAAAGGTGCAATAGTCCTTTTTTTTTTTTTTTTTTTTTTTTTTTACAATGCCTTACTTGGATGAATAACGTGGAGAAATATGTAGACAGTTACAACTAAATAACGGTTTAAGCCATGACCTCAGCACACATGGATCACTTGACTGAGAAAACCTGTTTGAAAAACTGCCAACCGGCCCGGAATGCTTGTTTGTGTTTGGATGGGCTTCTTGTCAATCACGTCCTAGACCCCGCCCCCAACTTTCCATCACTCTCTCCCATTTCATCATAACACTGACTATGTTTACATGGACGGCAGTAATCTGATTATTGACCTTACTCTGATTAAGATAATAATGTGATTAAGGTGTTTACATGAGTCGCTTTTAGAATGCTCCTGTCATGTTCCCGTGTTACATGTTCTAGAACATGATTAGATTAACGGCACGCGTCATTACGTCACCGCGCCACGCCGTCCGACATCACTCCAGAATCTCACGTATCGACACACAGATCGTCTTCGTTATGGAACCATGTACAGTTTTGGGTGTTTTTATTTGATTTTTTTTACGAAGGCTTTAAGTGCAGTTAATTATTTGTCATGCTGTACGTGCTAATAGACGACTGCTTGAAGTTGCGGGCTGTGTCCCAAACCGCGTACTTACCGTCTATATAGTAGCCAAGATGCATGTATTGTTATAGTATGCCGTTTGGGACGTGGCCGAACTCTCTTGTTCGCCGTAAAACGTAAAACTGCCGTGTGTGATCGTGTCCTGTCTGTAATACACGTCGATAATGCGACTAAAACAGGAATACTCCGCCTGTCTTAATTCGATTAGAGCTTACTTTGAGTATGACCTTAATCAGATTAAGGTAAGTAAAAATTGCTGTTTACATGGTAGTTTCTTCTAAGTATCGTCTTAATCAGATTAAGAGTGGATTATTGTTGTCCATGTAAACGCAGGCTAAAGGATTAAAGCGCCGCTGCATCAGCATGGAAATTAGACCTTTAAACTCCTCTCAAGTTTTTAAAGCCAACCCAGGATTTCATTCCGAAATCAATCTTGGAAGCTGTTGAAAATCTCACGTTGCTTATAAAGATTAATATGGAGGGCATTAAGGGTGGAGTATGTTTATGATTCACTCTGATATGATTTTATATATATATATATATATATATAAATATATATATATTTTTTTCCACTTTGTTTAATGCTTCAGCTTCACCTTGAACTACTTGAGTCTCCAGAAGAAAAAAAAAATCCTTAAATGAATAACGTCCTGAATGTCGTAATTTTGTATTCCTTGCAGACGAAGACGAGGCAGACGAGCCGTCTCTTCTGAGATTCATGTGTGCCGAGTTAACCAGAGGCTACTTCCTGGAGCACAACGAGGCCAAGTACACGGAGCGCAGAGAGAGAGTCTACACATGCATGAGGATCCCGAAAGAGCTGGAGAAGGTGGGCCTCACGTACACACTGTCCCATTTTCTCTCTCACAAACAAAGCCACACATTGTCCTTTTTATTTATTTATTTATTTTTTATATTTTCCCCTCACACACACCCTGAAGTCAGGCCACACTCTTTCACTCACTGTAACGAAGAACTTGACTACACTTTAGTCTCAGGATAGAGCTGTCTTCGACAGAGCTGTCCTCGACTGATTCTCTCACTCGGACAGGGTTCGGGACAGAAGTGTGATGATGTGTAAGACGTTTTATAATTATGTGACCTAGTGTAAGATTGCACAAGACTCTTGTGCTGGACGGACGTGTAATCTTTTCAGCACAGGATTACACAATTCGGTAAGTAACTACGGTTATAAACACACACAATCTACAGGTAAAGTGCTCGACACATAGGAATAATAAAAAAGAAAGCAAAATGCTTGCGATGTGCGAATGTCACACAATGGCATTTCTGTTGTAGTTAAAGTGAAGTTTAATAGGAGACAATTTCAACAAAGTGCAAAAACATAAGTGATTACAGTCAAGTTTTAGCTGTTCACTCCTAAAAAATAAAAGAGCTTATTTTCTCACTCAGCATTTTCCTCAAGCGTTCAGTGTCCTATTGATGTGAAATCCAAAAGTTGAAGTAGTTGGACTCAAAGTCTTAGAATGCAGTGCAGCTCTATGATGCAGTTGGGCTGAATTATGACCGTTGGAGAAAAGTGTAGAAATGAGGAGGTGATAGAGCTGGATAAAACTAAAGGATTAAAGCACCGCCGCATCACTGTCACACACACACTTTATATACAGTGAGGGGAAAAAAAGTATTTGATCCCCTGCTGATTTTGTACGTTTGCCCACTGGCAAAGAAATGATCAGTCTATAATTTTAATGGTAGATCTATTTGAACAGTGAGAGACAGAATAACAACAAGAAAATCCAGAAAAACGCATGTCAAAAATGTTATACATTGATTTGCATTTTAATGAGGGAAATAAGTATTTGACCCCTCTGCAAAACATGACTTAGTACTCGGTGGCAAAACCCTTGATGGCAATCACAGAGGTCAGACGTTTCTTGTAGTTGGCCACCAGGTTTGCACACATCTCAGGAGGGATTTTGTCCCACGCAGATCTTCTCCAAGTCAATAAGGTTTCGAGGCTGACGTTTGTCAACTCGAACCTTCAGCTCCCTCCACAGATTTTCTATGGGATTAAGGTCTGGAGACTGGCTAGGCCACTCCAGGACCTTAATGTGCTTCCTCTTGAGCCACTCCTTTGTTGCCTTGGCCGTGAGTTTTGGGTCACTGTCATGCTGGAATACCCATCCACGACCCATTTTCAGAGAAGGTGGTTCTCACCCAAGATTTGATGGTACATGGCCCCATCCATCGTCCCTTTGATGCGTTGTTGTCCTGTCCACTTAGCAGAAAAACACCCCCAAAGCATAATGTTTCCACCTCCATGTTTGATGGTGGGGATGGTGTTCTTGGGGTCATAGGCAGCATTCCTCCTCCTCCAAACACGGCGAGTTGAGTTGATGCCAAAGAGCTCCATTTTGGTCTCATCTGACCACAACACTTTCACCCAGTTGTCCTCTGAATCATTCAGATGTTCATTGGCAAACTTCAGACGGGCATGTATATGTGCTTTCTTGAGCAGGGGGACCTTGCGGGCGCTGCAGGATTTCAGTCCTTCACGGTGTAGTGTGTTACCAATTGTTTTCTTGGTGATTATGGTCCCAGCTGCCTTGAGATTATTGACAAGATCCTCCCGTGTAGTTCTGTGCTGATTCCTCACTGTTCTCATGATCATTGCAACTCCACGAGGTGAGATCTTGCATGGAGCCCCAGGCCGAGGGAGATTGACAGTTCTTTTGTGTTTCTTCCATTTGCAAATAATCGCACCAACTGTTGTCACCTTCTCACCAAGCTACTTGGCAATGGTCTTGTAGCCCATTTCTGACTTGTTTAGGTCTACAATTTTGTCCCTGACATCCTTGGAGAGCTCTTTGGTCTTGGCCATGGTGGAGAGTTTGGAATCTGATTGATTGATTGCTTCTGTGGACAGGTGTCTTTTATACAGGTAACAAGCTGAGATTAGGAGCACTCCCTTTACGAATGTGCTCATAATCTCAGCTCGTTACCTGTATAAAAGACACCTGGGAGACAGAAATCTTTCTGATTGAGAGGGGGTCAAATACGTATTTCCCTTATTAAAATGCAAATCAATTTATAACATTTTTGACATGCGTTTTCTGGATTTTTTTGTTGTTATTCTGTCTCTCACTGTTCAAATAAATCTACCATTAAAATTATAGACTGATCATTTCTTTGTCAGTGGGCAAACGTACAAAATCAGCAGGGGATCAAATACTTTTTTCTCTCACTGTATGTATATATAAAATATATATATATCATACACACACGCACACATATATATATATATATATATATATATGAGAAAAAATATCATCTTACGATACTTGAGGACATTTCTACGATTCACAATGTGTATCATGATGTATAATTTAGCTGACAAACTGTCTGTAGAACAGTAGTTAATTAAAAACGTAAAAAAAAATACATCACCATACCAACGATATTTCAGAAAAGTGTATCGCGTAATCATTTATCACGATATCGATATATCGCCCAGCCCTACACTTAGTTAATCATTTCGAACGGTGACATTTTTCTGTGGCATTTTTATATGTCCCATTTCCAATGGGATTTCACGTCAAAAAATGTTCTGAAAAGAAAGTGAATATAAATGTATGTGTTCCAATAATTCTGAAAATATTTTTGTAAGAGTTTTTTAATTTTTATTTTATTTCTTAGAATGATTAAAAGTATTTTAATTAAAAGTAATGTATAGTATCACTAATATTTCAATATTAGATTTAACCACAAAGATCTTTCAATAGGGGTGCCAATAGTTTTGGGGCTGACTCGGTAAACTCGAACTAAATCTAAAGAGCTAAAAGTGAACAGAAAAACACAAACACACACGCGCACACTAAGTTACCTGATCACATTTCTGTGTGTGTGTGTGTGTGTGTGTGTGTGTGTTTACTGCAACGTGTAATCAAGAGCACAGTTCACAGAAGATAAGATAAAGCATCTGAACGGCTAATATATTAATTTGTTTTCCGTTCATGTTTGTCAAATTACGCAGATGAAATAACTTTATATCAAACTGCTGTTGAATTCTCAAATCTGATTGGTCCGAAGGTGTTGATTAATCTTGATTAACAGCAGCTTTAATCTACTTTCAGCAGCAATTTATATCAAAGGTTTATATTAATGTGTATAGTAATGTTTCTATAGTAATGGCTCCTTCACGGAAATGCATATGGAGGACGCGCCATATAATACAAACTCAATATTAAACGGAATAAAAACCCACTTGTAATCGTTGATGCATTCACTGTACTGAGGCGTTTATTTAACATTCATGGAAGGAGTCTCCAGTTTTCCAACTTCTCCGCCAATGGAAAAGGACACGTCAGGATGTGACGTTATAAGGAAATGATCTTCATTACTTGCTGTACAGAGCATTATAATCTGTATCGCAGGACATGTGAAAGAGTTTTGGAGTCTGTAGAGGAAACGTTATAGGACGAAGGGTATATGACTATTTTATTTCATGTAGGTTTGTGTAAACATAAGTGTCGTGTGTTTCTACAATCCATATCACACTCTCATTCTAAGGGGTCAGGTAATTAAAAACAACACTATTCATCACAACTGTTTAAAGAAAAAAAGACCATCGAATCCATAGCAATGTGAATGTAATGAGCATTTACTACCACTAGATAGAGCAGTAGAGCTTCAAACTCGCTAATGACCAGCACGAACCTTAACCCTTTTTCCCCTAAGTTCCCACAGTATTATGTTCCACAACCCTATATTCCCCAGAGAAACAACACACCAACCCTGAGTTCCCCGGGCCTAAATTGACCCTAAAATCAACATTTTAATTTGAACATTTTTAGGCCTTGAAACAATATATAATAATGTATTTGTGTAATCTTACTTTGAAAATGAAGCAGTTTGTGGTCAATGACTTTGAATAAATTCAACTAAATAATAAATAAATAAATAAATAAATAAATGCATTTTAGCGCCAAAAGTTCAAAAGTTACCTTTCTGCTGATAATCAGATCGGCACGTAGTGTTTTCACGAGTGCACAGAAATGGTCAGGTTATGACTCCAAACCCCTGCAGTGTCAGTCGCACTGGTTGATGCTGGAGATGAAGACGGATCAGGGTCTGTATCAGGAGAGTTTGCGTCATTATCAGTTTCGCCTGAACTTTCACTGCTGTCACTATCTAGAATCTTCGCTCTCGCCTGTGTAACTGTGTATGTTTTCTTTTTTTTCACTGTTTTAGATGTACCTGTGTTCACTGTAGGTGTAACTTTAGCTGGAACACGATTAGCTTTTCGCATTGGCATTTTTAGTTAACTTCTACTAGTACACCAATGTTGATGCTTGGATCTTCATCGTAATGCCGGCGTAATAATGTAATCACGTCGTGACGTCATCAACCTTCCCGATCAAACAATAATAATTAAATAAGTAAGGAATCATAGCAGAGTAATGGCGGTATACCAGCCTTATGGGGATAACGTTTACACTGTAAAGCCGTTATATCGGCCTTACGGGGTTTTGGCATAGACGACCAAGCCGGTATATCGTCCTTACGGGAATAGGTCAAAGACAGGCAAGCCGGTTTTTCGACCATACGGGGTAAGAGGGTTAATATAATTCTTAGATTTTCATAATCTAACCCTTTAAGAGTGTGCTCCTAATCTCAGCTCGTTACCTGTATAAAAGACACCTGGCAGCCAGAAACCTTTCTGATTGAGAGCAGGTCAAATACTTATTTCCCTCATTAAATTGCTAATCAATTTATAACATTTTTGACATGCGTTTTTCTGGATTTTCTTGTTGTTATTCTGTCTCTCACTGTTCAAATAATCCACCATTAAAATTATAGACTCATCATTTCTTTATCAGTGGGCAAACGTGCAAAATCAGCAGGGGATCAAATACTTTTTCCCCCTCACTGTAAGCATGCGATTTAATCATCACAATTTCCTGTAACTGTTTATTGGCACATACATACTCGGCTTTCCGCTTACCGAAAGATGGTTAGATGGATATTTACAAATAATTCTGTTCACTTGACTGTGTTGTAACTATCAGAGTGAGATTTCTGTTCTTCTCCGTCATGCAGCTCATGATGTTCGGCTGCTTCCTGTGCCTCGACGCGTTCCTCTATGTGTTCACCTTACTGCCCCTCCGAACCCTGCTCGCCTTCCTGAGACTGCTGACCATCCCCTGCTGTGGGCTTGGGTATACACACACACTCACACCCCCACACACTCACAGAGACACAGAGACAGACAGACTGAGAGGCTTCACTTCTTCCTCAAAAACATCTCATTACGGCTGTAATATTTCCACTCGCATGCACCGCACTCTTTAACAAACTGCGGTCTTTAAATAATTTATAATAAATCATAATAAATAATTCACTTTCAAAGCATGCTTTCATATACTCTAGCTCCAAAATGAATGATTTGATTTATCAATTTGTAATCTTGTGCTTGTGAGCTCTAATATGTCGTCTTTTTTTTTTTTTTTTCCTCGCCATATTCTTTCTCAGGGCACACATTTGCCCGTACTGCAGAAGGAGCAGGTAGGCTGCCATGTTAAACGATAAATTCATGTGTCCATCCATTAACCATCCAAGTCCCATCAAACCCGTAATGACAAAGTCAGAATGTTCTGTAAGCTCTGCCTTGATACTGTGTGACGCCGCTCTGTAAACAAGAGCGCTCTCAGAACTGAAACCACACACTGCCTCATATTCGCACTCGAGGGAACCGTGCAGTCTGGAGACAGAGGTGTGGTCCGTTGTTTTTTCCTGAAGCAATGTGCAGCTCTTGTAAGCACTACTTCTGCTTCAAGTCTTATTTCTCGTTTTTGTGCGTATCCCTGTGTCAAGCTGCACGCTGCATGCACCTTGCACGCCCCAGATGCACATTACCAACAGCAGTACGTAAACGCACGTGATTTTCAGAAGCGCATCTCTAACCCGAATCCTGTCCCTAACGGCAACATAATGATATTCAGGGTTTTTATGTCAGTTTTATGTCATATAGTAGTAAATCCAATGATAAGCACTGTATTTAGTGTAATATAAAGGGTGTGCAGATTTATAGTTGAGGTCATAAGTTCTGCAAAATGTTGATGATTAAAAAATAATAATAATAAGAAGAAGAAGAAGACAGATTATAAAAATTGCATTTAGTTGTTTATTTAGTGCTGACATGAATAAACTATTTCACATAATAGATGTTTACATATAATCCACAAGACACAATAATAACCGAATTTACACAAATGAACCGGTACAATCATTTACACACGCTCGATTCTTAATCCCGTGTGTCGTTACCCGGATGTGTTTATGTTTTGTGAGAGTTCTTCATGAGTCCCTTGTTTGTCCTGAGCAGTTAAACTGATCACTTTTCTTTAGAAAAATCCTCCAGGTCCTGCTACATATTTGACTCATTTCCTTTAAACAGCAGCTATATGATGTCGAGATCCGTCTTTTCACACCGAGGACAACCGAGGGACTTGTCTCGTACACGACTATTACAAAAGGTACAAATGTTCACTGATGCTCACGAAGGTAACATGATACATTAAGCGCCGGGGGGCATAAACTTTTGAACAGGATGATCATAAATGTAAATTATTATTTTGTCTTCTGGGAAACATGTAAAAGCTTCTGAAGAACAGTACTAAATGGGAAAAATTTTGATCTTTACAATATAATAATTTACACCGATGTTGTTAAAAAGTTTAACCCCCCCGTCCCCCTTTTTCTTAATGTATCGTGTTGCCTTCTTGAGCATCATTAAATGTTCGCACCATTTGCGACCGCCCCCTCAGCCGTGTAATCATAGCTCCCAGAATAGCATTGAAGCTAAACTCCCGCTCCGACAAATGATCTCTGAGCAGAGCGAAGCTACAGATACGCATCTCCTTCTAGCTCTTTTGTTTTCTCTTCTGTATCTCAGTCTGTCTGTTCACTCCAGAGGCATCGGAAATGTCGTCTGCGTGAGGAGTGCTTTTTGCGCTATGTTCCATGTGTCATCTATATACAACCACACACACGTGATGAATGCTGTGAATACGTGTTGTGTCTACACAGTGTATATAACGCGTGTGTGTGTGTGTGTGTGTGTGTGTGCTCAGCAGCTCTCGGTTCCTGCAGCCAGCCCAGGTGTGTGACCTGCTGAAGGGGCTGATCATGGTACTGTGCTGCTCCATGATGCATTACGTGGATTACGCCATGATGTACCATCTAATCCGAGGACAGTCCGTCATCAAACTCTACATCATCTACAACATGCTGGAGGTACGCACTGGTTAAAATGTCCAAATACACCTGATGAACAGTCAGCTTCAGAATTATTGACACCGTTGATTGAAGGTGGGATAAAAAAGAAACTCTTTGTAGTTTATTGACTTAATACAACCTTTTAAAAGGAATTTGAACCGGTTCTCTTGTATGTGTAGGATTTCTTACGCGATCAGTGACTTCATGTTTCACTAGGGTTTAAATATGAGGCCGGTTTCAAGCATCCATCTATCCATCTTCTACCGCTTACTCCTTGTTTCAGGGTCGTGGGGGAACCTGGAGCCTATCCCAGGGAGCATCGGGCACAAGGCGGGGTTACACCCTGGACAGGGTGCCAATCTGGTTTCAAACATACACAAATGAAATGAGACAAAAGTGTGTTATGTCCTTTTTTCCTAAATCAGACAACAAAACGTCCGCAATAATTGAAATTTTTAATAATTGAGAGCAAGCAGAGCTTTTACGAATCTACCCGCAAGAGGACACAGTGTTTGTGGTTGTGTTTTTTTTTGTCTCCATGGAGATTTACACAAGACGGCAACAATTTTAACTAAGTGAATGGTCACTAAGTGTCCAAATCTACCTACAAACCTAAGAGAGAATCGTGGAGATCACCAAACCAAACACGGACTGAAATTGGGTTCTGCGGTTAAATGAGATTTTGAAATAAAGTTTAGCTTTCTCAGCAACAGAAGTGAGTTTATTGTGAAAACAACGATGGTTCTACAGAAAAGAACGTAATCCCCACTGTTGGTGTATGGTGTAGGATCTATCTATCTATCTTTTCTTGGGCTGTTTTTCCCTCCATATATGGACTCGTGAAGTACCAGGACACTTTTAAATATAAATCAGGCTGCCTCTGCCAGGAAGTTACAACTGGGTTGTAGTTCTTCTGGGCGGTAGATCTTCCATCAAGGCATACGTCCAGATCCACACCAAAACAGTTCAGTGACTCTGAAATCGAGCTTTCTGATACAGCGAGCTGAAGAGGTTCTGAGATTCCTGAGGAGTCGTCCTTGCTCTGTATTCTCCAATCTCATCGTGTATTATAGGATATGACTTTTCTTAGAGAAGACCACACTTTAATAAGAGCGCCATTATTTCCAGAGCTGTCGGTAAGCGTGTCTGTAGATTGCCTAAAGCATGAACTGGTAGAATTCGAATTAGTGTGTCCCAAATGGTAACATGTTGAAATGAGCATCCCAAAGTGTAAATCAAGAGAATGGGAAATGAAATTATCTCGTATAAACGATGACGAATGAAGGAAAGATGAAATGCAACGAGGAGGTTGTTCACGGCGACAGCGTGCGTAACTAAGCGACAACGTTCTCTTCCGTTACGTGTTCGTACATCCCAGTATTTGCATACTCTTTTGCTACATGCTCAAAAGTCACAAAAAGACTGCATTCTTTTAGTGCGTAGTGAAAGTAGGCGAATTGGGACGCAGGAGCTGGTGTTTCTTACACTCGTATTTGTCTCCACTACTCAAGACGATAAAACACGATAAAAACACTTCCACTTCTCGACAGTTTCCACCCCCTATTCAATCACGCATTTCTCCCGGCCAATCGGAGCAGAGGTGGGTGGGACTTTGAGACAATTCAGTGGTTTTTCTCTAACTCCCGCACTCCACCCCATTCGGATGCTCTGATGGCGTCGGAAGTCTGTTCATATGGCAATGTAAGTGGGCCTTAAGTTGAACTTTTCTGGCTTTTAGGACGAATATGTCGGCGTTAAGGTTCTCCATGAGCTGTATAGTGTTGTTCCAAAACAATGTCAATAATATCGCATTTAGAAGGTATACACGTTCAAAATGTACATTTTCTCTCTCTACCACCAAAACGGATCAGGAATTTCGATGACCTCATTCTGCACTTCAGCTTCCCATCGATTTTCTGTCCAATCAAATGCTCTCTAGAATCTGAAGTGTCCCGTCCCCCCAACATTCTAAAAATGTTTTATTCCGTCAGGTGGCAGACCGGCTCTTCTCCTCCTTCGGCCAGGACATTCTGGACGCTCTGTACTGGACCGCCACCGAGCCGAAGTCCAGGAAGAGATCTCACATCGGACTCATTCCGCATTTCATCATGGCCGTCTTCTACGTCTGTATCCTTCTCGTGTTTAACAGTGTTTCTTGTGAATATAGAAAGGGCTCAGCTGTGTGTAAGGGTTTTATCGGGAACTGTGTGTGCTGTGTTGTTCGTTTTCCTGAGCATGAATGTGTCACAGTCCTGCACGCCATCCTCATCATGGTCCAAGCCTCCACATTAAACGTGGCCTTCAACTCGCACAACAAGTCTTTGCTCACCATCATGATGTCCAACAACGTGAGAACCACACACACACACACACACACACACACACTTTATTTGGACAGTCCACAATGGAGACTTTAAAGTCAACAAAACATCTCCAGACCTATTAATAGCCTGTCATGTGACTCATCAACTGGCCAATCATCTGATTCTCTACAACATTTCAATAGTTTATGCAATTTGCCAATGATGACAATTTTTCATTCATTAATGAACAGCATGTCAACTGTTTATAGTTCAATTTAATGCCTCTCTCTCTCTCTCTCTCTCTTAAGTCAAAGTCAAAAGGTTGCTTTATTGTCTTTGACTCTCTCTCTCTCTCTCTCTCTCTCTCTCTCTCTCTATCTCTCACTCAAGTCAAAGTCCAAAGGTTGCTTTATTGACTTTGACTCTCTCTCTTTCTTGCTCAGTTGATTGGATTCTTTCTCTCTTTTTTTTTTTTTTTTTTTTTTTTTTTTTTTTTTCTCTTCTCTCTCTCTCTCAAGTCAAAGTCCAAAGGTTGCTTTTTTGACTTTGACTTTCTCTCTCTCTCTCTCTCTCTCTCTCTCTCTCTATCTATCTATCTCCCTATCTCCCTCTCTCTCTCTATCTATCTCTCACTTAAGTCAAATTCAAAAGTTTGCTTTATTGACTGACACTCTCTCTCTCTCTCTCTTGCTCACTTGATTGGATCTCTCTCTCTCTCTCTCTCTCTCTCTCTCTCCATCTTGCACTCAAAAAACACAGCTTGTCATTTTACAGAGGAACCAGAAAGCGTAAACTCTTTTGTCCTGAAGCCTTACCTGTGCTGATAAACTTCACAAAGCACCGTGACCATTACACATCGCTTACAACCGAGACTCCTTCCTTAAACGCTAAATAATCGTCTCCTAACAAACGTTGCCACGTCCACAATCTTTTACTTTTTGCATCGTTAAACAACAATTATTATTATTATTAGTCTTGGATTACATGGAGCGTCTGCCACCCAATTCCATGCAAACTAGCTGTTAATATAGAAACAGCGACATATTCGGACGAGTGCATCGATATTAACCTCTCAGTTTATATTCAAGCCGGAGCTACCTGTGCAGTCATACAGAAAGAACGCACACCTTCTGACCAATCAGATTCGAGAATTCAGCTGCACTATGTTATAACACCTTCACGAATGGATAATGTATTAGAATGAGAGCGTTTCGAGATAAACCCTTGATCTGCCTTGCAGCTGGAACAAGTGCCAGGGCTGCTGTTAATACAAAATGAACCAACTAATCAGGGTTGAGAATGATTTATCGACAGACATGTCCTTCTAGATGGACTATCCAAATAAAGTGGTACTGATTAAAGAACTTTTATGTACAGTGTGTTCCAGTGATGCTGTGTGCGTTTATTTTCTCTCTTTTATTCTATTCTCTCATTTCTCACAGTTTGTGGAGATCAAAGGAAGCGTCTTTAAAAAGTTTGAGAAAAATAACCTCTTTCAGATGTCTAACAGTGGTAAGTCAGTTAAATCCACCATTCTTTATGCGACATCCATTCATCCATCTATTTATTTTTTGTACTGCATATCCTACACAGAGTCGAGGGGAGCCTGGAGCTCATCCCAAGGCTCTCGGGGCACAACGCAGGGGACACCTTGGGCGGGGTACCACCCCATCGCAGGGCACACTCGCACACACTCACACACTACTGACAGTTTAGAAACGCCAATCAGCCTACAGCACACGTCTTTGGCCTGGCGGAGGAAACCCCTCTGTTAATGTGTTTAATATCAGACACTTTAAAGCAGCGATACTGTGCTTTTGATATGCTAATCGGAGCTTGCAGGTGTCGAGTGGTGCTGACCGGCTGTGTACGGGTCTGAATGGCTCTCTCGTCCAGCTCCCGGCGGCCTGTTTGAAGCTTTTCAGCACCCTGTCTGAATGACAGATGTGCTGTAATCATCTCCTATTCTCTGATTCCTGCCTCAATTTCCCCCTTCGCTCTGTGTCCCTGAGGACAGTACGTTTCTCTATTTTACCGGCTGTCCTGTACCAAACCCTGGAGTGCTTCGTTCAGAACGGTTCTCCTGGTAAACGTGCACAAGAATGAACATCAATTATTCTCATTTGTTGTTTGTCTATGTGAACCTGTTATTGCACAGTTTCACTGTTCAGATACTGTTTCAATTTACATAATATGTTATATATAAAGTGGGGGGGACATTTATACGGGCAGGGGTCAATATTCTACACGGGTCTATTGGTCTCCTCCACTTTTTTTGTTGATATTGTTTCTTATGTTCTGGGAAACATGTCAAAATCTTATGTAGCTTCTGAAGGGTGGTATTAAATGGGGAAAAAAGAAAAGATATTTAAACAAAATAATCACAATTTACATTTACGATCATCCTGTTTAAAAGTTTATACACCCCCCTCTGAGTCTTAACGTATCGTGTTGCCTTCTTGAGCATCAGTGAACGTTTGCACCTTTTGTAATAGTCGGTTACGACAAAAAAAAAAGGTATTTTATGATCCTTATTTATTTTTTAATGATTGAAATATTGCAGATTCTGCAAGGGATTTGTATACTTATGACCTCAAATGTATATCGCATTTTTGTTTTGTTTAAAAATATTTTGTTTTCATTTTAAGCAAGATGCACGGTAGAAAATGTTTTGTAAAGAAACTCATCTTTTATCTCCATGAACTAACAAGTTTGTTTGAAACGCGAGCAGTTGGTATCAGTGCATTATATACACACTACCAGTCAAAAGTTTAGACACACTCATTCTTTTTTTTATTGTTTTTCCACATTTTAGATTAATAATAAAGTCATCAAAACTCTGGAGTACAAATGGAACGATGGGAATGATGTTGCGATAAAAAATCCAAAATATAACAAATATTTCGCTCCAAGTCATCCATTCAAATAAAAATATTGTTTTGTAAATAAAATGTTAGTTTTCTGATGAAAGAGATTAATATTTCGGCATGATTATATTTCTCTCTATGACACCGATTTCACACATTTAATCACACACCTTCGGATCAAAAGCTTTTCAACATCGTGAGAAACATTTCAGTCGAGCATCCACAAACTTTTGACCGGTAGTGTGTGTGTAGTGACCCGTGTCCATTCAGTTGTGGTGATTCAGAGCGATTATGATGGATCTGAAACGGAGTACTCTCAGGCATATAGTGTACAGTACTTCCGTGCAGTTGTTCTGCACTATATGTGGTGAGCACACACAGTGAATACGAAGATGTTCGGGCGCTTAAAATGGGGCTAAATATCAGAATCACCAAAGCATTACCCTGGTTAAATCAATAAAAAATCAACGGTACACAGATTGTTTGTAATATCACATGCATGTTCACGGAAATGATTTGAATCACAACTGTATCCGATTCGAATGGAATTTCTGAAAGACTTTTGCCAGCCGTTGTGTGAGAGGGTGCTGATGATGGCTTGTTGCTGCTCTCTGACCTGCAGACATTAAGGAACGCTTCACTAACTGCATCCTGCTGCTGATTGTGTGTCTGAGGAACATGGAGCAGTTCTCCTGGAACTCAGGTCTGGACCACCCTCACACTGACTGTAGTCTTTCAAAACCCCAGACCTAAATCTAGCCCTGGATATAAATGTAGACATGCAGAACGCTGTCCGTGTTCGCTTAGTGTTTCAACTTGTTCTTTAAACCAGGCCGCAACTTACAAGACACGCTTTATATATGAATAACCTGTGTGTGTGTGTGTGTGTGTGTGTGTGTGTGTGTGTGTGTGTCTTAGAGGAGATACTGAAGTAACTGTATGACTGCTCAAACCTGATTGACGTAATCGGTTACAGGAAGTAACTTTTTTTGTTTTTTTGTGTGTGTATGTTCCACAATAGGCGTTGATCGATAGTGGATTTTACCGGTACTGATAACTAAGTTGGGCCGATTTAGTTTTTACAATCGAAACTGAATGGAAACCTAACACTCAAAGTCAAATATTGCTGAGCTTTTATGACAGAAATCAACAGTACAGACTGTAGCATGACAATGTACTGTACTTCTTTTAAATGAAATAAATATTAATATATATGAACTATTAATAAATATTAAGGTAAATTAAAGATACGCATCCAAACTGAACCCAAAAGTAACACTCCAAATAACAAATAAAATAAAAATAGAGACGCTTTCAATAATTATTAATCCAACAAAATTATTCAGTGAAAGTTTTTATTTTTGCCTCTAGAGGCCGTTCTTGTAGCGATTATCTGTAACGACCAATCAATCGGTCGATCTCTATTACGCAATATTAAATGTTACTATAAACGAATAAAAAAATAAATTAAAAAAAATAAGGTGGCATTCTTTAATTAATAAACTATATATATTATATATAAAAACAGGTCACACCGGCGTGTCGCTGATTATTTACCTATAACCACTGTTGTGCTCCTTACAGAGTAAATAGTTTGTGTGTACTAATTTATTATTATATATTTATTTTTTTGCTTTTCCTACTTTTCCGGAAAAACTATTTCATTCAAAATTAATCAATGCAGCATTTGTAAATAATTCTTCATGACTTTTGGATTTTGAAGCTTTTGTTTGTTTGTTTATTTATTTATTTATTTTTTGTTGTTGTTGTTTCAGATCACCTGTGGGTGCTGCTTCCAGACGTCGTCATGGTGGTGGGCTCCGAGGTGGCCGTGGACGTCGTAAAGCACGCGTTCATCACCAAATTCAACGACATCACTGCAGACGTACGGAAAGTTTAAATGGCTAAACGTGTAGAATGTGCAACTCCATACACCATATGGGGCATCTACAGACTCTAGCACTACAAATTCAATCAGTTTATTTTTTATCATCCCTGGTGTGTGTGTGTGTGTGTGTGTGTGTGTGTGTGTGTGTGTGTGTGTGTGTGTGTGTGTAGGTGTACAGTGAATACAAAGCCAGCTTGGCCTTTGAGCTCGTCAGCAGCCGGCAGCAGTATGTGAGTGTTTGGTAGAACTGATGCCAGAACATTTTAGTGCTAATTGTGCTAGTACATGCCGTTGTTTCTCACACTTTGTGGTTTGGTCTGGACAGGCGTACACAGACTACAGTGACTCGGTGGCCAGGAGAATGGGTTTCATCCCTCTACCTCTAGCTGTTCTGGTGAGATGCTGCATTTCACATTTAGAGTCAAAGAGAGCAAAACCAGCTCATCCAACTCCCTAGTTCCAGTAGTCAGGGCGCTGATCAATGAGTCCATTTCAAGGGCTGTCTCAATCGCAAAATCCTACCAATGCACGGAGACTTTGCTTCCTAAAAACAAAATCCCACAATGCACCACAAAAATGATCGAGCATCTGGAAATGGCGTCATGTTTTCTGAAACCTCTTGGCTCGAGATAAATAAATAAACGCCGGATGAACTCTCAGCAAACTTGTAAAAGCAGTGATGTAAAGCACAAAAATGTAAGCAGCGTGTTTATCGTTGTTGTGGCTCTCAAATTGTTACTTCCGTTAGCGATTTTTAACCTTATTTGACGTTTTATATACGGTTTGTTTGTAGAAACCATATGATCCTGCTTGAGGTGCCATGACAGCAACGTGTGTGATTAAGCTAGCACATTTATATGACATGTAATCCTGCCTGTCATCGATAAATGTCAGTGGTGACGTTACCAGTACCCGAACCTGTGTACTCGGTATACTGGTTCATGACCCAGGGAGCTCGGGAGCTGAGTGAAACACACCCAATGTGTGGGGAGAAACGCCGTTACTCTCTCCCCTGTGAATCAGAGTGAAAGTAGAGACACTATTGTGTGTGTGTGTGTGTGTGTGTGTTAGCTGCTGTATGAGGAAGAGGGCAGGGTGCACATTTAATTGTAAATACAATTAGACTAACTTAAATATTTCATCATAGTATACAGACCAAGACGGTTCAGTTTTATGGCTTTATTGGAACTTTATTGAACCATTAGCTTGAGCTAACTAATCTAGCAGTCGTGCAGTTGTGTTGTTGTTTTTTTCGCAGACCAGTATCAAACTATGAATCAGTGCGCAGTTTGGCTGGTGTTCAAACATGTGATTTCTACAGTAACGTTCTTTCCTGGTCTCTCTCAGGTGATCCGAGTGGTGATGAGCTCAGTGAAGATCCAGGGAGCGCTCGCGTCTGTCAGTCTGCTGCTCTTCTACCTAGGGTAACTTGCTGCTCGGTACACGTGAAAGAGAAAGCTGGTTTGAAGTATGCGGTAGTGTTCGTTTGACAGTGTTTTGTCTGGGTGTTTTTTTTTACAGAATGATCACACTCAAAGTGTTGAACAGTATAGTTCTGCTGGGAAAATCCTGTCACTATGTTAAAGAGGCCAAGATGGAGGGGAAGCTGTTTGATAAACCCCAAACTCCAGCGCCGAAAAAGAGTCCAAGAACACCCAGCCATGCCAAATCCCCCTCTCCGACAGGTAACGCTCAGCTGAGTTACATTGCATGATACGGTTACAGTCCATTTCCACACCATAACACATGCTTAACATATCTGAATTTTGCCCTCTCTCTCTCTCTCTCTCTCTCTCTCTCTCGCTTTCTATACCTATTCCCAGATAAGCCAAAATCCCAGCATCCCTCCTCCTCCATCACCTCCATCACCAAGCAGCCTGCCCCACGCACCTCAGAGCTCCTCCCCCCAGCTCCAAACCCTGTCACCATGGAAACCAGCGAGCCTGCTCCAGAGAGTCCCTCTAAAGCAGAGGAGGACAGCAGTGAGACTCCTCACGGCACGGAGCTCAAACACAGAACACAGAAGAAAGACCTGCTGGAGATCGATCGCTTCACGCTGTGTGGCAACCGCATACTTTAACCGCCGCGGCTTCAGCTCAGAGACGGGACCGAAACGCAGCGCCCGGCGTGTCCCCGTGAGGGGGTAGAGAGCCGGACGAGACACACAGGAGATACACGGCGAGATAAACATTCCAGTGACGTGGAATCTGCTGTCCAGCGTCCTCTCCTTGTTTTAGACTTGAATAGAGAGTGCAGTGGATCTGTGCTTTCCTGAACGTTCTGCCACCATGCGAGAAATTCAGACAAACGTCAGACATTTCAGAAAGACACAGTTTTTTAATGTGATTAGGTATTAAGTATAATGATCTCAGAGATCTAAATCGAATAAACAGGCAACCCAGCGTTGATTATACAGGGGTCCAAGACAAAAACTGTTTCATATTGAAAAATAAAATGGTACAGTATACGTTTATTGCTTTACAGATGATAAAAAGCCATAAAATAACACCAGCTTTGCGTAATATTTTAAGATGTTTCCAATGACACCGAGCCCTGAAACTTTGACTCCACAGCAGTTTGCCAACATTGTCGTTTTTATCCGTTTACAGTTACATTATGTTGTGGAGCAACTGAGAAATGAGTTCCTATTATCACTCCCGTTAAAGCAGCTGTGAATTATATGTACAGTACCGAACCTCCTTTTTTTTCCCCTTCTTCTCTTTCTTGAAGACAAATAAAAAATAATAATCTAAAGTGGCAGAAAATTGAAAGGTACTGCTTTACTGCTGACTCTTCTTACAAAGCTCTCACACTAGAGACTCCTTCCAAAAACCGTTAAATAAACGTCTCCTTAGAGAAAACGTCGCCGCAATAATAATTCTAGGTTTTTCTCTGCTAGATCGTCGAAAGGTTTAGATTACGTGGAGCAGCTACCGTGCAAGGCCCTGGGAATTAGTCGTCACTATGGAAACGATGTCGCGTATATATAGAATATAGACGGTTTCTGATCAGGCAATCGGTTTCCGCCATACAAATGTAACTATAACTACAAGATACACCGATTTTAACAAATAAAATATAGAAATCTTACAGTGGAATTTTCTCTCATATATATATATATATATATATATATATATATATATATATATGAAATAGTACAGTCAGAGAACCTGATTAAACAATACAACTGTGAAGGAAACCTCTAGTGTAAAACCATGAAACTGACTAGTAAAGCATTTTTGCCTTGAACCCGTAGATACGCTGTGTTGCTTGTTTATTAAAGATGTCGATGTAGTAATTAATAAAGCATCATCTCAAGAGAACGCATTAGGCCGGATTTAGTACAGGCCATTAGTATATGTCCTAGATAGTGATGGTGCCTGATTTAATTCATGTGATTCTGGCTTGTTGCTGGTCACATGGCTGGTACCTCGGGGTTTTTCCCGAGGTTGAAGTCTGAGTAGAAAAGGCTTGAAGCTCATACTGAGCGTACTTTACTCATCATTGTTTAACACGTTCATTTCTACTCTTACATTCATCTTTTGATGAATTTCCAATTTTATTCTGACAATCATCGTAGCGTATTGTTTACCTTCGCCATCGATTTTGGTTCTAGAAAATCCACCAGGATCAAATGACCCATGCTTACATATTCGTGAATGACTTGCATATCTTACAGTCTTTATAATGAACGTGACCTTCAGCAGCATCCAGGATTCATTTTGTAATGTAATTCAATCTTTTCACTTTGGTTGACAGTTTTTTACATTACCCACAATGCCGTTTGACTAGCTGCTGATACGGGCGCATATGGGAAATCATCTCCTACCGAGAGAGTAAAGCAGCATACCCGTGTCATCACACACCTCCACATCTGTACACTGTGCTTCCAAAGCTTCAACTTTCACGCCATCACACTCGTCATCTTGTAGATCGCTAACCATCCGATCCAAGTCTTCGCCGTAACTCGGCCACGATGCATTTAGGAGACTTTTGGGTCCAAAGTTTGCACTAACATCTCCGCTAACATCGTCATTAACATCTCTGTTAACATCTCCGCTAACATCGTCATTAACATCTCTGTTAACATCTCCGCTAACATCGTCATTAACATCTCTGTTAACATCTCCGCTAACATCGTCATTAACATCTCCGCTAACATCTCCGCTAACATCGCTGTCATTAACATCTCCGCTAACATCGTCAATAACATCTCTGCTAACATCTCCGCTAACATCGTCAATAACATCTCTGCTAACATCTCCCTAACATCGCCATTAACATCTCCGCTAACATCGTTATTAATATCTCTGCTAACATCTCCGCTAACATCGTATTAACATCTCCGCTAACATCGTCATTAACATCTCTGCTAACATCTCCGCTAACATCATTAACATCTCCGCTAACATCGTCATTAACATCTCTGCTAACATCTCCGCTAACATCGTCATTAACATCTCTGTTAACATCTCCGCTAACATCGTCATTAACATCTCTGTTAACATCTCCGCTAACATCGTCATTAACATCTCCGCTAACATCTCCGCTAACATTGTCATTAACATCTCCGCTAACATCGTCAATAACATCTCTGCTAACATCTCCGCTAACATCGTCAATAACATCTCTGCTAACATCTCCCCTAACATCGCCATTAACATCTCCGCTAACATCGTCATTAACATCTCTGCTAACATCTCCGCTAACATCGTCATTAACATCTCCGCTAACATCGTCATTAACATCTCTGCTAACATCTCCGCTAACATCATTAACATCTCCGCTAACATCGTCATTAACATCTCTGCTAACATCTCCGCTAACATCGTCATTAACATCTCCGCTAGCATCTCCACTAATATCTCCATTAACATCTCCGCTAACATCGTCATTAACATCTCCGCTAGCATCTCCACTAATATCTCCATTAGCATCTCTGCTAACATCGTCGTTAGCATCTCTGCTAACATATCTATTAGCATCTCCGCTAACATCGTCATTAACATCTCCATTAGCATCTCCACTAACATCTCCTATCCCTGATTGTTTAAAAAAAATCTCTTATTGAACACCATTGCAAGTGCGCTAGCAATATTACAACGAATCACTAAACGCACCACAAATATTACATCATCATCATCATATTTAACATGTTTTCCTTTAAAGCCCCCAGATATTTGATCTGGTAGCCGTATCTCCCACGAGCGCAGCAAAACCAGCCGAGAAGAACGTGGCCCTGATTTACCACAGTGTCTTAGGCACTTTTACTGTTTGCTTTAACATGTGCAGGTCATTCGCTCTCCTGTTTACAGCTCACTCGGGGTACGTGTAGAAGATTTCTAACACCGCCTCGTTCGTAGTGAGGTTTGATTCCGTTCAGTTCAGCTAATCGCTCTGATTGGCAATAAAATGTGACTCTAATGATGAAATAACACAGTCCTCAGATCTAGTCCTAGTAATTTATTCTGAGCGTTTTGCACATGTAACTCGATTGATTTCCTTGAGGAAATGTTCTTGTTTGTTTGTTTTTGTTTTTTTGGTCATTTCAGCACACTACACAAGTCTGGCTCATGTAAAACATTCCTACAAGTATTAAAGCCGATTTGATTTTATTAGCGTCGTCATGAGCCGAGGGTCGTGTTCGGCTGTGCTTGATCGGTGTTTTCATACTAAGTTAATGTTTCTTTTTAACACACCAGCAATGCGGGGACGCGTGTCAGTGATTTCATGTGTGTGTTTTTGGAGTGGTTAATAAAGTTGATTTATAATGGCATTAGATTGAGTGTTTTCTCAATTATTACTGTTTATGTGTGAGAAGACTTTATTCTCTATGATGATGGTTTATACAGTCGAGGTCATAAGTTTACATACGCCGTGCAGATTCTTCAAAATTTTAAATAAATGAATTAATAAATAAAACTGATCATAAAAATGGTATTTTGTTGTTTTATTTAGGCCTGCCTGTGAATAAGATATTTCACATAATGGATGTTTACACACATATAGTCAACAAGACACGATAATAACCGGATTTACACAAATGAACCGATGCAAAAGTTTACACACGCTCGATTCTTAATCCCGTGTGTTGTTACCTGGATGTGTTTATGTTGTGTGAGTTCTTCACGATTCCCTTGTTTGTCCTGAGCAGTTAAACTGCCCACAGGTCTTCAGATAAATCCTCCAGGTTCTGCACATTCTTTACTTTTCCAGCATCTTCTACATATTTGAGTCATTTCCTTTAAACAGCGGTTATATGATGTCGAGATCCGTCTTTTCACACCGAGGACGACAGAGCGACTCGTCTCGTACACGACTATTACAAAAGGTGCCAACGTTCACTGATGCTCATGAAGGCAACACGATACATTAAGAGCCAGATGGGGGTGTAAACTTTTGAACAGGGTGATCGGTGTAAATTGTGATTATTTTCTTTGGCTTCTGTGTTATTTGAAAAAAAGAGTCATTTGTTGTTTGGTTAGCCAATGACAATCTTTTGGTTTGTTTGTTTGTTTGTTTTTGCTAGCCCATTTTTACTACAAATGAATCGTAATCACGAAGAGATTACGAATTACGTTGATTAAGTTAATTTTTCCGCACTTGGAAGTCATCATCAGACTCTGGCTTTGGAGATTAAACCAAACGGGTGTTTTGTTTTTTTCTTTTCTTTTTCACATTTGAAACTAGCTAGCTTCAGCTAAGTGATACGAAAATCATTGACTGCAACTTTAATGCCCAGAACATGTGAGCAGCCTGTGACCTTCAGACTGGTTATATGTTTAATCCAGCTCCAGCCATCCCTGCGCTTTGCTGGGATTTAAAGGCTTAATCGCCTTAAAGCGAACCTCCACTGCCTCTCTGTTTCACCTCCCTCTGTGTCCCTCCCTGCCCCTTCTTCTCTCTCTTTGTCCACGATGCCATTTCACACTGTGGCCATGTTTTAGAGCGTTTACAACAGAGCGAGTCCTTGACCTTTTCAGACTCTTTCACTCCACACGTCCATGAAGATGTGTGCTGTTGATGTACAACAAACTCATTCAACCTGAAGCTGGAGAAATCTGTTTCTATTTCAAAACTGAATTACCGAATATGAATTTGATGATCCATGCGCTAGAGCAAATGGATCGGCGTGTTCAACCTTATAAAGGAGATAACATGGTGAATATCACATCCATTCATTTTCCATACCTCTTACCCTACACAGGGTTGCGAAGGAGCCTGGAGCCGTACGTTATTCACGATAGCACATAGAAAACGTGACAAATGTTTAAACTGAGTAAATGTACCATTTTAAGAAAAAATAAATATTTTGAAACACATCTCAAAAAAGTGGGGAGGGGGGGGTGGGGTTGCAAAAAAGCTGGAAATGTAAGTGTTGAAAAGTAAGTGTCAAATTAAAAATGACATTTAATCAGATAAACATTTTGATATGTTTTCTGTGTTCAACTGTGAATAACCTACAGGCAAATCACCGCATTCTGCTTTTATTGATGTTTTACACGGCGTCCCAACTTTTTTTGGGGGGTAGTACAAATGTGCATCAATTCTTGTATCTTGAATATTAATGAGTCAACACGTCATACATTCATCACTTTTTTCTGTAGGATTTTGAACATCTCTGATTGTGGTCTGAGACTTTCGGACCCCGGTCTACCCTGTACATGGGTACATGGGAATGAGGGGCGGGTTCACACAAAACCAAACAAAACAAAAACTACATTCAAATCTTATTCAACTCCACCCATTTAACTATTAGAGACCTATTCCCGTCCATTTCCGGTCCAGGGTTTAACAAGACAACGTGTGGAAAAAGGTTCAGGGGGTGAATATTTCTATCCGGAGTCTCTGCCTGTTCAGGTCTCTGCCGCCAGAGGGAGCAGCTTTCCTTCTGCGTTTGAGACGCAGTGTTGATTCCTCTGTGAGAGAAAAATCACGGCGAGGAGAGAACAGAGCGGAGGAAGCCGCTCAGAGCGGACACCGCCGTCATCATGATCCTCTACACGGAAACGACGACGTGACGTCTCGCGTGTTTGTTTTGTTCTGTTCTGTTTGTTTCCGCCCCCGTCGCATCGCGTGCGTTCTCGTGTTCGGAACCCTCACGCGCTCGGTTGTTTCTCATCTCGTGTATCAGTCATATTTCGCTGCATGCGCACCTGTCCTGTCCTGTCATGATGTGCACACCGGCCATGGCGCTGCTGCTCCTCCTCGGCTGCTCGTGCTCGTGCTCGTGCAGCGGCTCGGCCCTCGGAGCTTCTCCATCATCCGCCGCGGCACCGTTAGATTTCGGCTCGGTGCCTGGAGGAGTTTATGAAACCGTCGCGTATTACGAGCCCGGCCCGATCGGCCTGCTGTTCAACATGATGCGCGCCTTCCTGCACGTGGTCCAGCCGAACCCGTTCCCTCAAGGTAAGCTCGTGAAGCCTGAAACCCGCAGCAGTTCAGTTCGTCCAGGTGAGCTTACATTACCGTTACCTGCCTGGCTCTCCCCACGGGAACATGAGTAGGGGAGACTGGGGTTGGTTGGCACAGGTTTCACCCTATGCAGTATATCCTATATATATATATATATATATATATATATATATATATATATATATATATATATATATATATATAAAACCATATCATGTTATATTATATTATATTATACTATACATCATGTTATATTATATTATATTATATTATATTATACTATACATCAGGATTAGCAGTCGTGACCAGGGATGGGAGGCTCACTTTAAAAAATGCATTCAGTTACAGTTCCAAAATGACTTCATATAAAATGTAATCTCCAACTTAATCCAAGTATTGCGAAAGTACTGGAATAAATAAAAGATCACTGTCCCTGATACATTACATGACATTACATCACAAAAGTTCTGTTCTGGTGTTCTATGTTCTTTGTTTTCCAAATAGAGTAACTGCCCCCCCCCCACATCGCGTTTAAAACTGTCCGTATGAATGCACATTTTAGCACACTAAAAAAGATACACTATTACGATCATATGTATATACAGTATCTCACAAAACACCCTTGACATTTGTGTAAATATTTGATTATATCTTTCCATGTGACAACACTGAAGAAATGACGCTTTGCTACAATGTAAAGTAGTGAGTGTACAGCTTGTGTAGCAGTGTAAATTTGCTGTCCCCTAAAAATAACTCAACACACAGCCGTTAATGTCTAAACCCCTAAGTGAAAATGTCCAAATTGGGCCCAAAGTGTCAATATTTTGTGTGGCCATCATTATTTTCCAGCACTGCCTTAACCCTCTTGGGCATGGAGTTCACCAGAGCTTCACAGGTTGCCACTGGAGTCTTCTTCCACTCCTCCACCTGGTGCTCCTCCAGCTTCCGTTTGAGGATGCCCCACATGTCCGGGAAAAAGAGGATGTGTCTGGGGAGAAAGAGGACATGTGGTCACCCTAACAAATGCGTTTCAGTGAACACTTTATGTTCATGTCTAACAAAATTTATTGAGGAGGTTGCTCACGTGAGCCACGACTAGCGAGAGATAACCGGAACTAATAATAAAGCAGCTGTCTATATTGTGTTATGTTAAAAATATTCATTTCTTTGGTTTTAAATGAAAAAATGTTATCCTGATAGTATTCCCATTTTTATTTACTAAATGTACCTGTAATCTCGTTACATTGTTTTTTGATGTAACTGTAACCGATTAAAGCTACCAATTTTTTGTATCCTGATTAAGTAACGCCGTTACATGTATTCCGTTACTCCCCAAGCTTGTTCATGACTAAAGACGAAAGCACGTTTGTCTTGCTCGTCCAGGGTTGGGGGTTCGAATCCCACCTCCACCGAGTTTGCGCGCAGTTTGCGTGTTCTCCCCGTGCTTACGGGGTTTCCTCCTGTCCAAAAGACATAAACATGATATGATTTTTAAATAGCTGAGGACTTTTTTACTAAGAAATCGACTTCGTCTTGTACTTTCCGCGAGGCACCTGTTAATGTGGTGCATTTACACCTAAAGTTGATCCTTCAGAAATACGCTTCAGTATTCCTCATTGTCCTGCTGTGGATAAACGACATGATTCTCAAAGTGGGCATTATTGTTTTGTTACAGTGATGAAAAGCACAACCCAAGTTATTATATTTACTATTGACGACTTATAGTTTTTATCTTGTTTTACTGGTCACTTGAATTAAATGGATTTAAACCTACAATTGATTGTCAATAACTCCACAATTTAGCCTAGGTATTATAACCTGGATTTTAACAACCGCTCTACCGCACCCGTTAATAGCCAATATATTATTGCACGAATTTGAATAACGATAGTAAGAATAATGAGTCTGAAGGACACTAAGGTTAGACGGTGATGACATCAGCATTCGAATTAACTGCTAACCCTAGAGGTTCACATACTTTTGCCACGCACAGATGTTTAATATTGGGATCATTTTAGTAAATAAATAAATGACCAAGTAGATTAATTTTGTCTTGTTTGTTTAATTGGGTTTGCTTTGTCTACTTTTAAGACTTGTGTGAAAATCTGATGATGTTTTAGGTCATATTTATGCAGCAATATTGAAAATTCTCAACGGTGCACAAACTTTCAAGCACCACTGTAGCTTGCTTGTAAATCCATGTCCTTGCATGTCCATGTTATACACCCGCGTCCCGGTGTGTCTCACCTGTTAATGAGCTAATCTGTTAATCTGGAATGTTACATGTTGGTGCGGGTTATGCTCTGCCCAGACACACACACACACACAAGCACATATGCATTCAACTCTTCAAAAGACTCTGACCATTTTTTTTTATTGACAGGTCGAAACAGGTTTTATTAGTTTGTAGGATTTTCCTAGAAACTAGGCTTCTTATTATTATTATTATTATTATTATTATTATTATTATTATTATTTTTATTTACTTTTTGCAGTACATTGCATGCTGTGCGTTTTCTTTCTGTTATTCCTCTCGCACTGATCCAGCACACAAACACACACCATGCTTTCATTATTTGCCTAATGATCTCGTCCTCTAGACCTTTCAGTAAGTATGTTGCGAACTCTAGCTTATACCCAAATAAGGACGTAGAGGAAAATGTCCAATAAGCAGTTGTCCGAGCAACAGTACAAAATCATCGCAAGTGTTTGGATTTCTCCGGCTGGCCTAGATTCTCCCGAGCGCTGTAGCAGTGAGATATTTGGCGAGATGTCATTCATTAAAGGGTGCCGTATTCAGAGAGAATGGCCTCATTTTTCCTTTAACTTGTGTGGGAGGATGGTTCCGCGTGCACCGTGTCTCTCCGTAGCTACGTCCCCAAAATGCATGTCGATAAATAGTATGTCGGAGTACTGTGTAATTTAGCATAACTCTAATGATGTTCTGATTTGTGATAATATTCTCCAAATTTAGCATGTTTAAATGAGTTTAATAGAGAGGTTCATTCACAAACGCTGTTTCCAAGCTAACATTTAGCTACTAATCCTATGTTCAGATGCGGGCGTCATGTGATCAACGTTTCTCTTAAAACGCTTGGATTTCATGGCTTCCATTTTCTGATAAAAGTGAGCCGATGTTGATGTTTCTCAATATGGCAGAGCCCATGAACGTTTTTACTTTTTAATTTTTTAGTATTTTATCAACATATCTGAGGAAAATGTTGACATTTCCAACAGGTAGCTCGTTTATTCTCCCACCGTGGCTATATTTTTGGTCTAAAATGCTTATTGGGTACATGCTAACCCGCTAAATCATTACCTTCGGTCATTATATAGCATAGACTAGCTAGCTAGAAAAAGAAATTTACACTGTAAGATAAGAAGAATTTATACCATTTTCTGAAAGGCTATGATGTGATACTGAGTAAGGGTATGACGATACGTAGTAATGTTGCCATTTTAAACGTAACCTAACGGTGTGGAAATTTTTCATATAATTAAAACGGTGTAGAAGAACTGTAGAGAGCCTTCTCATAATCACCATAAAACTCTGATTGAATTTTCCGGACACAGTCAGAATTTGTTCGGCGTTAATATACGCTCACCGGTCACTTTAATAGGAATGCCTGTACCCTGGCCATTCATGCAGTTATCCAATCAGCCAATCATATGTCAGCAGTTCAGTGAATGAAATCATGCCAATACAGCAAAGAGCTTTCGGTTAATGTTCACATCAAACATCTCAGTGACTTCAGCCTTGGCGTGGTTGTTGGTGTCGATTGGGCTGGATTGAGTATTTCAGAAACGGCTGAACTTCTTGAATTATCTTGCAGAAGAACTGAGAACAGGGATCTAATATCTAGGAACTTAAACAAAAATTGTGTATATTATTCACTTTTTCTTTAATTCTGTGTCATTAGCTAACTCCTTCAACTAACTCCCAGGATGCATTAGCAGGTCCAGACTTCCGTTACGCACTCTCCTACGTTACCTATTTGTTTCATTGTAGCTACTGAAGAAGCTACTGTATTGTTACTGAATAATGTGCGTTACAAATGAGTAACTGATTACAAGGCTAGGATTTTAACGAGTTAATGCCTAGAGCACATGCTTACAGAGTCGAGGTTACAGAGTTCACAATACGCCACAGTCACAGAAAAGCAGAGTCTGAAATCCTGCCAGAACGCTAATGTGAGAGTGCAGGATCGTATTGGCTGCGTCTCAAACGGAGCGAGGGGATGCCAGCTGGGCGGCTTTGCTAAGGGGCACTGAGGACTTGTCACAGATGGCAGCCTGTGTGGCATGTCTGTGGGCACTCCGACCCTCGCCATTCGCCGCCGTCTCCAGAGAACCACCAACACCATGCTCCAATTACACATTGTCTCTCTCCACATCTCTCTCTCTCTTCTCCTCCTCCTCTCTCTCTCCTCTCTCCCTCCTCCTCCTCTCTCCCTCCTTCTTCTGTCTCTCTCTTCTCCTCCTCCTCTCTCTCTCTCTCTCTTCTCCTCTCTCCCTCCTTCTGTCTCTCTCCCTCCTTCTGTCTCTCTCTTCTTCTCTCTCCCTCCTCCTCCTGTCTCTCCTCTCCTTCTGTCTCTCTCTCTCTCTGTTCTCCTCCTGTCTCTCTCCACATTCTCTCTTCTCCTTCTCTCTCCCTCCTCCTCCTGTCTCTCTCTTCTTCTGTCTCTCTCCTCTCTCTCTCTCTCTCTCTCTCTCTTCTCCTTCTGTCTCTCTCTTCTCCTTCTCTCTCCCTCCTCCTCCCGTCTCTTCTCCTTCTCTCTCCCTCCTCCTCCTGTCTCTTCTTCTCTCTCTCTCCTCCTGTCTCTCTCTTCTCCTTCTGTCTCTCTCTTCTCTCTCTCTCTTCTCCTTTTGTCTCTCCTCCTCTCTCTTCTCCTTCTGTGTCTCTCTTCTCCTTCTCTCCTTCTGTTTGACAGTGAGTACTTTTTATTTTTTGACTCTTTGTCGAGTATGAATATCTTAAAGACCTTTATTTACCTTTATTTGTTTAGAATTTTTTTTAAATCACTGTACATGCAGCAGGCCTTCAAGTGGCTTATGACAGTTGTAAAATGATGACAAACATTTTCCTCACACCTCCAGGGTCAGGTTTCCTCTGGGTACTCTGGTTTCCTTCCCCAGTCCAAAGATATGCGTTGTAGGCTGATTGATGTTTCCAAATTGTCCGTAGTGTATGAATGTATGTGCGATTGTGTCCTGCTATGGGTTGGCACCCCGTCCAGGGTGTCTCCCACCTTGATTCCCCTGGGATAGGATCCAAGTTCCCCGCGACCAGTGTCGGATAAGCGGTACAGACAGATGGATGGATTATTAACATTGGCGTAAGCATCAAGTATCAATCTTGTTTGATATCATTGGCGATGATTTTTGGCACCTCTGCAACAATTAGCAAGAACAGCGCTGAGAAACAGCCAATAGAGTCCGAGAGGAACTCATATGCAGTCTTATTGGCCAAGTGTGCTCACACACACAAGGAATTATTTTTTTTGCCTTAGAGGTGCTTCCAGTGATGCATCAAGTGACATTTTGAAAAGCGGGTTGTTTCCACTAGGCTTTAGTATAACCGTTGTATTGGTTGAAGACCTGGTGCATTCATACAGAATTTACTTGGCAAGAATTTGACAGTGGCTTCTAACATCAGATTTTGGAAAGCAAATGATCTGTTTCATAACATTCATTTTATTCCTTTGTCTCTAATATTACTTCTGGAAACTATTCCATCCATTTGGATTCTTCTATATTGGCTCGAGTCTGGATGCTCGAGAATCTTCTCGTCTTCATCATGTCTGTAATGCCTGCGGTGCTACCATGTGCTCCTGAATCACTTGGTGCATCATGGTTTGACTCTGCGTGGCGCCAGTCTCGTGCTGAATATTTTCCTCCCTCCTCCATATACAGTATTTTCACGAATGTCTTCTTTTTCAGTATTTTCACGAATGTCTTCTTTTTATTAGTTTATGGTTTAAATTTAATGATATGGAACGTCTGTAAAAGACGGTAGTTCCTCTTATCACTTACATTACAGCAGCTATAAACTGTCATGAACCCATGACAGCTTTTATAAGCTGTACTTTAATCAAAAATCGTATCAAAGCCCTCGCAAATGCAATTAAGCCTCTTTTTGAGACAAGCAAATTTAATCTTTCACTAATGTACCGCCTTTCTCTCTCGTGCGCGACGAAAAATAAACCTCTTCCCCTTCGCTCCCCCCTTCAGAAGGAAGAATACTGCAGGTACTTTGTGTAGTTTGACAGTGAACTACAAAGGCCTGAACCGATAGAGTGAGTGAGAGCAGGTATGACAGAAAGACTGCCAGTGGTCCAATGCACAGCCTTTCGTTATGTAAGTGAATCGTTTTATTTTTAGATCAGCTCTCCAGATCAAGACACACCTTCTCCTTAAAAGAGCGTCTCAAACCGGCAGATTTTCCCTCACATCCGTCTAATGGGATTTTATCCTGAAGTGGTGTATCGGCAGTGCTGCAAAGTGAATTTAAGATAGAGCATCTATAAGAGATCGAGCTATGCGTAATTCAGTAATGCCACAGGTCGAGAGGGGACTTGGAAAAGGAGTGAGGCTGAAGATTCTTGTTGTGTGTTGGGTTTCACAGATGTTCTTTCGTCATCACTAGTTAAATACATAATCGCAAAGTTCGTACGAAGTAGTAGTTGATTCATTCATCGTCAGCAAGTGGTCAGGGTCACGGTGGAACTGGAGCCTATCAGGAAAACACCTGTCATGGGAATACTGACATGTCTTTGGGACATGGGTGAAACCGGAGGTCCCGGAGGAAACCGACATGTATGTGGGGAGAACAGGGTTTTCCCGGTCCACCACACATCATTTTTATATCACTTGAACAATTTGAATCCTCTCACATGTGATATTCTCCCGCACTCCACCCACACTTCTTTTTTTTCTTTTATTTATGATGTAGTAAGGAATAATAAAATGTAATTGTGGTACGGTAAGTGAATATTACTCTGTGTATGTGGATCGGGGGGAAACTGGTATGGATAAGAGTGTGTGTGTGAGAGAAAGAGAGAGCGAGACTCAAAATGTATAAGGGTCTGAGCTGATGAATGAAGAGTTTGTGCAGCGTTTCTCTCCCACTCTGTGGTCTGTCATTCTGTGCTGAAGGCACGCAGTGCGTCGGCTGCTGTGAGCAAATCAACACTGACGTGGTCAGCTGGAATTAGAAATGAAGCCCAAGCTGTCTTCTTCTTCTTCTTCTTCTTCTTCTTCAAACAAACAGATAAAGATGGGTGTGAGTGTTTGTGGGTGTGGGGGTGTCTCCTACCCAGACAATGCAGTACTGATCATAGTGTAATGTAAAATACAATTTAAAGAAAAAAAGTAATCAAAAAACAGTTTCTTTATTAAAAAAAAAAAAGTGGAAAATTGTGCCTCCTTTACTGAGACTGACTGACTGTCACAGAGGCCACATCTCCTTCACTAAGACTGACTGTCACAGAGGCCACACCTTCTTCACTAAGAATGTCACAGTGGCCACGCCTCCTTCACTAAGAATGTCACAGATGCCACTCCTTCACTATAACTGACTGTCAGAGAGGCCACATCTCCTTCACTAAGACTGACTGTCACAGATGCCACACCTCTTTCACTAAGAATGACCTGACTCACAGAGACCACACCTCCTTCATTAAGACTGACCTGTCTGTCACAGAGACCACGCCTCCTTCACTAAGACTGACTGTCACAGAGGCCATGCCTCCTTTACTGCAACGGACTGTCACAGATGCCACGCCTCCTTCACTAAGACTGACTGTCACAGAAGCCACACCTCCTTTACTGAAACTGACATCAGTCTTTTTGGTTAAGTCTGTGCACTTGGCAGCCATCTTAGTTCTTTTCAGTCATTTTATATAATACCTTTCTCCATACCTAATGGAGCGAGAATCTGTTTGGCCAGTCAAGGTGATTGGCTCTCTTTACTGGAGGGCGGGACTTTTTTTTTGCACATTTGTGAGCATATAAACAGACTTGCACGAGAAAAGCACAGTTCGTCAGAAGAGGCAGCTCTTCTCATCGCAGATCACATGGGATTCCATTCTTCTCTAAATAGACAGGCAGATTGCAATTATTTTTAACGTCGGATTACGACTCCATCATTCCCAGCCGGTCTGTTTGCAGCGCCGGTAAGCCTTGTTAAGAGGCACACGAATATCTCTAACGTCAGAGCAGCGTCCCTCTGGAAATCATTAATATTGTTTCTCCATGGTGTGGTACACTGTTCCACACATGGGCTTTCATCAGGTCACAGCATATCTCCAGTGAATAAAGTGATTTATTAATGAGAAGTTGGCTTTAAAGAACAAGAGAGTCAGGCGAAATCCTGGAGAACTTATCATCTATTTGTTTACACATTACAAGCCTACGAGTCAACTTTCATGCTTGTGATCCATTCAGCCCTACTAAAGAAAAAAAGCAATATCTAGCAAATTTTTTGTGGATTAAACAAAGACGTGATGTTAGTGATCAACCAATCCTTTATCTAATTAAGTACCAGCTGTTTTTTTGTTCGTGGAGTAAACTATGAAGCCTTTTTCACTGCCTCAGGACCTAAAACAGTGACTGAGTCTGTCACTAACATGGGCTAATCTGTCCTCGGCACTATAAACAACAACAACAACAACAAAACAATTTTGTGGAGCTAATGTGGAAACAGGCTGTCGGGTCGCCAGCTGGTCCAGATCAGGCTGAGAAGTTGAAAAAAGACGAACCACAATGGCAGATGGAGTAGCAGTGAAACATGCACATAGACTGGGTATGAATTCAAAAATAAACACAGAACTAAGCTTTAAAGATTGGCCTATTAAACACTGACCTACTGAGGCAGTTCACTATTTTTGATGTATTTTCCAGGATTTCCGTGTAATGTAAGGGCCGTGTGTAAGTGCTTACTCCATTGTGAAGAGTTTCCTGAGTGAGCAGTGTTTGAGCCAGGTTTGATGATGATGAGGTGGGGTTATTGTCTAGAACTTTCCTCATCTCTCACTCAGTACTGCTGAGGTGACCAGGTGGCAGTGAGAGTACGTTAAACTGGGATTGGGTTTCCGTATTTATGAGGTGAATCTGAAAGACAAAGAGAGAGACGGGGAGCGAGGGATAGGGACGAAGAGAGAGAGGAACAGAGACACTGAGTGTCCTGCACACACTGAATAAGCACTATATGTTGAGATATTTACCTGTCCGTTTGTTTTATTCCTGTTGTTAAGTGGTTTGCTTATTTTTTTTTGTTTTTGTCAAATAACAATGTATTCTTTGTATAACTTTTAATTTAATCTACATATGCACTATTCGCTTTGGCACCAATGTAATTTCTAACATTCATGCCACTAAAGCATGTTTATCCGAACTGAACTGAGAGGGGGAGGGAGAGATGGGAAGAGATGAGCAGCGACAAAGAGAGAGAGAAAAGAGACAATGAGATAGACAGGGAGTTACAGACCGAGAGAGAGAGGGAGGGAGCGATAGAGAGAGAGGGAGGGAGCGATAGAGAGAGAGCGAGAGAAAAGAGACAATGAGATAGACAGGGAGTAACAGACAGAGAGAGAGGGATGGGGAGTGATGGACAGAGAGGGAGGGAGGGATAGAGAGAGATAGAAAAGAGACAAGGAGATAGACAGGGAGTAACAGACCGAGAGAGAGGGAGGGAGCAATAGAGAGAGAGAGAAAAGAGAGTGAGATAGACAGGGAGTAACAGACAGAGAGAGAGGGATGGGGAGTGATGGACAGAGAGGGAGGGAGAGATAGAGAGAGATAGAAAAGAGACAAGGAGATAGACAGGGTGTAACAGACCGAGAGAGAGGGAGGGAGCGATAGAGAGAGAGAGAGAGAAAAGAGACTGAGATAGACAGGTAGTAACAGACCGAGAGAGAGGGAGGGAGCGGTAGAGAGAGAGAAAAGAGACAATGAGATAGACAGGGAGTAACAGACAGAGAGAGAGGGTTGGGGAGTGATGGACAGAGAGGGAGGGAGAGATAGAGAGAGATAGAAAAGAGACAAGGAGATAGACAGGGTGTAACAGACCGAGAGAGAGGGATGGGGAGTGATGGACAGACAGAGAGGGAGGGAGGGATAGAGAAAGTGATGGACAGAGAGTAAGGGAGGGATAGAGAGAGTGATGGACAGAGAGGGAGGGAGGGATAGAGAGAGAGAGAAAAGAGACAATGACATAGACAGGGAGTAACAGACAGAGAGAGAGAGGGATGGGAAGTGATGGACAGAGAGGGAGGGAGAGATAGAGAGAGATAGAAAAGAGACAAGGAGATAGACAGGGTGTAACAGACCGAGAGAGAGGGATGGGGAGTGATCAACAGAGAGGGAGGGAGGGATAGAGAGAGTGATGGACAGAGAGGGAGGGAGGGATAGAGAGAGTGAAAAGAGACAAGGAGATAGACAGGGTCTAACAGACAGAGAGAGAGAGAGGGGAGAGAGGAATAGAGAGAGATAGAGAGTGACCGACAAAGGGAGAGAGATATGGGGGGGGGAGCGAGAGAGAGAGAAAAAACAGACAAAGAGAAAGACAGGGAGTGATTGAGAGAAAGAGACTGTGAGTGATGGGGAGAGAGAGGGAGGGAGGGATAGAGAGTGAGATACAGAGAAAACAGACAGAGAGACAGGGATCGACACACAGAGACAAAGAGAGAGAGATGGTGAGTGATGGACAGAGATAAAAAGAGAAAAGCAGACAAACGGAGTGATGGAGAGAGAAACAGAAAGACAGAGACAGTGAGCAACAGATAGAAACAGGGAGAGAGAGAGACAGACAGAGACAAAGATGGAATGACGGATAGAAAGAGAATGACAGGGAGCGACAGACAGAAAGAGTCACAGGAGACAAAAAACTGTAATGGAGAGAGCACAAGAGAGAGAGAGGAGAGATGGGCAGAGAGAGAGCTGGAGAGACAAAAAGAGATGGAGAGAGAGAGATGGACAGATGGAGGGAAACAGACAGAGAAATAGAAAGTTCAGCAGAGAGACAGACAGATAACGACAGGGAGAAACAAAGAGCTGAAAAGAAAGAAACGGGGGGAGAGAGAGAATCAGTTTGCGACACTATACTTCATTTTGTACTTTTAGGTAGAAATGCCTCACATTTCCTCTAACTCAGTCTAAATACATAATCCTCTGAAGACACTTAATAAATCAGCTTTAAGTTCTTTTGTGGTGTTCTCACATTTTTACACACACACACACACACACACACACACACACACACACACTTTCAGTAAGTCGGTTTAAAACGTCATATCATCAATATAACATGCTGATCCCTGAAGAGCATCAATCATGTATCAACCATCTCCTCTCAGTATTCAAACTGCAACTCTTCTGATTCTTCCAGCTTTTTCTTCCTGCTATAGGAGCTCTGCTTTCACAAAAATAATCTGAAAACTAACACAGTCTCTGCTGCCTGCTTCATTAGCCTTGAATGTGGCCCTAAAAATAAAGCAGATGCATGATTTGAATTCGGGATGTATGTAGGGCATCGTTCGTAGCGCTCTGTCAGGCTCAGAATTATTTATATATAAACGTTTTTGTTTGATTTCATTTAAGAGAAACCAGACAGAACAAACAACATACTGTATAATATATAATGCCATTAATATACGTATAACGTATCGGGTATGCTCCACTAGCTAAAAAAAATAATCTAGGATTAATTATATATGTTAAAAAAACAACAACAAGGATTTAATTTACATTATGTATTACATACATCTGTGGGTCATCCTCATATGGAAGGTGGAGGAGCACAAGGTCTCTAACATCAACCAGCTCTGTGATGTCGTCATGGGGGGTGGTGGTGGACTCCAGTGGCATCCTGTGAAGCTCTGGTGAACTCCATGCCCAAGAGGGTTAAGGCAGTGCTGGAAAATAATGATGGCCACACAAAATATTGACACTTTAGGCCCAATTTGGACATTTTCACTTAGGGGTGTACTCACTTTTGTTGCCAGGGGTTTAGACATTAATGGCTGTGTTGAGTTATTTTTAGGGGACAGCAAATTTACACTGCTACACAAGCTGTACACTCACTACTTTACATTGTAGCAAAGTGTCATTTCTTCAGTGTTGTCACATGAAAAGATATAATCAAATATTTACACAAATGTGAGGGGTGTACTCACTTCTGTGAGATACTGTGTGTGTGTGTGTGTGTGTGTGTGTGTGTTATATATATATATATATATATATATATATATATATATATATATATATATATATATATATATATATATATATATATATATATAGGTGTGTGTGTGTGTGTGAAAAAACAAGTGTTTTTATAGTGAAACATAACATATAGTTTTTGTCACACATACCTGTGGTAGCGTTTCGGTAATAAATTATTTTGGCTTAGCCTACAGTGTGATGATACTATCTGAATGATTAAAAAACCATGATTTTGTTTTTACAGTTTATTTTCGCTCAGAAAAGGCACAGTCCGAAGCACCTTTTGTGATGAGACGACTCTTACCAGTGCTAAGTGGTATCAGCTAGCACCTATCTGTGGTAGCTTTCAAAAGTTCAAACGAACTAGCCTTTCTTGCTATCTTGATTCATTTTATTAGTAGTAGTAGTAATGGAGATTAAGTAAAGATTGGTTTAATACAACATTCACACATGCAGCGATTTTATCTCCAGTCACTGTGTGATGAAGACACTGTACCAGTTGCCATAGTAACATGGGTAGCGCAACTAGCAATGTCACATTGATACTTGTTTCTCATATATAGAATTGTTGTACAGTACAAAAACAATATCGTATTCACGATCGTGAACAGTTCGTCAAGGATATAGCTGAGTGACAACGATGAGGAGCACGAACATTGCACCAACCACCATGAAGTTCTGCATTAACACCATTCATTTACATCTTCAAATATCGCGAAATAAAGGGCTCTTTCAGCTTGTTTCACCAACAAAAAATAGCACTGCTTATTCGCGATGAGGCATGATTAGAGTGAATCCAGTCCAAGCACAGAGTGAACAGTGATGCACCACGCTGCACAAACAAAGAAACAGACAGCAAAAAGTTTATAACGGTTCATTAAAGGCTGTTCAGTATTTTGCCCATGGTAACCTTAAAGGTTCCATGGAGAGCTCTTCACCAAAGCGAAGCACCTAGGGCTCGGCAATACGACAAAATATCATATAATAATTGAAGACATTTCTATGATACACCGTGCATATCACCTATATATAATTTAGCTAACAAACTGAAATACTCTGCTCTCATGGATATCAAACAACTGCAAACAAAACACAGGTTTATCCAAAAAATCTAGGTATGCACCACTTATCGCCCCTATGAATTCATATGAGAAAAATATAGTTTAAATATTGATATTTTACATTTTTTTAGTACACCTGGGTGACAATTTGCTTAAAAGATATATTTTTCACAGCCTATATATACCAAGGGTGCTAATATTATTGGATGTCACTGTACATACATGCACATAAGCAACTCTATAAAAGACCTGCACTAAAAAAAGTATTAAGCCATTCGTATATCACGTTGTCTGCTGCTTTTCTGAATAGACAGCCTCTAATGGTGGGTTAAACTCAAGTACTTAATGCCTATTTTATTAGTGTTTCACACATAAAAGAGAAGAAGATTGTCCTTTTCTTTCCTCCTCTCTTTGTCCATATCTGCATGCTCCTCACCCTGGTAACTGGTTCCATGGTTACCGGAGAGCCTGGTTTGCCTTGTGAGTGCGCTTGAGTAGGTTGTTATTGTTCATGTTCTGATGTCTAGTTTGCTTCTCTCTAGCCACCAGAGCAAGTCCCTGAGCTAATGAATCACGAACACTAATGTGCACGCACAACAGGAATTCTACTCGTACGGGACATGAGAACATTCTGGATAAAGCCATTAGACGAGAGAGTACATTAGACGAGAGAGTAGTACCAGCGAATAAATATGGACACACATTCTTCTTACCAAATTCTTCGAAGAAATAGAGCTGTAAATTGTAAGTGAGTTATTAAACAGACAAATGTTACATGTATTATTGCATCATAAAATATAACAGCCAGTCATGTTTCAGTATGCAAATGCAGACCATGCAGCACCAGTTTAACATGGAATTAGGGGTGGGCACAGGTATCTGTAGATCCTGGTTGATCAATCTAATGGGTGCACGAGGAACATAAATGAAAGTTTTCATCAAATAGTCACCATTTTAAAGATTTCCCAAGGATGTTAAATGTGGAAAGATCTACACTTTGAATTGAAAAAGAGTGTAGTGGAAAATTGTTTGCTAATTTACTACTTTTCGGTAAAATGAATAGGACTCTCAGTAATGAGTAACGATATTAACAGAAGTAGCTCAGTGTTTTTAGCTTCTGTGCTAGTTGCTGACTGGTTGTTAGTTAAAATCCCATGCGGCCCTAAACTAATCGCTAAGAACTAAGGACTGAGACCAATGAGGGGATTCAGTATATTGACACAGTATATTTCCTTCTGAAACAATAAGATGACGTGTTTAAGTACTTGACAGATTTCCACAACAACCAAAAGCATTCAAGATATACACCACACCCCCCAGCTGACTTTAAACATACTTGACCGTAGCTTAGCAAACTAGTTAAATATAGTGAACAGCGAAGAGATTTGAGCGCCTTTATTCCAGATGTGAAGGATTTCTAACTGCTGCCTTCACCCACACCTTTCGACTTTAAATAGGATGATATCCTAAATGACAAGGTGTCATGCATTTTTGGAGTTATGCTGCACATGTTTAAGTTGAGGTGGTGCGTGAATGGCACCATTAGGGATTGAGACCCTCGGTCATCTCCAGACGGCATCTGACATGGTAGATTTGGGCGGGCATTGGCTCAGGTGGTAGAGCGGGTTGTCCACTAATTGTAGGGTTGGAGGTTTGACTCCTTGCTCACGTGACCCCGCATATCCCGAAGTGTCCTTGAGCAAGACACTGAACCCCAAGTTGGTCCCGATGGCAAGTTTGTATGAGAATGGGTGAATGAGAACCAGTGTAAGACGCTTTGGATAAAAGTGCTATATAAGTGCGCCATTTACCAATTAGATACAATATGACTTATTCTTAGTGATGGAGAAGCCTTGATAGTGTATGATGACTGAATCGTGTTCTCGATAAGTCAGTCATGAGGTAGGAAGACATTCTGGAATTGAACAACCACAATTTGGTAAAAACACCAAAAATGCCTGTCCTTTAACCTCCAACTCGTACAAATTCCTCCATTTTCCAAATGAAGAAAAAAACAAAACCTTGCAACTTCTTTTGGTTGGAAATGGGAAATATTGCCAAAAATGCCCCAATGAACCATGTTTTCTGCCAACGAGCTGCTACAGTAGAGCAAGACCCACCCCCAGGGGTGGGACATACAGTTTATAGAGAGCATTTAATTGGACAGGCACAAGACTAGTACACGATAGATACTTTATTGATCCCCAAGGGGAAATTCAAGTACAGGAATGCATCATAAAAACACGTTTAATTGTTTAAAACGAGACCATCTCTAAAATGATTTTTTATACTAGTTGGTTATACTATCAGCTCAGTGCCAATAAAACTTAGCGAAAGTTACAAAAGCATCAGATTTGATTTCACTGGCACATTAAAGACAATGTGAAACGATGAGTCAAATGTTTTTCTTCAGTAACAGTTATATCTGCAATTAATCCATTTTTTTTAAACGTCAGTTTTGACTTGTACGCTTTTATAGGATTCTACCTCACTGGTGTAAATATGGATCTGATATTTGGCAGTGTCATCTCTGCTCCAGAACTACGTATATCCCTGAGGCTTGGCCCTGAAAATGGGAATGTATAATTATATACAAGAGCAAAAGCCGAGCTAGGCTGTAGAAACAGATCTCTACGATACACACAGCTGTGGAAGAGTAATCCTGTTATTTGTTCACACTTCTCGCTTGTGGCTTTTAAAACATGGTAGAGAGTGTTTTGATGCGTCTACTCTGCCGGTGTGAAGGTGTTATCTACACTTTGCACGTCCTACTGACGGAAACAAATCTCCAACGTTATTTTTGGTTTGCTTTACTCTAATCTCCGACAGTACTTTCCTGTCTTCATACTGTGAAGTATGACTAAGTAGACTTCCTTCTACATCAAAACACTCCTACACTTTAATGTACATATCTTGAGGAAACACATTTTCCTGATTCCGTACCTTCAAGGTGTAATTCTGTTAATCCCGGTCATGAGTCATGATGTATAGCTGAACATAATTTTATGTCTGCAAATTTAGACGCCAACTCTGACAAAAGGTTCTGAATGGTTAGAGATGGAGTTATTCTCTGACGAATTCCCTCTCTGTGTCAGTTGCAGTTCACTTAGTTAGCTTTTTTAGTTCACACCAAATGCTTTTGTATACTCTACATATGTCTTTGTTTCTGTTCTTGTCTTGACTCCTTGACGCCTCTGTCCTGTCATTGTTGTATTTCCTAATTGTGTCCACCTGTTCTGTATCAACTCCTTAATTAGTTTGTCTGTTTAAACCCTTTTGTGTCCAAGCCGTGTTGTCCTCTGTCCTGAAAACCTTTAACGGAGTTTACGTCTGACTGTTACAAAATGCTGACACTGGAGACTCCTTCCAAAAAAATGTTAAACAAGCATCTCCTAACAGAAAACGTCACCAATGAATAGACGTTTTTCTTCTTTTCTTAGTTAAATAACACCACATATTTTTAGTCCTTTTATTATTAGACTTGGATTATGTGGAGTGTCTGCCATACAAGTGCCTGTGAATGAGCCGTTACTATAGAAACAGGAATGTATTCGAACAGACGCATTAATACAAGCCTGAGATTTGCGTTACAGCTGACACGACTGTCGGAGCTGCTGTCGTAGAAAATGAAGCCACATCTTCTGAGCAGTCCATTGTGCTTATGATGGCAAGCCAGTTAGATCTTGTGTGGAAAGATGCTTGAGATATTAATCAAAACTCACTAACTTTTGAAACCAGTTTCTCTTGTTTGTAGTAAAGATTAGTGGATGATTTTAAATAACGCCGACTCATTGCTGTTGAGAGTGTACTGATGGAAAGCTCGTTCACCTCCTACCCTCGGTGATGACCTTCAGGATATAAACCCATGCAACCTCCTACACTATTTATTCAATTACGTAAACAGTGTTTAGTGTAAGGTATTCATGTATCTTTCAATTTGAACATTTACTTTCCAGTCTGATCCGTTTTTTTTTTTTTTTTTTTTTTCCCTTCCCCGTATCGTATTCACATTCTGGAGCAACTTCTTGTGTCCTCTCTGTCAATCCCGCCTTTTTTTCAGGCTTATTTCTTTTTAGTGCTTGTTTTCTCAACCTTGAAGGACAGTAACGCTGCATTCTGTCTTTCAGTAAATCACAAGCTATGATACGTGAACTGTAACAGGTAATACGTGACAACACAGATTTAAGATAATGCACAAAAAGCAAACATTCAGCTTAAATTGATTTACCGTTTAGTGTTATTTACAGAACATGTAATATCAGAATATGTGTGTTTGTAAATTGGGAAAGCATTGGATTAAGGACCATTGAACTGAAACTTAGGGTGCTGAGTCCATAGGGTGCTTACAACATTATAGTGAAGGAACAAGATGCCCTGGGAACTTTCTAAGAAAGTTTCTAAGATCCCATGAGCAAACATAGGGCACCGGGGACATGTGATTAATTCCTAGAACATTTTAATGAGAGAACATAGGACTGTAGAAATGCAGGGAACAGGGAACATGGTGTAAAGCTGTTGCTTGATGCACTGGGAATTCCTGCGCCTTTGGTGCTGTAAAGATTTGACAGTGATTGGGGTGGAAAGGAGTTAGCTTTTCATTACCTTTCCAATTGGGTCTGCAAGACAGACACAGGGCCATGCCTCCTTCACCAGGACTGACGGGTACAGAGGCAGTGTCTTCTTTACTGAAACTGACATACACAGAGGCCACACCTCTTTCTTCACTGGTATTGACAGAAACAGAAGCTACACCTTCTTTACTGAGACTGACTGACGCAGAGGCCACACCTCTTTCTTTACTGGTATTGACAGAAACAGAAGCTACACCTCCTTAACTGAGACTGACAGACACAGAAACCACACCTCTTTCTTCACTGGTATTGACAGATACAGAAGCCGCACCTCCTTTACTGAGAGTGAGCGACAGAGGCCACACCTTTTTCTTCACTGATGCTGCCAGACACAGTGGCCACATCTCTTTAATTACTGGGACTGACAGATACAAAGGAAGTTTATCATTATACTCCTACTAATTATCAATCTGTCCCATCAGTTAAGTGTAACATCAATGACAAGCGCATAATATAATGATAATATAATGAAATGCATTCAAGCCTCTACAGCCACACTGGGGAGATTATTTAATGAACAATCGTACTTATTTCTCCATCTCTTACCCTCCTTGTTTTCCCCCCCACCTCTCTCTGCTTCCTGAATGCAACAGATACAAAGGAAGTTTATCATTATACTCCTACTAATTATCAATCTGTCCCATCAGTTAAGTGTAACATCAATGACAAGCGCATAATATAATGATAATATAATGAAATGCATTCAAGCCTCTACAGCCACACTGGGGAGATTATTTAATGAACAATCGTACTTATTTCTCCATCTCTTACCCTCCTTGTTTTGCCCCCCCCACCTCTCTCTGCTTCCTGAATGCGACAGATACAAAGGAAGTTTATCATTATACTCCTACTAATTATCAATCTGTCCCATCAGTTAAGTGTAACATCAATGACAAGCGCATAATATAATGATAATATAATGAAATGCATTCAAGCCTCTACAGCCACACTGGGGAGATTATTTAATGAACAATCGTACTTATTTCTCCATCTCTTACCCTCCTTGTCTCCCCCACCTCTCTCTGCTTCCTGAATGCTGTAGTGTTACTGGGAGATGACAAGCTGCTGGGAAGTTGGGGGGAAGTGGGGGGGAAGGATGGATGAGTGGTTGTGAAGGAATGTGACTGACATAAAGACAAGGTTGCAGTAATAAAACATAGTGAAGAAATTAACACATGGTGCAGCCGCTGTGGACTAATTGAAAAGTTGTCTTGCTGTTCTAAAATGCTTTGATCAGAAATAGATGGAAGAGGAGCAGACAGCGTCATGGCGCTACATTAAGCCTAACGCTGATCCTTAGGGCTTAGTGGCACAACATGGCAGAGCTGTCGCATATTCTCATGCAGTTCCCTAACATGCATGCACATACCTGTCAAGTCACTCGCAAGTTACTGTCATGGAGGTGTGCAGGATAACCCAACCTTCTTCACAAAACACACACACACACATACATACGCATTCTTCATATTGTGCATCCTGGTGCCATCTCTTCCCTAGATACGTGGTATGTGTGTTTGTGTGTGTGTGTGTATACTGTAAATGACCGATAACAGCGTCATGGATGCCCTAGATCGTTGACGTGCGTGGGGAGAGAAGGCTAGTCTGTCTGGTCCAATCCCACAGATGAGCCACTGTAGCACAAATTGCTAAAAAAGTTAATGCTGGCTATGACAGAAAGGTGTCAGAACACAAGGGGAACTAAAACTACTCAATATAAGGCAGGTGGTTTTAATGTTATGGCTGATAGAGAGAGGAGAGAGAGAGGGAGCACCTGTATTTGACTTACAACCATCTTCTTACAGCAAAATTTTCTTTGTTAACTAACAACACATTATTTAATCCATTAGTTTTAAGATTATGTCGAGCGTCCACCATACACGTCCCTGTGAATTATCCGTTACTATAGAAACAATAATGTCCTAGAACGAGCAGACTAATAAAAACCTGTGATTTGCCTTGTCTCTAGAACTGCGGTTATAGAAAATGATTCAACACCTTCTGACCAGTCAGAGTTAAGAATTCAATGTGGCTGTGGTATAAGGTTAATATATCGCTGCTGTATATTTGAAACCGGCTAGACAGCATCTTTAGCTCATATACTTCACTGATCAATATGTGGAAACGTACCAAGGCTCTTTAAATTGGAGAGATGAAATCTGTGCAGTATTTTGAAATGCAATCGCTCATGCCTAATACACATGTATGAAAGAAGAGTGAACTGATTTCTGTATTTGATTGTGTTTCAGAGCGTCACTAGAATTAGGACTTTCGATTTGGGTATATTTTGAATTGGTTCTCTGGTGAAATTCCCTGATTCTCATATCACTAGGTCATATGATTGCTTTTACTGATCAGGAACACGTCTCCGCAGTCCATCGGTAGTGCACTGAATGTGGAAGCATCCGTCCTTCTTGTAACAGCCTTTAATCACGTCACCACTTTTTTTTTTCTTCTTCTTCACTCAGCATGATGTAAAGGATGTGCAATTCCTTGTTGTAAGATTGCTGTTATTGCATTGCATTTCACCTGTCACCTAATAAACACTAAGGAAGTGTGGCAGTGGTCATTAGTCATACTGTGTAGTAATTAGGAAACTACGGGCAGGTTTTTTTTTTTTTTATTGTATGGGGAACATCTGTTTTTATGGATTCTGTCTTCAAGTAAGTGGGTTTTTTTCCTCTCCCTGAAATGAGAAGGCATGTGTAGTTATGATGAATGAAACGCCTAATTGGTTGAAAGCAAAGCCTTGAGGAACCACCCCTCCCCTCCTTTTTCCATCAGTGCTGAAGTTGAATAATAAAATGAGCATCCCTGAAAGAGAATAGAGGAGTAGGAATACAGAACATGTGGCTGTCAGAATCATACTTGTTAGCGGTGTTGTGCATTAGCATTTTCTCTCCCGCAGCACTAAAGTGTTTCAACTGAAAAGTCTTGCATTGCACCAAGTCGAGGGGAAATTGCTGTCCTATATATTTGTATTTTCCACACAGGTCCCTCTGGCTATCTATTGCGTTCTATTAACAAATATGTCGTTTTTCCATAGTACATGTTGCACATGTTGCAGTCATTTCCAGCATAATTTTAAGATGACTCTCAAAACTGTGGTTTGGACCTTGATTTAGAAGCAGTGATGAAAGAGAATGCTTAAAGAACTATGTGAGCACAGGCTCTAATATAAACAAAAGAAGTTTGTAACTCTTGTTCATCATGCCATTTGTGTGTTGGCTTGGGACAACCCTTCAAGCAGCATCTGACAGGTTTTTCCCAGACCGTGTCACATTAATTGCCTTCAGGCTGGCCATTCCTTATGTCTCTGTCAGGCAGATTAGAATTAATTAAAACTGGCCCTTTTGAACACGTATCATTATAGCAGCAGATTCGCAGTTGGCTGACAGAGATCTGTATTCATCATCTCAGTTTGCATGGATGGCATGAACTGCACTGTACAATGTGGAATGACTGAGTATCCATTGAGCTCATGATGACCTTCCTATGAAGTGTGACAAATCTTATGCACTCCCACAGAATGTTTGTCAAACCCAGTCCATTCTTATAAAAAGTTTGGCAAATCACATCCACTCCCACAGAAAGTTTGTCAGTCTCTTCAGCTCCTGCAGGATGTTTGACCAGTCCCACCTACTTCCACAGAAGGTTTGACCAGTCCTGTTTGCTCCCACAGAAATAATCCCCAATCCCATCCACTCCCGCAGGAAGTTTGCCCCATCTAACCTGCTCTGGCAGGGGACCAATCACATCAATTCCCACAGAAAGTGAGACTCTCCAGCTCCTGCAGGAAGTTTTTGACCAGTTCCACCTGCTCCTGCAGGAAGTTTTTGACCAGTTCCACCTGCTCCTGCAGAAGGTTTTACCAAATGCAAACACTCCCGTAGAAATTTTGGCCTATCACATTTGTTCCCGCAGACTGTTTGACTAATCCTGCCCACTCCCAGAGAAGGTTTGACCAATCCAATCTACTCCTGCAGAATGTTTAACCAGTTATATCCACACAGAGAAAGTTTGACCAATTACTCAGAAGTTTTAACTGGCTCCTGCAGAAAGTTTGACCCACAATAGTTTTCTAATGAATTTAGTTTATTCTATTTCTGAAAATATTAGCAAATAAGTCTTTAAACCACAGCAACTATGACCAGAATAAATTCTTTACTGAAGATGAATAAATGTGACAAGCACCACACAAGCGCAGCACCACAGAAGCAACTCACGGCATCCAATATGCTCCCGTGTTAATGAAAGTGGCCTTTCTTTGTCCCACAAGCTTCATATCTGCCAATACTTAGTTGCTTACAATTACCAAGGATATGTCCTCTTTATACCTGACACCTGGCTATAACCTACTCTCTACTCAGATGAAACACTTCCTAAAAATTCACAAAGCATCTGGTCTCATGCTATGCGAATCCTCTATGCATAAAAACAAACACTGCTCTCACCTGTCATTGCAGATCTCGTCATCCAAGTGGCAAAGGACAAGTTCGGAGCCATCAAGTCTGAGTACCAGAAGGTAAGTGTGTGTGCGCTGTACAGGTAGTTGAGCCGAAGAGATGCTGTCTTGCCCACATCAGTTCTTCAGCAGGACGCTAATTGATAGTGATATCCGAAAAGAGTCTTTCAACCCTGTTATACCAACTGTGCTGCGAGGTAATAGTTTTTGGAAGTAAGCACAAGAAGGATCTATTCATTGTTTCATTAGTAATACAGTGTTATTAAGTAGCATCCACTCCTTTTGAAATTGAAAGCTGGCAATGGAAAAGGTGTAGCAGAGAACTCTTGATCCATAAATATTAAGTGTAACCAGTCTGTACACCTCCATTTTGTCCCGTATTGTCTTAACAAGCTGTAAGAAGTGCCACGATTCCTCTGTAACCATGTTCACTCATTTTATTTGGTTATATGCCCATTGCCTTGGCACACTTAAGAATGGGGATATTCTAAATATGATCAATTCTCTTAGAACCCAGTGAACAGATTTAATTAGATTTTATTTAGACTCAAACAAATTGTTGGTACTTTATCCCAGCACAGTATTACACCTTGTTCCTGGTTCTTAAGTGCTTTGTTTGCCTGTTATCTACCTGTTGCTTTTTTCTGACCATCTTTTGTGCTCTTTTTTCCCCCTGTGTCCTTTTTTTGCTTTTTTCTGCATGCTTCTCATCATCTGGCTATACCCAGCCAGAGAACATTGTTCTGACACTGCAGGTAAAGTGTGCACTGAGCCAGCACCCTTATCATCCTTCAGTTGTCCTTTATCATTCTGCACCCTAATATTACAATACCACTTTTCTTTCTCAGTCTACACCGTCTGCCTCTAGCTCACTGATTTTCCCTCTTAAGGCCTTTTCTTTTTAAGGTCTTCAGTAAGGTCTTCTGATAAATGTTTTTGTTGTGTCACAAATGTGGTGATCTAGATAGTAGAGCTGTGTCATTAACTTTTTTTTTTTTTATCCTCCACCCAACTTCTTCCATTGATGCATTGACCTTGCCTGCCTTCTCTTGCAGATACCTTAATCATTCTTGTCCTGTAGAAATTCTGACCATGTCTGCCCTTTCCCAACCATACTGGGAGCATGCCTGGCCCACGGATACACTATATGGCCAAAAGTTACCTGACCATCACACCCATATGTGTTTTTGAACATCCCATTCTATATCTAGTCACTCTTTGCTGATATAATAGCCTCTACTCTTCTGGGAAGGTTTCCATTAGATTTTGGAGTGTGGCATGGGGATTTGTCCATTCAGCCACTGGCCAATCGAGTTCTTCCACTCCAACCTTGGCAAACCATGGACCTCGCTTTGTACACAGGGGCATTGATGTGCTGAAGCATGTTTTGGTTAGGCCACTTGGTTACAGTGAATGGAAATTGTAGTGCAACAGCAGGGATGTGATGGTCAGGTGTCCACAAATGTTTGGCCATGTAGTATATACTGATTGTGCCTGACGGTCTGTGAGACGATGATGTGGTCTGCTGAAACTCTTATTTCAGCTTGACCCAAAGAAACGTTGCCTGTGCCAGACATTCCCCACAGGTACTCTGATTGCAAATGTCTGCTGAGCCGAAACTCTTACCAAGCCCTCCCACTTTCACAGAAAGATATATTCTCTTCCCCAGAGACACTCTGACCGTGCCTTCCCACTCCTTCACAAGATCATTGTGCGTAAGCTTCCTGCTCTTGCAGAGTTTCTGGCAGTGCCTGCCTTGTTCCACCGGAACACAGAGTGTCTTTTCTGCTCCCACAGAAAGTGTGACTAATCCCTCCCACTCCTCCAGTTATTATTTTTGTTTGTACCCACCTGCCATATTTTCTAATGAACTTACTTGGTTGGGTCCATTTTCCAACATATAAACAGATTAATTATTTAAACCACAGCGACCCTGGCCAGAATAAAGCAGTTAATGAAGAAGAATGAACGAACGCAGTAAGCATGTTGCAGAGTGCCGCACGAGCTAGCTTGATATACGACAGCCACAGACACAGCCCACGTGAAAGTTAAAAACCCCCTGCGCTTGTGACATTTTTGTTGAGTCCTGTGGGGTCCCAGTCCCAATGAACATTTCTACTAACACAGTGAGGGAAAGAAGTATTTGATCCCCTGCTGATTTTGTACGTTTGCCCACTGACAAAGAAATGATCAGTCTATAATTTTAATGGTAGGTTTATTTGATCAGTGAGAGACAGAATAACAACAAGAAAATCCAGAAAAACGCATGTCAAAAATGTTATACCTTGATTTGCATTTTAATGAGGGAAATAAGTATTTGACCCCTCTGCAAAACATGACTTAGTACTTGGTGGCAAAACCCTTGTTGGCAATCACAGAGGTCAGACGTTTCTTGTAGTTGGCCACCAGGTTTGCACACATCTCAGGAGGGATTTTGTCTCACTCCTCTTTGCAGATCTTTGCAGATCAAGTCATTAAGGTTTCGAAGCTGACGTTTGGCAACTCAAACCTTCAGCTCCCTCCACAGATTTTCTATGGGATTAAGGTCTGGAGACTGGCTAGGCCACTCCAGGACCTTAATGTGCTTCTTCTTGAGCCACTGTATGTACAGTTATGTTCTGTTTAGATCCTACACATGGTTATAAATTATTCATAGCCGCCCTGTATACTTCGACCGGTTTCCACATTTGATTCAGTTTGAATCCTCTCATAATGTTTTATGGCCAGTTCGTTTGTCTCTTTCAAAGGGAAATTTTCCAAGTTCATTCAGGGGGGATTTTTTTCAATCGAGCAACTAGTCAACTTCAGTGGATGCAGTAACTATGTGCTGTATCTACTCGTTCCATGAGCTTCATTTCTGACCTTCTGCTCACACTCAAGACAGTAAAAATGTTCTGCACCTATAAATCATTGGTTTAGCTATTAGTATTGTTGTAATTGTCCAAAAGTAGCTCTTGCATGTAGGTGTAAATGATGTAGGTTATTCCCTTAATGTTATATGTGCTGCAATTTAGTGGTTTCTTCAGCCACGGAGTCACAAGAACCAATCACTGGTCAAGTAATCACTGAGATCCCAGACAGGATTTCCATTTATATAAACCTTTTGTGAGAAAGTGTTTGCTATTTTTAGCTCAGACAGTGTAATAGCCCAACCTTAAAAAAAAGGTCCAACGATCTATTCAGTTACAGGGAATTTCAGAGGTAATGGTGTAATTGCTGCATTGAGTTCCTCTAGTACTTCTCTCTGTAATCCCAGCCACTTGACCTCAGAACTAGACTTAAGCCATGGTCTGTGTCCTGAGCTACGTACACCCTCTTCTCATAAACAGTGATGGATAGTCAAGTTTTATCGAAGACATGCGCTCTTGTTCATGCTACATTAAAGTGATTCATGTCTGTGAGCCAGGCCTTAAAACATCCATTTGCTATGATTTCATTTACTCCGAAAGCTCAGCTTCCTGATCTCACCTTGGCCTGAGAGCGGTGAACGTTTTATGGGAATGTGAAACTAGATTAATTAACCAGACAGACACGGTGAGACCAAGAAACTTGGAGTCCGGAGCCTGGTGAGCTTCCAGCTCCTTCACACTGCATAACTAAGCAGCTATCATTTAGAATTGATTAATTATAACACAGCTGTGACATGTTACAAGATAAGGGAATTCCTTTTCCAGTTTCGTATACATTTTTATTCCGTTTTTTTAATACGAGCGTTGTTTTAAGTGGAGTGGAGTTTTTAAACTAGTATCACAGATGGCTGGAGATGAGCTGGATCTTTTGAAATTCAATTAGACAGCAGAGCCTAAGAATATATATATCCGTTATGAGAATAATATAAAATAATATCAGATGTGTTTGGTGTGTATCATGTTTCCTATTATATGAGCAACTACCCTTTCCTGTTCCTTTCATTAGTTCTTAGTAGCTCTGACAATAGGAATTAAGATTTTAACAGCTGTAGTGTTGGCTACTGTGACTGAAAATAATGTATGCAAAGTAATAAAGCAACAAATTTCTATGTGACCACAGAATTGATTTTTTTTAATGCTAACCACAAAAAAGGCCAGATAGAAATTCGTTATGCATTATCAACAATGTACTCAACAATGAAATTAAATTCCTATTCAACACACAAAATGTTAAATCATGTTGTGTTGAATACACCAAATTGGGATTTTTTCCATAATAGACCAATGGCTGTGCAGACACCGGTTTACCTTCTGGTCACCATAGCTGTCTTTGCATCTGTCAAGTCTTAAAGTCCCAAATGTCTTTAGTGTCTCACACATCTCCTGATTACTTACCAGAGAATTTGTTCTTGTTGTGTCTTACAACTGTATCTGTAAAGTGGGACGTTATGTTGCGCAGGTGATTTACTATGAGCTGGGCTTTGTGGTGTGTGCGGTCCTGGGGATTCTCTTCATTGTGCTTGTACCACTGGTTGGACTGCTCTTCTGCATGTGCCGCTGCTGCGATAACTGCGGTGGAGAGATGCACCAGAGACAAAGGAAAAACGCAGACTGTCAGAGAGGACTGCTTACCACGCTCCTGCTCACCACCACCTTCATCATCACGTAAGTGTTAAGTGTGCGTGGGTGAGGACATGTGAAGTGTACACTACTGAGAAACTGTACAATCAGAACACCAGTTATATAATTATGATCAGGTCAATGTCTTAAGTACACTATACTGTGTAGCCAAAAGTATGTGGACATCCATACGTGTCCATTCCAAAGCCATGGGCAATTAGTCCGTCCTTTGCTCTTATAATAACCTCCACTCTTCTGGGAAGGCCTTCCACTAGATTTTGGAGTGTGGCTGTGGGGATTTGTGCTCATTCAGCTGTAAGAGCGTTAAGAGGTCGGGCACTCGAAAGGTGTGAGGTTCTGGTGCGCAGTCAGAGTTCTAGTTCGTCCCAAAGATGTTCAGTGGGTTTGAGGTAAGGGCTCTCGAGTTATTCGACTCCAACCTTGGCAGTCCATGTCTTCATGGAGCTTGCTTTGTGCACAGAGGTATTGTCATGCTGGAACAGGTTTGATCCTCTTAGTTCCAGTGAAGGGAAATTGTAATGCTACAGCAGACAAAGACATCCTATATAATTTTGCACTTCCAACTTGGCAACAGTTTGGGAAAGAACCACGTATGGGTATGATGCTCAACCTATTGTACATTTTATCCATATAGTGTACCTCGGGACTATTGTTATTTGCTCGTATTTGCCTTGTTTGTACTATAATTAGTTCCTGCACTGTGCGGCTATAACCAAGCAATTTTCCTACTCATCTTATTTACCTACCTCCTCCTTAACCACCCACTCACCTACCTACCTAGCTCCCTTTTCAGTTTTCTACACCTATCCACCCACCCAACTTTCCATTAAATAAAGCTACCCACCACCTATTCACTGAAGTACCTCTCACTATGCTCTCTACATACCTACAGACCTACTTACCTCCCCACATACCTACCTAAAATAGTTTACATGCCATGCACACATTACAATTCCATGAGCTTACCCCCAAAACCTTTGTCACACATTATGGAAAGTAACTGATTATCCTTCTAGTCACTTGCTGTGTGCCTCAACAATTTGATACAGCTTTTTAAACCCTGCTTCAATGTTAAACTTACTGCCACTGTACTTCATAGTACAAAAACAAGGTTGTGTTAGGATCGAGGACTTTTTTTTTAAATGGTACAGTATACTATTAAATCAAGAGAAAGCTCTAATTATTAACAAGATAATTATGGTTAGAACTATTCGTGCAGAATCATAGTGGCATTGTACACTCCTATTATTTTATTTAAGTGCTTGAATTTTTCTTAAATTTGTTAAATGGTATCTCGGTTGAGAGCACGAGGTACGCATTTTCTATCCTCTGAATTTTTCGAGCTTAAAAGCAAGTCTGTGTGTTTAGAGGTGGTGGTCTCGGACAACCTTCCTAAAGACTTTACTCAAATCTGGCAACCTTTGAGGCGTGAACTACATGCATGTTATGAATGCACTGCCTAGAAATTCAACTAAAGCACCTGAGATATGAGTAACCAACTCTGAATATGAGTAACTTCCAATATTCATCTTAAACCACCAATGTGGTCCAAGATGACTAATCCACACTCGTGTCACTTTTCGCCATGATTTCTTTGAGTGTAGCTGAATTTATAAAGGTTTTGCATTTGATTACAATATTAATTTCTCTAAATGTGTCTCCAAAAACACTACAGTGTTCACGTCTTTCATGATGGTCACCATGAGTTATCTGCCATGGCAACAAGCGCACTTCCATGCTCTGACATGAGTTATCCGGTCCTGATGAGCAGCTTTATGGTGCTCCAACTGAACTAGAGAACCATTTCTACTGATCCCACTTTTTAGTATATTAAGAGTGCAGCCACTGAGGCTGGACACGCAGTGGCCTTGAGGGTAACACCACAAAACTGAACTTGATATGCTTAATGTCGCTGTTTGGTTGCTTCTTTATTAGAGATTCCATAGCCAAGGCTTGGCTGCCAGGAGATCTGGGGCTCAATCGCTTCACACACATATTAAATCTCCAGGGCCAGGAGGCACCACGGCACACCGGTTTTAATGAAGCTATTACAGTGACGGGGACAGAGAGGCAACCCGGAGTGGGCTAAATTACAGAGAGTGGAAAAAAGACTCGACAACATTGAGAGAATGTCAAGTACCTGCTGGTCTTTTGGTAGCTAGACTGAAAATGCTACAGCATTATCACTGTGAAGCTCAAAAGGCCATTGTTGAAAGCGCAGTGTATTTACACAGTCATGGATGAGCTTTTAGCTTCGAGAAGCACCAGGAATAAGATCACTCATTGACATTAAGTGCTTGGGGAGGTGCTTTAGAGGGTTAGACCGCAAGTTTTAGACTTTGTGTTGCAGTGTGAACAATGCTCATTGTTAGTGTCTGTCTGTCGTGTCCTATAGTTAAGTGTCCTTTCTTCTCAGCTGTGCCCTCATTTTTATACCCTACTGGCAGTAGTGGCAGCCATTAGAAAAAAATAGCAGGAACTAGTTAAAACTAATAAATCGCAATATGACCCAATTAGCACGCAGACATGACTGCTCCTTACTGCCATCCTGCTTGGAAGACAAGGATGCTGTCAGACACCAGAGCAGCGACGCGATGGAGTGATGATCAAGGCTACAAGAGCCTTCAAGCAAGGCTTTTATTTTTAGCTTTTCTAACCAACATGGCATTAAATATAAGAAATTAGGTCCATGAGCAATATCCCGCATGGTTCCCCATTTCACTCGGGTTTGTGATCTGATATTTCTGAAGCTGAAATGTTTCAGGGTGGAAAACAAAACCTGCATCCATTAGCTCGCATTGTCCAGTGATGTGCAATGTATTATTGGCCTCTTCCAGGAGTTATATAAGTCTATTCTATCACTTAGTTCCAAAAAAAAAGTGAATTACAGACGTTTCTCTGAGAGAAGGAGAGAAATAACTGTGTGCCCAGAATGTTGTGTCCTCATCTTCCAAATGGAAAAAAAAATTATTGTCTTGCACTTCAGTTCCCAGGCTGCCATTGCCTACTTTCTAGGCTTTCAAGGGTGCTGGGGTAATTTGTATGCTGGGGGGGGTGCTGAGCCCACTAGCACGTTAATGCTAGTGGGATCCGACAGAGCACATCTAAAAATAAAAGCATTTCTAAACGTTAAAACTACAGTATCTCATAAAAGTGAGTAAAACCCTCACATTTTTGAAAATATTTGATTATATCCTTTCATGTGACAACACTGAAGAAATGACACTTTGCTACAATGTAAAGTAGTGAGTGTACAGCGTGTGTAACTGTGTAAATTTGCTGTCCCCTCAAAATAACTCAACACACAGCCGTTAATGTCTAAACCGCTGGTAACAAAACTGAGTATAGCCCTAGGTGAAAATGTCCAAATTGTGTCCAATTAGCCATTTTCCCTCCCCGGTGTCATGTGACTTGTTAGTGTTACAAGGTCTCAGGTGTGAATGGGGAGCAGGTGTGTTAAATTTGGTGTCATCGCTCTCACACTCCCTCATACTGGTCACTGGAAGTTCAACATGGCACCTCATGGCAAAGAACTAACTCTCTGAGGATCTAAAAAAATACTTGTTGCTCTACATAAAGATGGCCTAGGCTGTAAGAAGATTGCCAAGATCCTGACATTGAGCTGCAGCACGGTGGCCAAGACCATACAGCGGTTTAACAGTACAGGTTCCACTCAGAACAGGCCTCGCCATGGTCGACTGAAGAAGTTGAGTGCACGTGCTCAGCATCATATCCAGAGGTTGTCTTTGGGAAATAGACGTATGAATGCTGGCCGGCATTGTTGCAGAGGTTGAAGGGGTGGGGGGTCAGCCTGTCAGTGCTCAGACCATACGCCGCACACTGCATCAAATTGGTCCGAATGGCTGTCGTCCCAGAAGGAAGCTTCTTCTAAAGATGTTGCACAAGAAAGCCCGCAAACAGTTTGCTGAAGACAAGCAGACTAAGGACATGGATTACTGGAACCATATCCTGTGGTCTGATGAGACCAAGATAAACTTATTTGGTTATGTGGCGGCAACCAGGTGAGGAGTACTAAGACAAGTTTGTCTTGCCTACAGTCAAACATGGTGGTGGGAGTGTCATGGTCTGGGGCTGCATGAGTGCTGCCGGCACTGGGGAGCTACAGTTCATTGTGGGAACCATGAATGCCAACATGTACTGTGACATACTGAAGCAGAGCATGATTCCCTCCCTTCGGAGACTGGGCCTCAGGGCAGTATTCCAGCATGATAACGACCACAAACACACCTCCAAGACGACCACTGCCTTGCTAAAGAAGCTGAGGGTGGAGGTGATGGACTGGCCAAGCATGTCTCCAGACCTAAACTCTATTGAGTATCTATGGGACATCCTCAAACAGAAGGTGGAGGAGCACATGGTCTCTAACATCCACCAGCTCCGTGATGTCGTCATGGAGGGGTGGAAAAGGACTCCAGTGGCAACCTGTGAACTCCATGCCCAAGAGGGTTAAGGCACAGTGCTGGAGAATAATGGTGGCCACACAAAATATTAACACTTTGGGCCCAATTTGGACATTTTCATTTAGAGGTGTACTCACTTCTGTTGCCAGCGGTTTAGACATTAATGGCTGTGTGTTGAGTTATTTTGGGGGACAGCAAATGTACACTGCTACACAAGCTGTACATTCACTACTTTTCATTGTAGCAAAGTGTCATTTCTTCAGTGTTGTCACATGAAAAGATATAATCAAATATTTACAAAAATGTGAGGGGTGTACTCACTTTTGTGAGATACTGTATGTATTTGGTGCTATCAAATGTAATCTGTTCAAAGTAAGATCATTTACACAAACAACAATTATTAATCGAGTTGATTTAAGCAACCAGAAATGGAAAAATAAAAGCTACAAAAGTAGAGGTGACACAACAGTTCTTATCACTTTAAATTAAGAATACAATTTAAATTAGCAATACTTCAAAGTATTTAGTATTGTTGGTAATCTGCTGTAGCTGTAGGTTGCTTGTTAATTATTATAATTAAATCTTATCATTACAGTCCCACATGTGGAAACACACACATCACTGCCATCAGGAGCATACATGAGTATGAGGGAGCTAAAACTATTGCTCATTGTACAAGTATAGGATCTACTATACTGATTTGCAGTAAAATCAGTAGATATGGCCTCGGCTAATTTAACATCTCTTGCTAAACACTGAACACAACACGAAGGTTAGGCATGGACCAGTGGTGCTTCTGAAAAAGATTGTGCCTCCTGATAACTGTCTCACTCTTCACCTTCCACGCATCTCCACGTCCCCTCACAGTGACTGCCTTTGTCTCGACCAGACTCCTGATTGCTTTGCCGCAGCACACCGATCACATTTCATCTCTGCAGCTTAGGCCAGAGGGAAGCCAGAGAGTGGATCTGGAACAGAGAAATTGTTGGGTGAAATCAGACCCGGTGGGTCGGCCCATGTTTAGAAAGGTATTTAATGGTGTTCTCACCCCCACCCAGAGCTCGAACAGCCCCCAGTGAGGCAGCTAGGAACGTAGCGGGAACACAGCAGGAATACAGCAGTGCTTTGTGCAGCGGAAACTGGAGGCTCATGCCCACCAACCACACGTCACATTTTCCCGTTCAACGGACCAACAAAAATGAAGCAGCTTAATTATGTCGAAACTTCTGTAGCTTTACTTCAGAAACTGAAGAAGCATCTGTCGGATCCTGGTGAGAGATGATACCGAGGCGTGCGAGTATAAATTACATCTGAACACGTAGAACACTGAAACTCAAATGGTTTAATTAATAACACTTTGTGATTCCCTCCTACATCTTCTCTTCAGTTCTTACCAAACATGTTTAAAAATATGTATTTTTTATCAGATATAGTGTATCCAGGGTCATTTTGACCCAAAAGTAATCTTTTAGCATAAGGGCTAAAAATAGCTTGCTAGAAAACAGCTACTATAGAACATAGTATGATAGTTAGCGTAATGTTAGCTAGCTTGCTAGTGCTCATTACACGATATAATAGTTAGATTGACCTTACCCAGCTTGTTATCAAACTACAATAAAAGTCATATACTGCGGAGAGATGACATTAGCTAAACTAACTACTTGGATAGCAACATTAAAAAAACAAAAAAAAACTGCCTTATCATTTTATCAATATTAGAAGCTACATGGATAATAACTGAATTGAAGACATGATATAGAACAAAGATTGTTACTGTTTTGCACAATATGTCAGCTAGCCTAGTGTTAGCAGCTGGCTAGTACTAATTACACAATTTAACACCTACATTAATCTTAGCTATTATGGAAAACTGAATAACCATAACTGCTGGGTGACAGACGACATTAGCTGGAAATATTTTTTAGACCAAAAAATAGTTTACATTTAAATATGATTTTTAAAAGCCCTTATTTAGAAACATGATCTAAGTTAATGGCTAACTAGATTGCTAGCTTAAGTATGTGCAGTTGTTTTTTAGTGTGTGAATAGTTGAACACTCTGGCCAGTGCTAGATTAATAATCAGTATGTAAAAAGTGGCCTGGGTCAGTGTAAAATCCATCATTTAGAAAGAGAATGTGAGTTACTTTAGTAAACATGACAACGAACGAAGAGTCAAATCTGGCAAGAGATGACCCTAAAGCATACAAGCGCGAAGTCTAAAATGATTAGCATGAACATTTAAATGGTTGAATACCCACACTGCATTCTCTACTCTCCAGGCTGCACACTAAGCATGTTTAATTTCAGATCTGATGTTCTTTTGGTATGTCTTCCCGCTTCAGACAAAATTAGCTAATGTCTAAAAATGATAGCAAATATTTCTCCTCCTGCCCTGGCAACATTGTCGTGATAAGGTGTCGCGTCTTGTTTACACATTTATTTTGGAACCGTCACGTCTGGGTGGCGGCGGTGTTTTTCCAAAATGGCTTCAGGCATCTCGGGTTTCTCTGCTTGAATTGGGAGCTCTTTTCATTGAGAGGCTGTATTTTTTATTTATTTATTTTTAAATACGTGTTGGCTCTCCTATCTATTTGTCTCAGGGAGTCACATCATCTTTAGTTCCACTTTCTTACTTCCATAACTCTGATCTGACCCAGCTGTTCCAAACAGATATCATACTTATTGAAAGGGAAAGAGGACAAATGTTAGTGGGGAAGGAGGGACAATAAACAAAGCCTCTTTGTGGTTAGGAGAACGTTACGAGTCACCTCAGCTAGTGTCGTTGAGGTCCAGAGGGAGGATATTGCAATAGGAGTCACCTTCTCTGAACTTTGAAACTTTTGTCTTGTTCTGTTCCTGTGTGCCATGCCTCATGGTATGACAAATCATGCTAATACATACTGTATGCATAATAGTGTATACAGAGTTCCTAGTGTATTAGTTACACAATCAGTAACAGTTCAGTAATTCATTTGTCAAATGTATTAAATTGGAACTATGATTGTCAGTGTGTGTGTGTGTGGGGGGGGGGGCACTTGGAGTCACCATGGCGACGTTTTACTGCCAAGAATATATCTCTGCTTTGAGAAAACACAAATATATTCAACCAAAACAACGTGGGATTGTTTATATTTTGGCTGATTTCTAACCTTGCTTTGACTGCCTGTCTTCATCCAGTTTAACAAACTTACCAGTAAAAACTCAGCATTGTTTACACTCAGCAATGTTTAACCCTTTCTGGTGTTCTTATTAGACATCGTCAATCAGTATAAACAAAGAAATTATTTCATTGCCACAAGACTGTTGGGTTACTGTGTGTAGAGTAACATGACTGTGATTTGAGGAGGGGTGTGACCCCCTGCTGGGCAAACAATTCACACCTCTCCACAACAACACTGCTACAGAGATAAAATGGACCGCACCGTAAAAGCTTTTTTGATAATAAAACACCATATACAACTGCCACAATATATTTATAACATTTCAATCTAGTAGGCTAAGTAAAAAATAAATAAATAAATACTTATGAAAAAATTTTAAAGCTCTGAGTGTCTACTTTCATCTGAGCCATTAGCTACTACTGTGCGGTGTGACGTCGCAAGTAAATTCAATGCCCAACACAGTCACCCCAAAACAGGTGGAAATTCCATTTGGCCCCTAAGGCTTTAATAACCAGATTTAGTCAACTGAGCTGACTAAATGATTCTGCAATTATTTCCTCATTGTGTAAACTGAGATCAGAACAGAGATTGAAGTGATGACATTTATCTCAGGTGATGAGGGGTGTCTCACATATTTAAAAAAAAATAAAATAAAAAATTGTATCTCTATTTTCCATGAAGGCGTCTCATTTTGCACCATCGTCTCCTCAGATATTCTTCAGGTTTCTAACAGATTATATTTTTGAGTCACCGCACTTGCTACATGATTCCACTTGAAAGGAGCCAGTTATAGAGCTAGAATCCTGCTAATGCAGACCCTGATTCATGAGCCTGACACACTTTTTCACAAAGTGTTTTTCATTCCACCACACAGGAAGGAAATTGTAGCTGTCCTTCATTCCCGTACCTCCTGCTGCTACCTGCGGCAGTGTTCAATTAAAGCTGCTCGAAATTAATCAGTGAGGATACTTGATCATTCATCTCACAATCCGAATAATAATGTTGATTTATTTATTTTTTCAGATGAAGGTTCCTGTTAATTTGCACATTGTGCTACAAAATTATGTACATATTTCTTTTTTGTGTATAAACATACAACATTGTGATCTAGTTTATTAATATGAGCAGATGTATCTGGTTTAAAAGTATGGACAGATTATCACTGTAGACACATCTGCACCAATAACATGTATATGAAAATATTATTAGTGAGAATTTTAGTGATTATTTGTGATTATTGTGTGAATGATGTAATGCATGTGGGAAAAACGTAATTTTTTTATGTGAGTGCTGCCATCTACTGGCTGGTTGTTTCCAGATGTTATTCTTTCCGTGTTCTAATGAATTACATGGAGAACTGCATATGTAGAAGGTTTTTTTAGGGGATTTTCTCTCTTCTCTGCTTCCAGTGCTGGGGTCTTGTGTGCATATGCAGCCAATCAGAACCTGAGTTCTCAGTTGAAGACCGTGAGGAAGCTCGTCAACAGTAACCTGCGAGATCTGTACACCGTTGCCAATAACACACCAGAGGTAAGAACTTAAGATGTTATCCTGCATCACACAGTATGGCTAGATGGATTGATAGATATGGGATGATAAACAGATGAATGGATGAAGTGGAAGATGGACAGGCAGATGATGGGCTGGATGGACAGAGAAATGAACAGTTGGATGGAAGAACACATGGATGGATGGATGGTTAAAGAAATGGACAGTCAGATATATAGGTGGATAAATGGATAAATATATGAATGGATGGCCAGGCGGTAGAATGGATGAACGGGCAGATGGATGGAAAGATGAATGAGTGGATGGTCAGACAGATAAATAAATGGATAGATGGGATGTATGAAGAGGTGGGATGGATGGCTGGGTAGGTGCACAAAAACATGGACAAGCGAATGAATGGACATATGGATGGGTGTGTGGACAGAAACATTGACAGATGAATGGGTGGACATAGAGATGGATGGATGGATGGATGGGTGGCCCAACAGGTGGATGGATAGGTGGGCAGAATCTTGGACAGATAAATGACTGGACAATGAATAGAATGGTTGGGTGGACAGATGAATGATTGGTCATGCTGATGGATGAATAGGCAGAGGGATAGATAGATGAAAGAGTGGATGATCAGACAAATGAATAAATCAGTAGATGTGACATATGAAGAGGTGGATGGATGGATGGCTTAATGGATGGATAGACCAGCAGATGAATGAGTGGGTGGATGTATGGATAGATTAGTGGGGGGTGCATAGAAGTATGGAGAGATGAATGGTTGGACAACGGTAATGGATGAATGGATGGGTGTGTGGGTAGACGCATTGACAGATGAGTGGATGGATGGATAGGTGGGCGAAAACATGTCCAGATGAATGACTGGACATACTAGTGAATGGATGGATGTTCGACTCATGAATGGATGGATTGATATATTTGTACATTAATATTGCGTCAGTTTAAGCACCTTTAAAAGTCCAGTTAAATTGTATTCTTTATGATTACAGATTGTAAATTAGTTTTGTATGATCTCTTTCCCAGCAAATCGATCACCTGATATCTCAGTACGGAACCGCCAAGAACCAGGTGCTCTGTGATCTGGATAGTAAGTATACAATGTTGGTTGCAGTGTATTGTCCACTGCATGTTTACATTGCATATAAATGAATTGTGTGTGTGTGTGTGTGTGTGTGTGTGTAGATATAGGTCAGTTATTGGGTGGAAGGATACATGAAGAGCTCGGAAAAGTGGTGCTTCCTGCCCTGGACGAGGCACAGAACATGGCTGGAGGTAGAACACTCTCCACACTTATCTTTTGCCTTATCTCACACTTATCTTTTGTCAAAGCGAAAAGTACCACTAAAGGTGGTAGAGACATGGTCACATCTGTGTGTGTGTGTGTGTGCCAGTGATGCAGGACACTAAGGAGGCTCTGGAGAATGTGACCGTGACGTTGCGGGTTCTACAGGAGGGCACGGCGCAGCTGCAGTCTAACCTGAGCAAGGTGCGAGTCGACATCATGAATACCCTCGACGACCAGGTGTGCAATCAGTCATTTTCACAAATCTGCGTCGACATCCTCAGCTCGCTCAGCCAACTGGAGATCAGCGCTAACTACTCAGCGGTGAGGTTTAACTTCAGTTTAAGTATGTAATCTATGAAATCTTATCATCTTTAATTATTAGGCCAATATTTAAGGAAACCATAATATTTATAGAGTTTTAACTTTTCTTATGGATTATCTTGACCAGAATACAAACGTAAGAGCTCATTTGTTTATAAAATGCTGAATTAGAGCTTGTGTGTTTCAGCTGCCTGGTGTGAGTGAGCAATTGGCCAAAGTGAATGATGTTTTGAAGACCAACCTCAGCCAGATAGTTCACAAGGTACCAAATTGTTTAAAAGCGCTCTTCTCTCTGGTTAGTCTCTTTTGGGTTTAAGAGGTCAGGATATTCACCCTTTTATGCATTCTGGCAGACAGATCTGCCATGCTGTTGTGACTTTACAATGACACCATTCATCCTGGCTTTGGCAGGTCATAATATGCAATATACGCTCCCCGTTCAATAGGAACTTTACTAGGAACACTTGTACACTTATTTATGCAGTTGCCAAATCAGCCAGTCATGTGGCAGCAACACATTGCATAAAGTAAGGCAGATACAGGTCAAGAGCTTCGGGTAATGTTCACATCAAACATCAGAATGGGGAAACGGTGTGGTCTCTGTGACTTTAACCTCGATATAGTTGTTGGTACCAGAAGGGCTGGTTTGAGTATTTCACTAACTGTTGATCTCCTGGGATTTTCGCATATGACAGTCTAGAATTTAGACAAAATGGTTGAAAAAAACATTGAGTGAGTGACAGTTCTGTGGGTAGAATTGTCTTGTTGATAGGAGAGGTCAGAGGAAAAGTCCCGATTGGTTTCGAGCTGCCTGGAAGGATATGGTAACTCAAATAATCTCTCTTTGCAACTGTGGTGGCCTGTATGTGCATGACATTGTGCATCGTGCTGCTGCCATATGATTGACTGATTGGATAACTGCGTAAATGAACAGATGTACAGGTGTTCCTATTAAAGTGGACAGGGAGTGTAATGCAGGCACAGCTAGTTACAGGGACTAGATCAAATTTATGACTGTTACACCAATGTATTAATTTGCTATCTAAACTCCAATGGTCTATTTTAGTCCAATTTGAGAGAGAGTTCTGTCAAAAATATAAAATGAAATAGACTAAAAAATAAAAATAGAGCAAAAAAGATAAATACAGGAGAATTATTTTATGGTAAGAGTGACCATTTTTAACAGACATAATTAGAAAAAAAAACATTTACAGCTTCATGAGGTAAATAATTGAACACTTGTACTTCTACAGTTATGTTTCCTTACTAAAAATATAGGGGGGAAAATTAATCAGAGTTTATTATTTTTATTATTCAGGGTTTATTATTCAGAGTTTATTATTCAGAGTTTATTATTCAGGGTTCTAGCATATGGCTTTTAGAGTAGAGGTTTGACTCTTTCCCTGAAGCGTGTTCTTCTCATCCTCCAGGGGTTTTTAGCCTTCAATGACACCCCAACCATGGTAACAAACCAGACCAGAAATATAGCCGAAGGTAAGGTTTATAAGTAAATGCCCCCACGATGCCACAGATAATCCATGTGGCACTTCTCTCATGTAATGTTCGCGACCTCTCCTCCTTTTTTCTGAATGATATTAGGAGTCCGAGGTTTGTTGGATGGCATCGGCAACAACATCACCAGATTCTCCAAGTTGTTTCCTTTGCAGACTACTCTGAACAACGTCACCATTTTCATCAGTCACACACACTCACAAATCGAGGATCTTTATCCAGAGATCGACAAAATGGACTTCTATAGGTACTTCAGCCATGACTGATACACAAGCCTCAGTCACAGCGATGTCTCTGTGCATGTCGGAAATGTTTTTGAATGTTTCATAAAAGCATGCATAAGAAAACAAACTCCACCTGAAGAGCAATCTGGTTGGACACAAGCAAAATTTAATGGCTAGTTAAGTAATTAGACATGCCAAATAATCCAGAATGATGACTTTCAGTCGAATCGATCTCGAAGCATGCGCTCTTTGCACAATGCTCCATATAACTACAGCTTTTCACTATTTCCACATTTTTGCAGATCGAAATTAGGACACCCCCCCCACACTTTTTCTTTTACCATTATCATTATCGGTGTTAGATTTACCTATTAATTAAACCACTCATTCAATTGTACGAAACTGCCGCTGATTAAACATCGATCAGGGACAAAGTAGGGCATGCATTAGAATAGTGATACATAAGCACGAAAAAAGTCATCTCGTTAAAAAAATTGATGTGTTTTTAATTTTTTTCTGTGTGGCAGCTGCTTCAAAGTGTAAAAGATATTTAAAAGAAGAAGATATTTGTTTAACTTAAGCCAGTTTTCTTAAATCATAATGAAATAAAATAACACAAATGTCTAAGACGTCATTTAAAATAATGCATCACTTTGAATAATGCAAATAAAATGTTATTTATTATTCATTATTATGAACAAAATTTTAACATCATGTAAGATGCTTCCAGTTTTATTATTATTATTATTATTATTATTATTATTATTATTTTTAAATGTAATAAAAAGATATGAAGAGTGTATCGTGATGTGACATCATTTATCATGGTTTCGTTACTACTTTTAAATTCTCTGTTTAAAATAAAATGAATTCCATGGAATTCAAAATCAAATCTAATTATATCTAATTAATTGTCTTATCAATAAGGACTGTATTTGACTAGTCTATAAAATATTGTGTAATCACAGGTGGATTGGGTGTATCACACTGTGCTGCATGGTGGCACTTATCTTAGCCTTCAACTTCCTCGGTCTTCTGTGTGGAATCCTGGGATTTGACAGACACGCCTCTCCTACTACCCGCGGCTGGGTGTCTAACACCGGAGGAAACCTGCTGATGGCGTAAGTGAGACAGTTTAACCCTTGTGTGTCCTTATGGACAAAAAAATATATATATATATGTATATATATATATAAATAATTTTGTCTGTGTTAGTGCAAACAGCATCGATTTTGCAAAAGGTGTGTATTTTTATTGGAAATTTAATATTTCACCCTCTTTCACAAATCTATTTTAAACTAGGTACACAGAGTAGTTACGCTCAGGACCTTAAGAACAAAATCATCCCCATTGAAACCCATTCAAACGGCAATATTTAATCCCCATGACGTTTAAGCATGAAATCATGCATTCTGTGTTAATAGGCTTTTATTGTGTTGACAAGGTTTCAAAACATTTAGCCTATGGGGAAAATACCGGTGCAGCTAAAAAAATTAGTGTATCGTGGAAAAGTTAATTTTCCCCCGTAATTTAATTCAAAAAGTGGAACTTTGATATATTCTAGATTCATTACACATAAAGTGAAAGTCATTTTTTGTTTTAATCTTGATGATTACGGCTTACCACTCACGGAAATCAAAAATCCAGTATCTCAAAATATTCTAATAAAGAATTTAGAATACAGAAATGTCGACCTTCTGTTAATTTATGCACTCAGTACTTTGAAGATTTTTGCATTATGTAAAGAAACCTGCAGCTAAAAGGATAAAATTCTGAAAATGAATGAATGTCTGGTCATTATGATTAGAACTGACGCTGGTAAAAAAAAATATCAAAGTCAGTGAAAGTGGGGAAAAAATATTTAATATATAATAATTTTATGACAGATTTTGGACATGGACATTTTTGTCCTCTATGGAACTATGTGTAACTTTTTTATTTGATGCACAAGCGTTAATTTATCAGCTACTGACTGTAAGAGTGTGTAATTTCGCCCTCTCTGGTAGAAAAATGTTATTACAAATTATTTGTGGGGGAACGTTTCATAATATGGGTTGTTCTGTGTCATGCTTCAAATTCTGCAATAAAGATAAACTCGCTGAATGTCATAAATAGTAAGAAATAAGAAAAATCACCATCAGTCCTGAAAGCTTTATCCGGTTATAGTGTCGTATCAGACACTCTTTACACTTTCACTCTCTCTTGTTTACTATCTCTGTCCTGATTGGCTGTGATTCCTGCCAGTCATCGTGTAGCTCATCTTCTTTTATGTGTAAAGTTGGGGGCATGATGACATTTGATGTATCTAATTCGACATGTGGCATACGCAAACAAATTCCCGGCCAATTCGAACACAAAACGCCAACACGGCACTGACTTTGGCATTCCATCATTTTACATGGTGTGGTTTTTACCTATAGCAGAAAGTCCTCTTATTTCCATATGCACTGTGTTTCTCTCAGTGGTGTGGGCTTCAGCTTCATGTTCTCCTGGGTGCTCATGGGAGTAGTGACGGTGACGTTTGTGGTCGGGGGCAATGTGGAGAAGCTGGTGTGTGAGCCTTTCCACTCCAGAGAGCTTTTCAAGGCAAGACTGCACACACATGCAACACAAACTAATCACAACACTCCGTTGCACTTTATCATGCTGCTTTATTGAGACTTGCTATAAATACTGTATATTGTGGGTAAATTTATTAACACAGCGTCATCCATTCACATGTCATCTTCACATTAGTACAAATAGGTAGGGTCTAAGAATACTGTCAAACTAAATCCCTTAAGAACCACATCATTTCTCAAAGTTCTGTGTTCAGTGTTAATTCATTTTAAATATATAGCTAGGGAATATTGGATGTTTTTATCTAATTGGATATTTGGTAGAAGATTTACTATTACAGTGCGTCATCACGTATCAATTTTCAACTTTCAATTTGGAACACAAGGTGAAGTTGTTACTGCGAAATGACTTTTCATGATATTTATCGAAAAAAAGTATGGAAAATTGTAACATGAGGTAAATAGCAAGTATTCAAAGGCCTAATCTTATTTTGTGCCTTCTAGCTACTTTAGAAATGTATGTAGCTACTGCTTTTTCTAAACTCTTTGATGCATTTATGCGGACGTGCGATGTCTGTTAATCTGTGTTGCACTGGCAGAGGTCTGATAATCAGCCAAGAAACGCCATACAAAGCTGTACGAAACCGAACAGATATTTAAAGGTTTTTAGTCAGTACGTTTACATGGACAACCATAATCCGATATTAACCCGATTAAGACGATACTCTGATTAAGAAACTAGCATGTAAACAGTGATTATTGATAACCTTAATCCGATTAAAGTCATACTCGAAGTAAACACAAATCAAATTAAGACGTGTGGAGTATTCCTGTTTTAGTCGGCGTACATTACACACGTGTACACACCTTAATCCCACTATTAATGTCATGTCACGCGGGAGTTTTCTGCCGCATTTTGCGACAGGACCCGATCACACGGCAGCGCTCAACCGTTTGACAGCAAACAAGAGAGCACGGCTGTGCTATATAGTAGGTGAAATACATGCATTTCAATATACACTATATAGACGGTAAGTGCGCAGTTTGGGATGCAGCCCACGGCTATAAGTAGTCTTCTATTAGCACGTACAGCATGACAAATAATTAACTGCACTTGAAGCTTTCATAAAATGAATAATGAAACACCCAAAGCTGTACACGGTACCATAACGAAGACGTGCTGTAAGTCGATACGTGAAATTCTGGAGAGAACGTCAGACAGCGTGGTGCGGGGACGTAATGACGCGGGCTGTTAATCCATCTATGTTCAATAGCATGTAAAACAGGAACATGAAAGGAATATCCTAAAAGTGACTCATGTAAACACCTTAATCACAATATTGTGTGTCTTATTCAGAATAATTAGATTATTGCTGTCCATGTAAACGTAGTCAGTGATGACGATGGAATTTGTCTTTTACCAATAAAATGCCCTAATGTTCAGGTGTTTGCTGTTTAGGTGTTGGACACTCCAAATCTGGTGAACCCTTCATGGAAGCACTTCATCCCCGGCTACCTGTATAATGATCCAGAAATGGATCTCACTGTGGAAAACATTTACAGGTGATATATATTGGGCTTTGTTTATGAAGATACAGTGGTGTGAAAAAGTGTTTGCCCCCTTCCTCATTTCCTGTTCCTTTGCATGTTTGTCACACTTAAGTGTTTCGGAACATCAAACCAATTTAAACAATAGTCAAGGACAACACAAGTAAACACAAAATGCAATTTGTAAATGAAGGTGTTTATTATTAAAGGTGAAAAAAATCCAAACCATCATGGCCCTGTGTGAAAAAGTGATTGCCCCCCTTGTTAAAACATACTATAACTGTGGTTGTCCACACCTGAGTTCAATTTCTCTAGCCACACCCAGGCCTGATTATTGCCACACCTGTTCACAATCAAGGCATCACTTAAATAGGAGAGCTTGACGACAGTAAGGTCTACCAGAAGATCCTTAAAAGCTACACATCATGCCGAGACCCAAAGAAATTCAGGAACAATTGAGAAAGAAAGTAATTGTGATCTGTCAGTCTGGAAAGGGTTATAAAGCCATTTCCAAAGCTTTGGGAATCCAGCGAACCACAGTGAGAGCCATTATCCACAAATGGCGAAGACATGGAACAGTGGTGAACCTTCCCAGGAGTGGCCGGCCGCCCAAAATTACCCCAAGAGCGCAGCGACGACTCATCCAAGAGGTCACAAAAGACCCCACAACAACGTCCAAAGAACTGCAGGCCTCACTTGCCTCAGTTAAGGTCAGCGTTCATGCCTCCACCATCAGGAAAAGACGGCAAAAATGGCCTGCATGGCAGAGTTCCAAGGAGAAAACCACTGCTGAGCAAAAAGAACATCAAAGCTCGTCTCAATTTCTCCACAACACATCTTGATGATCCCCAAGACTTTTGGGACAACATTCTGTGGACCGATGAGACAAAAGTGGAACTCTTTGGAAGGTGTGTGTCCAAGTATATTCGCGTAGAAGGAACACTGCATTTCATAAAAAGAACATTATACCAACAGTAAAATACGGTGGTGGTAGTGTGATGGTCTGGGGCTGTTTTGCTGCTTCAGGACCTGGAAGACTTGCCGTGATAAAAGGAACTATGAATTCTGCTGTTTACCAAGAGATCCTGAAGGAGAATGTCCGACCATCTGTTGTGTACTCAAGCTGAAACGAACTTGGGTTCTGCGCAGGACAATGATCCTAAACACACCAGCAAGTCCACCACCGAATGGCTGAAGAAAAACAAAATGAAGACTTTGGAGTGGCCTAGCCAAAGTCCTGACCTGAATCCTATTGAGATGTTGTGGTATGACCTTAAAAAGGCCGTTCATGCTCGAAAACCCTCTAATGTAACTGAATTAGGACAATTCTGCAAAGATGAGTGGGCCAAAAATTCCTCCAGGATGCTGTAAAAGCCTCATTGCACGTTATCGCAAACGCTTGGTTGCAGTTGTTGCGGCTAAGGGTGGCCCAACCAGTTATTAGGTTTAGGGGCAATCACTTTTTCACACAGGGCCATGATGGTTTGGATTTTTTTTCACCTTTAATAATAAACACCTTCATTTACAAATTGCATTTTGTGTTTACTTGTGTTGTCCTTGACTATTGTTTAAATTGGTTTGATGTTCCGAAACCCTTAAGTGTGACAAACATGCAAAGGAACAGGAAATGAGGAAGGGGGCAAACACTTTTTCACACCACTGTAGATACGAATATATTTATCTGTAGGTCTTCTTGAAAATCCTCTTAGGAAAAACTTTATCTCCTTAGTGAATTTACGTACTCTATAAGGAGCATCACTAATGTAAACCTCAAATCATACTGAACTGATTCATATTGAATCAAATGATGACAATGAGTCATTTTAACACTTTATTTAACTGGTACTCTCAAGTCACGGTGAATCATCATACTCTGTAATAGAAAAACCAAGCAAAGACAGATTTCAGTAAATTTGGCCAGTATGAGCTACGTGTCAGTGATCTCACTACACACTCCTGCTCTTGTTCAAATTTTGTCTTTAACAGGTGGAAGTGAAGCCCTGTTCATATAAACACTCAATGTGGGCCAGCAGAGGGCAGCAAAGAGCCAGTTTAACTACGCAAACATCATTCACATTTACTCCTATGTTTATTTATATGATCGTTTTTTGCTTTTCTTTAGTATAAGAACATTAGAAAGAATCGGAAGAATTGTACATGAAAATACAAAATGGGAGGGGTCAAATTTCATAATTTACGACAAACTCAGTCAGTCGCTACATCATATATCAATGATACAATGTCATGCCTGTTGTTATAGAATGGGTTGCCTTAAGGTTATGTACATCAGTTTGAAGATATCTTCTGTTATTTATATATATTTCTATTGCTTAACAAAATATAATTAAATATTTCATGTACAATTTGAAACTGTTGGTCCATCATTGGAGGACTCATTCTGTGTAATAGCTTCTCTTCCTTCTGCAATAATATCTTCAATAAATACTACTACCGATTCCCGTTTTTTGTACACAATAAAGCATCCAGAGCTACCTATGTGGAGTATTTATCTGCAGTACATGGAGACATTGTTATCTCTAGGTCTTGCTCAAGCTCCAACAGTGGCAGTTTGGAGGTGCCAGGATGTGAACTCCCGATCTTTCAAATCACGTTGAAATAACAGCCGAACATAAACCAGAGCAAACTGTGCTGTCCAGATAAGTGAGTAATAGATGTTGATGAGATATTCTTTTCTAATCATTCTCTCTCTGTGTGTCTCAGTAAGTGTAAGGAGAACCGTGGGATTTATTCCGCCTTCCACCTGGATAAAGTTCTCAACATCTCAGCCTTGCTCAACATCAGCTTGGTGAGTCAGTTCATTTGCTCCTAGAAGAGCTACTAGGAGTAAGAATTACATAAAGTTTACAGTTAATTCCATCCTTACGTTCACGTAGATTTGAAATGGTAACTTTCAAAGCCTCTGCTTTGTGGTCAATGAATGTTTTTTTATGTCCAGAAATGGATGTATACGTTTAGTCATGGATACACTATGCATCAGAATATCTTTCTAAAACGATTGCATATCTATTGAACGTATACAGATACTGTTTAACTATATACACGTAATACAGGCAATGTATGTTAATTGTTTAGCGATTAATTCACACTTAATTCACAATATTAATACATTTGCCTTGCTTTTGGAAACCGACACATATAACAGTGACATTAAACCAAGCTAGAATCGTGATTAGGGAACATTAGCTTCCACTTATCCCATGCCATCTTACACCGTAGGCTGTTTTTGAACCATTTCCAATCTTGTAGAGGCCCAAAGTTGACGATAAGCCGTGATTTTCTTTTTCTTCACAGCAGTTGGCAAGCTTGTTGTGTCTTCTGGTGTTAATGACGATCTAGCCAGTGCGTTTGGCACAAAGAAATGCAAAGGAGCTCTTTAGTTAAAAGCAGGCATCACTTGGTGCTCTGTTAAATGCCAGCTCATGCATACGGTACTTTTTACTCTAATACTGGCTAATAAACGTAATTATCTCATTTCACCTTTAGTAATAATGTTATGAGGAGGAATAAATATCCATGGCTTTTCCGTATCAAAGCTTTAATCAGGTGGGTAATGTACTTACTCTGGCATTACCCGAAGTACTCATTTCAGTTGCCTGGTGTGACCGCACCGCTTATCGTGAATATATAGCTTGTTTCTTTAAGGTCTTACTCTTAGGCCTCCGGTTACGTGTAAACAACGTTAAGTCATTCTTGTTTTTCTTCCAGCCCTACAAACATCACCTGCATACAGATGCGTTAAAATGAGGTTTCTCAACTCCAGTACTGGGAACACACTGTCTTGCACAGTTTAAAGTTGGACCTCTCAGGAAAGAGCTGAATAATTAACGATCAGGTGTGTGAGCTGGAGCAGAGCAGGGAGTCTCTAGAACTGGAGTCGAAAGAGTCTGATAAGTGCCAAATTTCAACTTGAACAGTAGACACTGTCACATGCAGCTTTTTTAATGGAAATCTGGATGTAGATTTAGATCTGAAATGAACAAGCCAGAGGCTTAGAGCGGAAAGAGACAACAACTTTGAGAGCCGAAAGGGAACCTGTCCTCTTCTGGGTGACACTGTAGTGGGATTATAAATCATTATTCTTCAACTGTATGCTATAAAGTCAGACAATATTGAGTGCGTTGAAAGGATAATAATAATAATAATAATAATAATAATAATAATAATGTGAAGACTCTGGATGAGCGAGCACAGGACAGTTTTGATTACAAATTACAATTACAGTTATGATTACAGCTGCAGCAGTCTTTAGGTACAAATCTACAGTATCTTTTCCTATAACGACACTCTTCCAACTATTTTATTCTTTACGTAAAAAATCCTGATCATGACATTGCCCAGATTTCACATGAATATGCCGTGTTTATTTTACACTCTCAAATCTCCAGCACTTTTATTGCGCGTAAGTAAACATCGTTCTCGTGTTGTGAGATCTCGTACTCGGATCGGGTCGGGTATGTAGTTGTAGTTGCAGTGTTCCAGCGGAGAATTTGAACTCAGTATTCCCCCAATTCCAGTCTGCCCGTGCTGCCTTGCTTTCATTTCACCCTGCTTTAATAAGCTTCATTCATCAACAAGAGGTCAAGAATTAGCCGATGAGCTGAGTCAGGGGTTATAGAGTCTGGAAAACACTAAAGTAACTGTGCAGCGCTCGAGTCCCCTATGGAGCAGACCTGAGAGGACAAAGCAGCACTGTGCCAGGAGCACCAAGCATCTGTTTCCTATCACTAAGTCCTCTCAGGCCCCAAATCTTAAAACACTGCTCTGGTTTCTCCCTTTTCCTTCACTAGTACACTAAGGACGTGTCTAAGAAGTTCGATGGCCTGAAGGTGGATCTGAAGACGATCGTCCTGCTGAATGCAGAAGGCAAACAGAACCTCATCAACTTCACCGAGACTAGCATTAAAGACATCGACTTTGCAGCGTATATAGAGGAGGTACAGTCTCATGTGTACATGCAGTATCTTAGTGTTCCATATAGAAATGTAGGAATCTTTGGTATGACAGAGCCATCACATGATGTGCTTACCATTCAAATGATTACTGTTGTGAGCGCACTGTTGTTGCTAGGCAACCGATGAAAATGTACCCGTGAGCATAAGGTACAGCGGATATTTAAAAAAAAGTCTACACACCACTGTTAAAATGGAAGGTGAAATTACAACGTTTGAAAAATTGAGTGAAAAATCAGTAAAAATCATTTTAGGGGAAAAAATACAACAAAAATAACCTTGTTTTTCATAAGTGTGCACACCCTTTTATAATTGGGGATGTGGCTGTGTTCAGAATGAACCAATCGCATTCAAGCTCATGTTCAAAAAGAATGATCATAAAGCTATCATCGATTAAGTTATTCTGATTAACCCCAAAAATAAATATCAGCTGTTTCTGTAGGATCTTCTTGGTTTCATCGACTGCTGACGCCATGGCCCACAAAGAGCTTACAAAGACTCACATTCGAAATCGATCAGGATAGGTGTACAAAAAAATTCCAAGACATTAGACGTACTACAGAACACTGAGAAGGCCACGTCAAACAGTGGAGAAAATGGGGCATCAGATTGACATCACTAAGAACATGATGTCCCTTCAACATTTACAAAAGGACAAGACAAAAACTTACCAGGAAGGCTGTCAGTAGACCAATGGCACCATTAAAGGAGCTGCAGGAAAATCTGACAAGTACTGAGTACTCTCTGCATGTGACAACAATCTCCTGTATTCTTCACATCTGGGCTATGGGGTAGGGTGACTAGAGACCCTTTCTCACAAAAAAAACATCCAAGCCATTACCTAAATTACCCCATTACAACCATGTGCCAAAATGTGTTATGGTCTGATGAGACCAATTCTCTAAGGTATAATAATGCCATAATTCCCAAAAGTATGTTTGGTGCAAAAAAAAGCACATCATCAAAAGAACACCATACCCACGGTGAAGCATGGTGGTAGCAGCATCATGCTTTAGGGCTGCTTTTCTTCAGCCAGAATTGGGGCTTTTATCAACGTAGAGGGAATCCTGAATCGCTACAGATATTAGCTGATTTTAGCGTAAAACATTGAGGTGTCTGCTAATAAGCTGAAGATGGAGAGGAGTTTCACCTTTCAGCACAACAATGACCCAAAGCATACATCTAAACCAACAAAGGAACGCCTTAACCAAAATAAGTTCAATGTTTTTGAATGACCTAGCCAGAGCCCAGACCTGAATCCAACTCAAAATCTGTTTGGTGACCTGAAGTGGGTTTTGCACAGGAGATGTCCTGTTTTTGCAAGAAAGAGTGGCCAAGTCAAGATGTGCCATGCTGATAAACTCTTACCTAAAAAGACTGAGTGGTGTAATAAAATAAAAAGGTGCTTCAACAAAGTATTAGTTTAGGGGTGTGAACACTTATGCAACTAGGTTATTGTAATCTAATTCCTCCTAAAAAGCTTTAGATTGTTTTTCACTTTATTTGTAAACTTTACAATTGTACATTAAAGGTGGGAAAAGTTCTGACATTCTGATTTATCTTCGTGTCGTTCTATCACTTCACAAAAACGGCAGTGTGTAGACTTTTTATATCCACTGTAGCGAATAACTGAGGCAGATTTACCTAGCAGGCTCATGGGGATTATTTTATACAAACATTGTAACGGTAGAGTGACTGCGGAAATGAGACAACACAGTCAGGAATATCAGCGTTTCGTTCTCTGATGTGTTTGTAAATTACTAAGATTAGACTCTTTATGATTAGACTCGGCATCAGCTGCAAAAAAAAAAGCCCCCACAAATTCCACCAGAAACAATATCAAGGAACTGAAATGTTCAGTTAAATACAACAAAAATTAACTGTTAATGTGATTCCTTCTGGTACTGGCTTCTCAGATCTTATAAAGCTGGATTATAGACAGAAAGTGGATGATTTTAAAAGCCCAATTTAATTTAATATTAAATTTTTTTTATTTTATAAAACCTATATTTTGCTTCAGAATATTATGTTTTTACGTGGGGATTAACATATCTTAGAAACCTTTATCAAAATATATGTTCACTCTCACGCATCCAAACTTTTTTTTCTTTGTTGTGACCAATATTTAGTTTGATTAGACAAAAAAAAAATGACAGACATTACATTTCTCACAGGATATAAATGAATAAACATTTTTTGTTTATTATTGGTCACATATAGCGTCATGCTTGACCATGTAATTTGCGATATACAATTTAGCCTTTGAACGTTCAAGGCTCTACCCTACCTTGTACCCTTGTTTTATAGTGAATTTTATACTAGCCATCATGCTATCCATAAGAATACTTTTATTATTAGTAATAGTTAATAAATATATTCGGCACATTTGATCCAATGTTGTTTTGCTTGGTTTGTGTAGACTTTTGGCTGTTAGTGTAACTATCTGTTTCATTTTTCTAGTATATTATATATCCATTTATTTCTAGGTTACGTTATTTTAACACAGATATAATCGAATTGATTCTTCCTTTAAATAAATCTAATGACAGAATTTATTTATTTATTTATTTTTTCAAATAAACCTATTGTTTAAAATGTAAACTTTAAATTGTTGGAATACATAGATGAAATAAATGCGCTGTTTTCATAAGGAGGAAGAAAAGGTTTTAAGAACCCCTCCTGTATAATGACATTTGAGTTGTGACTATTATTTCCTTCTCTTACGTCTTATTTGTTTGCAGCTCAATAAAGGAGTGACCCGTGTCAACTTGCTGTCGTTCGCCAGTGAGCTGGATGCTGACGCTGACCGACTGGTGGGTTCCAGTTTCCTCTGCAAATATCTTCTCATTAAATCCAAACCAGCTTGTAAAAGTGATCTGTTACTGTATATCAACTACTGTACGTTTATTTATACCTCCGGTCCAACAGCCATCTCTTGATTTAGGTCAGCAGACAGGTAACATTTCCACCTGAATTCTGCGTTAATGTACACCGTCGGGTTGAAGCCTTTTTTTTTTTTTTTTAATCTGTATTATGTTTAAAGTGCAGACGTGAGCACAAGCCTCCCATTCATTCTGCAAGACTTTCACAGTAATGAGGTGCAAATCACGAAGCCTGAGGTGTAAGTGTATCTGTAGATGATAGATCATATACATTCATCTCACACACGACAGAATTCTGCCTTTATTCCTGTTTCCAAAATGTAAAATAAGCTTAATCTGAATAACATTTTTTTCTTTTTCCAGTTTCTCAGCTTGTCTGTGTAGTGTTCCTGCAGTTAACCTGATCTGCTCTTAGCACTGGATTTAAAGCATTTACTTCATTGCTCTATAATTTCTTCCAGATAGCATGTCTCAGAAGGCATCCTAACACTTTTAAGCATTCGAGGAATAAACATGATGTAGCATGCTGTTATAGGAAAATAATCCATAGCGACGTGATGCGATGCAGCCCAAGACAGAGCGTGATTGTTGTTGTTACTGACGCGAAGTAAATTGTTTTCCTGTATCTGCATGTCCTGAATTATATTATTCTTTTTTATAACACGGGAACTTGAATGCCGTGAACATTTAAAATGAATGAATTAATGACGTTGCGGTTTAGGAGAGGCATGATGGCTTAGTGGTTAGCATGCCTATCGCACACCTTCGGAGTTGGGGGTTCAAATCCCGAGTTTGCATGTTCTCCCCATGCTTCGGGGATTTCCTCCGGGTATCTTGGTTTCCTCCATCAGACCAAAGATGTGTTGTAGGCTGATTGGCATTTCCAGATTGTCCATAGTGTGTGAACGATTGTGTGATTTGTGATGAGTCGGGTGTCCCCCGCCTTGTGTCCCGAGTTGTCTGGGATAGACTCCAGGCGACCCTGTGCAGGATAAATAGTACGGAAAGTGGATGGACGTTACACTTTGTATCGGTTTATAGTTACATTTAATGTTGTGGAAAGTGAGCAAAACAAATTGCTTGTCACATTACTAACAAATGCAAAGTCCTCTGTGGGACTCCAGTGGCAGAAAGCGTATCGATGTATTGACAGAAAGCGCCGACACTGGAGACTCCTTCCATTAATGTTAAATAAACATCCTCCTCGGTCACTCGCCAGTGTTTAAGGGGCCATCAGGATGGTTAATGAACTCTACCAATAGAAATTCAGCTACTGCATTCTATTTAAATCAAGCTATGTAACATATATAACGTTCAAATGATCTGCAGTATACATTCGGGGGGTTTTTTTATTCACTGAAAGTGCTGGAAAAATCAACAAACCCTAAATACATATTCACAACAAAAACACATGTGAACTTGTTCTTCATTTCCTAACCTTATGGTTTATGTATGCTTTGTGTGTCTATCTCAGCCTAAGGGATCTGTACAGAATTCAATCAAGGGCCACGCTAACACACTGCGACAGATCTACACCAAGCAGGTCATCCCTCTTCAGCAGTCCATGGTAATCATTTCTCTCATCCAGTATCTGTTCAATTTAATTAATTACTTAATTCGGTACTAAATAATTCGGTACTAAATTCGGTACTAAATGCTCAGTCTGGTTATTTTCAGTATCTGATGTGTAATGTGTAGAGAATATGACATTGTTCATGTGGAACTGATGATTGAGAGAGAGAAAGAGAGAGAGAGATATATCGGGAAGGCAGTGCTGGATAACAAGTGCTTCTAAACCTAAAAAATGTACCAGCTTCAGTTTTATAACTACTCTGTGTGACCAAAAGTATGTGGACACCCGGCATTCACATCCATATGTCGTTGTTGAACATCTCATTCCATATTTAGTCCCCCTGTGCTCCTATAATAAGCGCCATTCTTCTGAGAAGGCTTTCAACTAGATTTTGGGGATCTGTATTCATTCATGTTCACACAAGAACAGTAATGAGGTCAGGGACTGATGTTAGGTCTGATGAGGAGGTCTGGGGTGCAGTCGGAATTCCAGTTCATTCCACAGGTGTTCGGTGGGGTTGAAGTCCGGAATCTGTGAAGACCACTCAAGTTCTTTTACTCCAACCTTAACACCACGTCCTCATGGAGCTAGCTTGTTTGGGGAATTTGATCAGGTGTCCACATACTTTTAGCCATACAGTTTGTGTCTCTGTGTGTGTGTGTGTGTGTGTGTGTGTGTGTGTGTGTGTTATATATATATATATATATATATATATATATATATATATATATATATATATATATATATATATATATATATATATATTATTGCTAACAACGTTAATTTCCCCCGCGTATGAGACTTCCGGGACACCCTGTAGATTCCTGTATAGTATTTAAAGTAACACTCACGTAGCATTTATTATCTGTGCTTTATTGGTGCATCACCTCCATAGTAAGTTTCTTTTGGTAACTTGGCAACATAGTAAATTTCTTTCTGTAACTTGGTAACATAGTACGTTTCTTTCTGGAGTGTTGTTGTCTCTTACCACTTTCTCTGTCAATTTTTTTCTAATCTTTCAACTTCAATTTCAAGAAATATGTTAGCGCAAGGGTAAGCTATATTCATTTGTTGTCACAAAACCTTTATACTTATTTTGTTTTGTTACTAAAGTGTCTATCAGGCTCTCTGAATCAGCATGATGCACAGTTTGACAGCATGTTTATAGCCTGTATGTTCTTCCTTCTCATTCAGCAGTCTGTTATGATGTACGTAGCTCCTCCATGTCCTGTCAGGAATGTCCTGTTTTTGAGCATGGATATGATCATTTCAAGCATGTTATACAGTAAAGGCAAAAGATTAGACATGGGCCTGTGATCATCTCATGATTATCAACATGCACTGTATAGTAGTTTTAACATTTTACATGTATACTCTATGTTGTTATTATTATTATTACTATTATTATTATTATTATTATTATTAATAATAATTATTATTATTATGTTCTAATATGTTATCGTTTCTTTAATAGTAATTTGTTTACAGCGACTCTTATGAAAGAAGCTCCACGTAAACTAAGCTTAATAATAACTGGGTTAAAAGTTGTCTTATTTCACAAAGAATAAGTCGTTCACTGTTGTATAAGAGGAATAAAACATGGCAGGAAATGCTGTTATAGGAAAATCATCAACAATAGGGTGGTAACTGTGACGCTGCTTCATCACATCGTTGATTATTTTCCTATAACGGCATGCTTTATGATGTTTTATTCTGTACTGGTTAAAACATTATCAAAATATATCAAATTTGATACTGTACATACATGTCTACAGGATGCTTGTTTGTCAAAACTGATCTATAAGTATATTATTTATTCGAATGCCGTTTTTGTAAACGGCGCGTTATTAATAAGCATAACCTTAGCGTCGGTACATAATTGTTAGGTTGGGCATGTAATCACTCATACTGTAGATTATTATGTTCGATTAATAATGATGTTTCTGTGTTTTCTCAAAGAACATTCTGAACCAGAGTATCAGGTTTCTGGAGAGAACTGCCTCAGATCTATCAGTACGTGAATTATATCGGAATTTATAGTTATTTTATTTTACTTGGTTTTAACGTGTGATCATGAGTTTTACAATTTTATTACCATCGTGTCTTTAACAGAACAAAATACCAGAAATACTTCGCGCCGTTGAGGCGGCGCAGAATCTCATCTCGCACAACGCAAGTTTTACTGTCAATCAGGTACTATAGCGAGTTGTTTTCCTTGTAACCCTTGTGAATAAGTGTCATTGATCTATTAATGAACGATTCAATGCCGTATCATTTGCAGGAAAGTGAGAAATACAAGCAGACCATCATTGGCTACTTCAAACAGTATATAGATTGGATCAAGACATCAGTGAGTATTTGAAATACTGTTGAATTTCAGTTTGTTGATGATGATGATGTATTTGATGTAATAATGATAAAAGTTTCATTCTTTTTTCCCCTCATTCATTCTTTCCTATAGCTGATGATGGAAGTGGCCACATGCAAACCTGTTAGTAACATCGTAGACACTGCAGAGATTCTGGTCTGCGGCTTCTTCTTCGATTCGATGGTGAGAGTTTATATTTATATAAAAAACATTTGATGTAAATCACTTCTAAATCACTTGAGAGCAGTACTGTAAATTAACCTAAACTTCTGTAGCTCTCTATATCATTTGTCACTTGTAATCGTTACTAGATTTCTACATTAAAAAACTTTAATAAATTTTTTTTAACAACTAGGGTTTTTTTTTTGTTTGTTTGTTTGGTTTGTTTTTTTACCTCCTGGCATCATGATGCAACAGTCCTAAAATGTGTAAATTTTGTATGTTCACAAATGATATTTCCTAAAAAAAAAAAAAAAAAAACTAAATATGTTTTCAGCATTGCATACTTTAGACCTGAATGTTACAAATTTTGGACATTACATTAAAAAAAAAAATTTTTGGCATATTGTTTTATCTTTTTTTCCCCCTTGTTTTTTGCTACTGGACAATCCATTTATGTGGATTTTTAAATATCCATTTTTTGTGATATTTAACAGACAAGTAATAGCATCAAATGATGCCATTTTCAGTAAAAAAAAAAAAAGAATATGGATATTGGACATTTTCGAATTCAGTCTTCAGACAGAGAAAGATAACAGGAAATAGAGGCAATTATGGCTGTCTGTAGTGGATTGACAATCTGGAAGAGATGTGTTTTATTAATTTATACCCCATCGCTGTTGAATCCTCAGTTCTGATTGGTCAGTAAGTGTGGATTTTCCAATTAACGTATGGTCTAACAGCACGACTCGGACAGTAGTTTCGGCTGTGACCTGAACTTTACATTTAGATTACCGTACACATTCTAATACGTTTTTTGATTCCGTAGTAATGAGACATAAACCGACACTCCTCCATAACAATAATCAGATTAAATACGTGCTGTTATTTAACAAAGAAAACTCTACAGTTGTTGATATTAACATTCATGGAAGGAGTTTCCACTGTCAGTGCTTTGCAACAGTTAGTAAGTTTTTCACCATATTAAAGTCTTCAAAACTTTTTTGTAGTTTCTTGAAAGCAACTTTGAGAGAGAGAAAGATAGGCTGGTGAGGGAACTTTCTAGCGGTTACAACGTATGTGATGATTTGTTTTGTGGATGTTCCATAGCATTAAATGTGTCATTCTGTAATATTAAAAAAAATGCTCGTGCTGCAAATTGATATAAAAAAATAATCATCATCAAACTCACGGTCTCTGAAACCAAACCCAAGTTTATATCAGTGCTGCACAATGTTCACATCTGTGCATATAACTAAGCAAAGCTGTGTTTTGGCTCAGCGTGAATGGAACAGAACCGGCTATGTGCATGTGGCAATCAGCAGGAAGAGGAAATGAATTGGGGGGAACCGGCTGTTCTGCACTGGTGGGTTGTGTGTATAAGTGTTTGATGAGAGGAAGAAGGGGAGTTTTTTTATATACCATTGGCGTACCATTTGGCCCCTTCACGCGACACAATGATTGATTGTTTATTTTCAATCCCGTATAACCACACATGCACTCACTCACACACACACACACACACACACACACAAGAGTGAAGAGTCCACTGTGTGATTAAAAGGAACCCAAACACAGCGAGACACTCTTACTGAAATTACCGGGCGTGGATATTTGATGTGAATGAAAAACAGTCCTATAGAGCTTGTATACCTGCACCAGAATCTCATACTCCCACTCATTGCTGCGCAACATCCAAACAGCAGGAAGCACTAACTAACTAGCAGCAGTAATTAGCCATTAGCTGCTTGCGCTCCAGAAGTGGTAGGCAATGGTGTGTAACTACTGCAGGAGCCTTGTGGACCTTGAGAGCTTGTTAAAGTGTTTAAATTCACATAAAACCTCAGAATAGCAAATTATGGCATTCTGAGATACTTAACAAGGGAGTAAGCTTGTTATTTACAATAATGAGTAATTGAAGCTCAAGGCAGAATCCTGAGATACTACACATTTACAGAGGTTAGCATGCTTCAACCACTTCTTATTGATGCAGCTTTGATTTGGCTGGAGTACTCTTTTAACCTCTGAAATTATTTGCACTAACAAGATTTGAGTTAAGATATGAGTTAAAATGGAATTGAGGTCCAAAACTATTACCATGGTACTTCAAGCGGTACCGTCCTCAGCAATCTCCAGGCTGTAGCTTCCAGTTGATGAGTGCTCCATCCAGAGGTATGGCATCAGGATGGTTCAGGCAGGTCTGGAGAGCAGAAAGAGTCAGGATCACTGTCATATTCATAATATCATGTGTAGTTCGACAGAAAGAGAGAAGGAGCAGGACGTAAAGAGAGAGAGAGAGATTGTTGGGTATACTTACAATCCCATAATGGATAAGACTATGTACTTTGCGTAAAAGAAAGTCTATTCATTGTAAGCTTGAGTAAACAAATATGTTTTCAGCCTAAACTTAAACACCGAGACTGTGTCTGAGTCCCGAACACTAAAAAGATGTTTGTTCCATAATTACGGGGTTTTGTAAGAGAAACTTGTCAAACCCTGAAGTAGATGGGCTTCAACAGCAGAAGAGGTGCGTTGTAGGTCGATTGGCATTTCAAATTGTCCATATTGTGTGAATTCGTGTTCGCTTGTACCCTGCAATGGGTTAGCCACTCCAGCCAGGGTGTTCCCCGAAATGTGCTTCGAGTTCCCTGGGACAGGCTCGAAGCTCCCCTGGAGCCTGAAGAACTCTTACACTGACACTGGAGACTCCTTATAGTAAGATTCACCACAGCAACGATTATTCTGTTCTCTGTTCTTTATTATATAACAGCATGTGTTACAAATTTGTTTATTCTTAGGCTTAGATTTCATGTCTTATCTGCACACAGTACTGTTCAGCATCTGTGAACGAGTTGTTGCCATAGAAACGATTCATTAGAGCAAGCGCATTCATATAAACAGCAGCCGGAACTACAGTCAGAGCTGCTATTCTAGAAAATGGATCAAGACCTACGGACCAATCAGATTTGAGAATTGGACAGCGCTGTGGTATATTGTTGGATGGAAACCACACTTTTTGTATACTGATTGTGATTGTATACTTGGTGTGTTGCAGAACACGTTCTGGTTTGGTTTGGGCTGCTCCGCACTCTTCCTACTGCCCAGCATCATCCTGTCTGTAAGGCTGGCCAAGTTCTACCGCAGAATGGACACCGAGGACGTCTATGACGAGTGAGTACAACTAAAACACAACACAACCCGTGATCATGATGATGATGATTAAATTGAACCACTGTTTACTTACTTGGAGGTGCTCAGAATTCTGGAAGCTTCTTACAGTAGTGTGGAAGTAAAAAAAAAAAAATTCTCATCACTCCTTTCTCTCTCTCTCTCTCTCTCTCTCTTTTTCTTTTCCCTCTATCCCCCCCCCATTCTTTCCTCGGTCTCAGTTCCTCTGTCTCAGGAACTTGGCACTTCACATTATGATAACCGATTCTTGCAATTTCCATCTTCCTCCATTATTTGTCTCTCTCTGTCCAGCACTTTGCACTTTAAGAACAAAAAAGAAGTCTATATTGTAGATACTCAGTGTTTTCATTGTATTGTTTGATCATTCACACACATTTATAAGTAATGAAACAGTGCTGAAACATTTAAAAGAATCACCAAGTGTCTTGACCGGAGACATGTCAGTGTACATAAGCCTCTATGGTGGAAGATTTAATGTTTTTTGCTTGTCTTGTATCTTTTTAGCATTGACACAATTCCCATGAAAACGTAAGCTGGGTTTTTTGTTTTTTTCCATTTTTCCTCCTGCTGTCCTCTTTGAGAATCTCATTAATATAAAATCTTTTTGTATATATATATATAAAAAAATCTCTGTTCTTAAGCTTAATCCTTGGAATGCTTCTCCGGTGAAGGGTCTTGCTCGTCTTTGTGTTTTGTGTGTGTGTGTTTGTGTGTGTCTGTGATAATTTATTTTTAAATAACTCCCTTGTTTAACATAAAGGGCTGTTAAAAGCGTCAAGTATATTACATAGCACATACCGTTTATGTATTTTTTTCTTTTGCATTAATACACTGAAACTCTTACAGTTTGTACTTGTGAAGTTTTATGCTCACCTGCACACTGACGAGGCCTAACTGTCCAATCGCATGTCATTTGTCTCATTGCTTATTTTGTTGTTGATTTTTGTTTGTATTTAATGTTTCGTTTCAGTATGGAAATTGGTAATAATGGTTATTATAATGAACATATACAAGGTATCCAAAACCCTGTAATGTCAAGGTAAACAGAACCGAACCCTCCTGCACTGAATCGATTATAACGATCATGATTTGCATGCGAGGTTTTGGAAAAGGTGGGCGATACAGCAAATATGTGTTTAGAAATTTCACAGTATGAAAAGTGTGTCATAATGTTCAGTGTTTTCTTAGTTTGCAAATAAGGAAAAACAGACACACTGCACTGGCTAAAACAATAGTGCCACATTTAATTCAAACAAAAACGACAAGAAATCTCTTTTTTTTTTCCCTCTCTCTCTTAGTGAAAAATTAGTTCCTTCTGGGGTTTTGGGATGTTTAATGGTTCTAGCTTTCTAACTTTTAAACAACAAAACCATAATCTTTAAAGAGGAATAGACAGAGTAGTACATGTTTATTGTCACTTTCAGAACAGATCTGTCTCATCTGTCAGAATTGGCCACAATATTTTGGTTTGTAACAAAACTTATGCCTTATACTAATCATTTATGATTACATAAAAGGCAATTTGTTGCCATTTAATCATGTTTTTTGCTCATCCAGAACTTTGTAACCAAGAAATAGCCCTGATTTAAAACCTTTGTACAGTTCTATATAGTAATATATTTTGCTAACATCCAATCAGATACTTGCTGTTGCTATGCAGCTCTAATTCGACTCTGTGACGCTATTGGCTGATCAGTTCTTCATTAGCTTTGTTAACAAGACTGTCGTATCGCCCACCTTCAGGATTTTGGTGATAGGAAATAGTTATTAAAGGAAATATAATCAAGTGGAGGAAGTACCATGCATGCTGGGTGCAAACATGCCCTTTCCAGTTAGAGTCATAGCAAGCTCAGCCAGTACAGCTAATGTGTGAGCTCAGTACTAACTGCACGACCCCCCCCAAAAAAAAAATTTAATCTGAACCCGTGATCTCAGATAATTTAAAATTGATTTTATTGATTTGTTTATTCTTTCGCTTCATGTGCAGCATGTTCCTGCATGTGACTCTGACTCGATCGATATTCCTGCACCGGGCTGTTTTTATACATTTACTAACTGCATGCCTGTGTTCGAGTTGTCTTAGTTTCTCAGACCTGGCAGTGTAGCAGAGGTCAGGACACAGCGCCATGCCGACATGACACACAGGGCACGTACACACACGTCCCACTGTGTTTGGTATGAAAGAGACCTTACACTCATCCCACTGTGGGTCAGGGAGGTCAGTGTGTTTAAATAAAACGAACTACTATATGAGGGTGCTTTCACAATCGGTATTGTTTTTATAGCGTGAAACAAAACTGTAACCATAACAATGCTGACCTGTTCTACCTCGTGTCAGCTAGTGAATGAGTTAAAATTTCCCAGAAATAGACACATGGTCATTTTTGATTATATCACAACACTGGAATATTTTCAATTTCTTTAATTCATCGTCGTATGATATTCGCTGTATAACAAGATGAAGTTTTCACCAGCACCCTGTCTGCAATGTTTATTTTCCCGCTTACTCGCCAACTTGCGACATGATTGGTTGAGAGGTGAAAAAGCTCTTGTAGTCACTTTCTAAATTAACATTTGTTCTAAAAGTAACTTCAACTTCACCACTGTGATTGAATAAACGTTGACTTCACTTCTCATAGGATTGTGTAAGAACCATTTAAAAAGTGCGCTGCCGGTTGAGAAAAGTGTGAAAGCGCCTCAAAGCAATATCTTTATCCTGTACATCAGATTTATTTTATCATTTAGAGCTAACGTTTTTCAAAATCTTTATTTTTTGAAAACAAAAAGCTAAGCGATCATGTTCCTTATTTCGACACGATGTTAACTGATAGCTAGTCAGTGTAGCGGGTGAACTCTGGTGTCCTGTGTGGCATGGCAACGCTCCCGTCCTGCTCCTCTGGCACACTGAAAAAGAATGAGCGAGTCTTGTAGAATAGAAAAAAAAGTGCCCTGACATTGATCATCTCTCCACTTGTTCTCCTTAAGCCTCCCTGCCTATGACACTATGACTCGATTCCCACGAGCCTCAGCGCCCCCTCGCCATGGCGACTGGTGACCCCAAGGAGGAACCTTTTTTTTTTCTTCTTCTTCTCCTCAGTACTCCACAAAGGTACTGACTTACACTGGTTTTAGCACTGATGAGCACTGAGATCTTTCTGTTTATCTGTCTTAAGTTCACATATCTCATAATGCTTTGCATGAATGATGTCCGACAGTCCGGGTTCCTACACATCATGGAAAACCTGTTTATACGCTGCATTTTCCAGTCCTGCGCAACACCTGGTAAATGAGGAAACCAGAAAATTTCCTGTAAAGTGTCACATTAGGTTGTTATGCCACTAAGATTGAATATTTTGGTGTAACAATTTGAGCTTCCGTTCAGTGTTGCAGTTTGGCGAACTCTAGTGTCATGTGTGAACAGATGAACACTTTATTAGAGTTGCCATATGCATACTATGTCACTAATTATAATGTACATATTTGTCACTGTTTAATACGTCTCTGTTTATAATATATTTGGGTTGAATTTGGCAAGTCTTCAAGATTTATTTCAGCATTAACAACTTGGGTGTGGGTGATAGGACAAAAAATATTGTATCTTGAAACTTAGACATTTCTAAGTACAATTACACATTACAGTATGCTTCACGATATATAGGTTTTCGAAGAAACTGCCTACAATACAGAAGTGTTTTTTAACTAAAATTAAATTCAAAACTTGGGGGGGGGGGTTTAATAAATAAATAAATACATTTTTATATATATATATATATATAATTGTGTGTGTGTGTATAAAACAATACAGAATTATATAACATCGGCTGCTTTCAATCAGAGTAACTATTATAAAAAATAAAAAAGATATTGCAGTACCTTCAACATCTTAATGCATTAACTGAAATAAATTGTCCCAGTATCAATGCTACATTATCATATTGTGCAACCTGAAGAGCTGAGACATAACAGATAGTATAGTGAGAGATAAAATCTTTGACAAAAATTTGTTTGGTGTTATTCTGTCTCTCACTTCAAATAAATCTACCATTAAAATTATAGACTGATCATTTCTTTGTCAGTGGGCAAATGTACAAAATCAGCAGGGGATCAAATACTTTTTCCCCTCAGTGTATACGTCAAACAAAACTTCTGGAAATGTTTTGTTTTGGGTTTTTTTTCTTTCTGAAAAACAGTGGGAACCCTGGACACTACTAATTTTGTGGTCAGTCACTCACATCTCTGTTTGCTATTTGAATCTTCCAGTCACATGATTAGTATTCTGCATTCCATATAAGAATGATAACAGAGTTTAATGTTTTCCTACAACGTGATTGTTTTCACTATGCTTCCTTAATATCACTGGTCTGCTTTGTAAATTTAGACGTGTTTAAAATCTCTGTAAATCTCATTAAGCTTCCGGTTTGTTGGCACACTCTAAACTTTCACACCTCGTTTTCACTTTAACACTTACACTGACCCTTTAATGCACTTCCTTAAAGGTCTGTGCTCCTCATCATCATCTCTCTCTCCCTCCCTCCCTCACTCTGGTTTTTAGTGCTGCTGGAAACTGAATGAAACTCTAGACTGTGAGTCATTGGCAAGTCTTTCACCTTTACAGAGGTGCCAACATTAGCGTTTAACCTGTAGTTATCTTGCTATGGTGATACAGGAGCCACCTAAAATAATGTTGAGTTTCTGCTTTTTTAGTTAAAACATGAGGTCAGGCTAAATGTGAATACATTTCATCAAGCAGAAAAGCTAATTCACTGAAAGGGAAAGGCCGTATGTGTAAAAGACACATACTTTCTTGTTGTAGCATTTACCTTTGCTTCACACCAAATTGATCTAGGTGAACATTTGAATTTACAAAATTCTTGTGAGAATTGTGAGCCGATAGAAAACAAGTGGGTGGGATTATATCATGTCTTTTGGTTAGTGGGGAGAAAAATGGATTACGTGGTTGTCAGAATTTTTCCTATTGTCCAAATAAGCCATCTATGAACATGTACACTAGGATTTTGTTGTGTTCATGTTGTTGGCACCTCTGCCTAAATCCTTGACCTAGTGAATATGTTAAGCTTATGGTTATTATATTATATTATACCTTTCCTTTTTTTTTTTAGACCCACCTAATGAACACTAGTCCCAGATTAGAGTGGGGGATGGGATCAGAAGAGGACGCCCAGACACAACAACCGCAACCTGGGCTTCGTCTTCACTTTCCACTCTTCACTGAGTTTCAAGTTTATTAGTAACTAATAAACTAGCAACTCCAACACTGGAACTTTTATGAACTTTACTTGGATGGATGGATATTTTTTTCTTTGGCAAACATCGCATCAGACCGCTAGAGCAAATTATGGAGTCAGGGACATGAATATACATCATTAAGCCACTATATACAGTAGATACACAAATCCGTGTATACAGTCATTGTGCAGTCAGGTTCTTTTTTGTGCAACTTCGACATTCTACATTCATTTTTAATCTCCTGAATTTACCTCTCCAGTTTGTCTGAGGGACAAGATTGGAGGGTTTTTTTTTTCTTCTTTGTATAAGGCATTAACTACCTGCAGCATAAACTGCTGTTTAAAGGGACCATGTAACTTTTGAGCCAACAAAATTATGTATATATAAAATAATGTGTGTATATAAAGACATGCTTGTATATGTGCTAACAATTGTGATAATGCAGTATGGGATCGCTGTTGAGCCATACAGAGGCTGAATGAACTGTTGCCTTCATGTTTATGGTATAGTTAACGTCACCCAGAAATCGTACATAAGAGAACGTTCTTCTTTGGCAGACAAGTAGCCATCCTTGTCACTTCTGTGTCTTGAAATGTTCAAAGATAAATTTTGTATGCATTTAATACCATCTCTAAATTTTTAGAGGTAATGACAACGTGGCAGTTTTGATGTAACTTAGATTCTATGGACGAACATTTTTAAAGCACTGCCCTCCTTATGATACTAACAAAAGCTCATGAGCTGGAGTTTGTAGGTGAAGTAGGCGTAGAACTCTCCACACAAAAAAAAATATATATATATATATCACACACACACATCACTGATGCCAAATCCTATTTTTGTAGATCTCAGGACACTTAGCTATTATAAATCCTGTTTTTCTTGGCAATTTCAAATGTTCACTGGCAAACTATCGAAGTGTGAATGTAACACGTCACTGTAAGAAAAGGGAAAAAAAAGCCTGTGTAATTTTTAAAACAAGTGGTACCAGGAGCAAATTTATTTCACTGCTCGTTTGTTGCTAGGCCTTCAAATTTCGGTGTGTGATAATAATAATGTCAGGTGCTAGATATTTTTTGATCATAACTGTTCATTCTGTGAGAATTATATATGATATGACAGTGTTATGCAGGCCTTGAATAAAATGTTTACCTGATTTCGTACACCCCATTTAAGGTCCTCAGAAGTTTTTATGGTTTTATTGTTCTTCGTTAATCTGAATCTTTTTTTTTAAAGACAATCATTACATACGTAGCATTTAGCAGCTGAGAAACTTGGCAACATGACTCGTTTTCGAGTCGTTCAGGTGGATTCCAAGTGGTTAAACCAGCTTAAGTGTAATAAAGTTGTGAAAAGGTGTCAAGCTAATATAATATCCTGGGTGTTACAGGTTTTGGTTTTACACGCTGTATTGATTGCACGTCATACAGATGTTCAACTCTTAGTTAGTAGTTCAACTCTTTCTGAAAGGGAAATCCTACATAATCTACCAAACCTACATAATGGTACCACCAACAGGACAAACCGAACAACTTTCATGCATCCTAAAAGTGTACAGTAGATGATCCATCATTGAGTTTCTAGCTACAGCTTAAGTAGGGCTTTGACATTTATTCCATTACGTTTTATTTCTATGCATTTTCACAATACAAACAAATCTGTATGTCGTTTTAAATCTCTTAATAACCAAGCCATTAGTGCCAGAGATGAGGGTGGCAAGGAAACACTTCCTGAAACAACATGAAGAAACCTTGAGAGGAACCCGTCCTCTTCTGGGTGACACCAGATAGTCAGATAGTGGGATTATAAATCATTACAGTATACAGGTATAGAAGAGAAATGTTAAACAGTTTATGATTACAGCAGCAGTACTTGGAAGCTACAAGTCTGCAGTGTCTGGTTGAGAATATCTGCCAAAGCAAGAGTCTTGGACGCAACAATTCTAGATGTAGAACCTTACATAAAATGGGTTCTCATTCAGAGAGGGCTCAGTGTAGATCCTGTAGTATGATCCTTAACTATCCAAAAAAAATAATCTTTGAAGGACCCTTTGAGATGTTCAGACCTTTGCTCAGTCGTCTAACAACAGCTCTCTTGCAGCCCAGGGATTTAAACTCTCAAATGCTCCAGCTACTAGAACATCTTTAACTGTCTACATTACACTCAGTCCATACAGGATTGCATGGAGGTTTTTATGATTGTTGCAGGCAAAGATGCTTGATTTTGTTGCAGCTTTTTTTTTTAATTGCGATGTAATTTGTAGAGTTGTTTTTGTTGTTGCTGAAAACTACTTGATTTGGCGAAATCACAATTGCGCAAATATCACTATGTCTTTCACAGTGACGTTTGTTGGTAAATGAGACTTTAGCTGTATTCGTGTTCGATACGTGAATCAAAGAGGGTTGAATGTGCGTTATGATGACGTCACATGATGCGTCTTGGCCCAAATGTTTAGAAAATCTGCTGTAATTATTTTTAAATTGCAAACTCCTGTAAATATTGTTGGCGTTTCCTTGATTTTACGTTAATTTCTGCAACCAGAAAATCATTTCACTAATATTCGGTAAATTGTAGAACCAAAATAAATAAGAGTTGGTTTGTGATTTGGTAAAGGTGCTAAATTTGAACAAATACAGCATAGAATATAACTGTTTTTTGACCATTTTAACAAAAAATATTAAGGTTTTCTCATGAATCACCACTGTCCCTACAACACCATATTTACCAGTTTCATTGTATTTGAATATAAATTAGAACTGGTATTGGTACATGAAATAGGAAATCTCATTTAAAATAAAGAAAGTTAGTAAATTACTCATAAATTTAAACCTGGTCAATACTTTTCACCATATTTTATATCACCATATATATATATATATATATATACAGATCAGTGTTTTTTATAAGTCTATCAGTTGCTTCACTAACCATCTATTTTTTTTATCTGCCTAATCTATTTCTCACTCATAAGCATTCTGTTCTAAGAGAAAGAAAAGGACCAGGAGAAAGACAAAGAGATCTTGGTTCAGGGCCAAAAACAGGAAGGTGTTCAGGGCCCCCGTGGTATTTACGTTCCAGGTTTTGGCTCCCCTTTCTCAAAAGGCACTGAATGCATGGAAAATAAGTCCGTCAGCACGTCCCCTCTTCACACATGCACACTCATAAATATAAACCTATTCACTCTCACTCAATGGCCTCTCCTTCAGAGCTTGTTTTCAGCTCATGACTTGTTCTTGAATTTTAATGGTCTTGCAAGTTTCCTACACAATGAAACCACTGATGAATGTTCTGCATTGCAGGATGCACATGTCTTGAACCTTCAGACACAGATTCACTTGTTGGAAGTTGTGATTTCGGCAGCTGGGTCTTATTGAAAGTCTTTACGTTTGATTACAAGACAATTCACAAAATTCCCATCAACTGCCTAACTTGCCAATATTGCTACAGTATCCTTTGCAAACTTGCTACAATAACCTTTAAATTGGTTTCATCTGTGTTCAGGATCTCATTGACAGTCCCCAGGCAACCATACGAGTCAGGGGGAGGGGTTTGAACTCGCCCACTTCCCCGGTTTTTTCTGGCCTAAAAGCCTTCTTTGTGAGCAGTGACCATAAATACCAGAGCAAGGCCACTCGGTCTGCTCACAGCCTGCTGCAGTCTGCTGTCTCACACTCTGTCTCCAGCTTGTAGCATGCAGATCCTGAGCTGTGCACTCGTCTTGTCCTGCTGTGTTTGGGCAGCTCTTGCTCACAACCGGGATGGAGAAGATGCTGCTCAAGTGGGAAGGAGTAAAAGCATCATGGAGGAACCCATCCAGTTTGTTACGAAAATCAAGGACCGATGCTCTATGACGTTGACAGGACATGGGGAGCTGACCAGGCTGCGTGTCTCCTGCGTGGGCCAGGAAGCATCTTACTGGTGCGAGTATGAGGGCAAGCCAGGCATTTGCCGCAACTACAAAACCAACCCTCGGCACTTCTTCACGCAGATCATGTGGGAGCTGCGCAAGTTGAATAACGCCTGCCAGGGCCCACAAAACCTCAAGCCTATCATGTGTAAGAAAGCGTCAGATGAATCCCAAATGGTCTTTATCACTGGTTCTTCGGCCACTTTGGTACAAAGACCACTAAAACCACAAGCCACACAAACCACGGCTGTCAAGCAGGACCAAGCCAAACCTGAGCAAGCCAAAACTGAACCACCTACTAGTGCACCGCGTTCGGATCAAGCCAAACCAGAACAGAAACCAAACAGTGCAAGACAAAAGCCAACTAGACAAAAGCCTGCAAAACCTCAACCAACAAGACCTCCACCTGCCAGACCTGCAAAGGCCAAAACAGATCAAGTCAAAGCAGAGCCGGTGAAACCTTTGGCATCCAAACCAGTGACCAAAACTACAACACTGAAGAAGGTTCTGGCACCAAAGACAGCTACACAAGCTCCAACTACAACCACTCCAGCACCTACAAGGTCAGCTGAGAACCTGGCACAGCAGTACTGCTGGCACAGCATGCAGGACTTCTGCACCACAGTCATTGGCTGGTTCACAAAATAAAGTAAGACATGCATTGTAATTGCTTTATATTGTGATTATGGTTCAATTCTTCTCAAAATGTTCATGTCATGACTAATAGTTTCTTGTTTCTCATTATTCCTCAGATAAATCCATCTGGAGGAAAATCTTGAAAATCCTCACACAGTAGCCTGGTCCGGTTCTGTGGAAAGGAGAGATCTGATAGAAAGCAGACACTAACCGAGTGTGCAGTGTATGTCGTTAGAATGGAAGATATTTGGATGGACGTGTAGTGAAAAGCCTTCATATCGTCATGTACCGTTGCACAGACCTTGATTCCATTGTACCATGTGTAAAACAACCAAATGATGTTTACTCTCCAAATATGTTTACTATAATAAACAGGAGCTTTATACATACTCAGAACCTCAGACAGATATATGTACAGTTAGAAACACCTCCTCAGAGGCTTAGACAATTTCAGGGACTCATGAGTTAGATTTGTTTTGCTAGACGAATTAACCAGATTCCTTTTACTAAAGTAACCAGCTTACTTTACTAACTAGTGTAAACGATGCATACTTTACTGGACGAAACAGTGTATGAATGTCTGAAAGTCTGATGAATAAATGTTGACTTTTAAAAAAAAAAAAAAAAAAAAAAAAAAAAAAAAATTTCTATGGTTGGTGAAACATACAGCAGGTGGCACCGGTGATTTAAAAAACGGAGAAAGTTAAAAACTTCTATTTTTAATATCACTGTGTTAATTATAATATTAATATTTTATAGTATGAACCATTATAATATATAATAGTGTTATTATATACAGTGGGGTCCAATATTCTGGGACACTAGTGAAATCTTTTCTAATTTAATACAATAATTTTACTTATAAACAGCTTGATTGAATATTATTGACAACAGCTTGAATAAAACGTAGAAGCTTTGAAATATTTACATGAATTTCAGAGTTTCTTAGTATTTGTTACGTTCTTTTTTCTTTTTGCTTAAATGACAGTGTGTGCGTGGGCCACATGGACTCCACAAGTTTATGCAAAACCTTATGGTCCGATTTAGATCATCTGAACACACTAAAAGAGATTAAGCAGGAGGAAAACAAGGCAGTTAAAATTGGTCAATATGACACCATTGCTTACATTTAAATAGGGACCTAGAAATAGTGCAGAATCTTGAATTTTAAATATTCGAGGTATTTTACATTCACTTTCTTTGTTTGAAATATTTCATAATTCTAAAATCTTTTTTCCAATTTTAAATAGAAAATAAAAGAAATCCCAGATTTTCTACACTACTGTATGTTCTTGTAATGTTAGCAAAATGTGCCATTATTATTATTATTATTATTATTATTATTATTATTATTATTATTATTATTATTATTATTATTACATCAGATTTGACACTGGAACATTTTCACTGCAGACCACAAGATATGTGTATATAAAAGGTGCAAACAATAACCTCATCAAAATAGCAATCTGAACTTTATTTTAATACCTCATCAGTGTGGAATTCTCAAATCATAAGGTAATAATTAATGTTTAATTAATTCCCACTTTGTAGCTCAAATGAGGTAGAAAATGGCATAATTCCAATCTCCAACATCTTATGTCTGAGGTAAGTCAAATGCAACATTCATTTCTTAAAAGGCACTATTAAAGCAGACGTACATCTGAATAATATGGAATGAGAAATGTGCTATTACAATTTGAATTAAAAATGTATAAACAGATTTTTTTTATTCATTTTTTTTGCCTGTTTTCATTGTAAGCAAAGTTTTGTGGTTGAATTACAGTCACGTTAGTGGCACAATCCATCCACTACATTATGGGCTCACTGGCTGAAATAAGAGCTGCTCCCAAGTCCCTGGATATAGTGTTTTGCCATCAAAAATTTAGTTTGAAAAAGGACTAATTCACCTACAAAACTTTACAAATTCAAATAAAAGCCATAAAAGTACAGATGTGTACATTTTAAATTCAGATTGTAGTGGCACTTTTCTCATTCTGCAAATAACAGCTCAAAAGCAGTTTAAATACCCCAGCCAAAGCCTTTAGGTGTCATTTTCATCAGCTAGTCCTCTGAAAAATCCAACATTTGTTGTTTCTAAAGGTTATAAACTGCAACACCGCTACTAATGAAAGACTACTGAAGTACTGAGACAGTATGCAGGCGTGACTTTGCGTAATTTAGTACAAGCCAAATCAAGTTTCTTGCCTATGAAATTAACATTCCTGTTGCAGATTATCCAACAGTGTGTGTGTGTGTGTGTGTGTGTGTGTGTGTGTGTGTGTGTGTGTGTGTGTGTGTGTGTGTGTGTGTGTGTGTGTGTGTGTGTGTTCTATAAAAAGTGCTTCCCAGTCATTCAGGTGTTGGGACACTAAACTCCAGCTGCACGTCTGAGACACAGTAGGTAACATTCACTAATATTCACAGGTTAGCATGGGTCCAAGAAATGCTTCAAATCTTTTTTGATTCAATTATATTTGAAGAAATGTTATATTTGTGTGTGTAAGTGCCTCCAATCTGAAGGGCTAATAACTTCCTCTGTTTAGCTAGTTAGGCTTTTGAGGAACTGTATTGCTAACAATTTTCTAGCAGCAGGTTGTAAATTGATCAATAATGCATTTATGTGAAAAGAATGTAGTCAGTGTAAAAACCAGAAAAAAAATTTGTGTTTTTCCAGATTTTATTAATATGTTAGCATGCTGTGTGTAATCTAGCTAGAGTTTATTCTTCTATTCTGTGGAAGATATGTGTGACCTTTGGATTTGTGTATGGATTAAATTAGAGTTTTACATATAATTATTTCTATACAGACAAGATGTAGACATGTTAATTTTAATTAAATACATTTTTACTGTTATTATTTATACAAAGATACATACGATTGCAAATTCATAGAATTTGTAATGATCTTAATGGTTACAATGGGAATTGTATTGGTTTTAATGGAAACTGTAATGGTCCCTGTTTGTCTCTACTTGTAATTGGTTGCCTTCTGTTGATAGCATGTTATGTCTAGTGGACACAATTAAGGACCAATAATGGTAATGGTTTTAATGGTTGGCTGATGGGATGGTTTGTAATGGTATTTTTAGTGGGAACCTTTAGAATATCTGATGGTTTCTATTGCTTTTTTCAGCAGTATTTATTACAGTACATCAATAAATGTTCAGTAAATGTTCCATCTCCTTTTGAAAAGCAATGAAAGATGTTTTAATCTGTAGTTTGACAAATTGTATAGAATTTATGTAAGAAATAAAACACAATCCAGTGCAGTTATAGTAAAATAATCAGGGTAGAACAGGGTAGTGTGATGCATCCTGACATGGTGTGGAGTTACTGTTATAACCTGTTGATTATTTTCCAATAACGGCCTGTCCAGAAGTGTTCTATTCCTTTTATAACACAGCAATCTGCTAATAATTACATCCATCCATCCATCCGTTTTCCATACCGCATATCCTACACAGGGTCAGGGTGGAGCAGGGAATCGTGGGACACCCTTGACGGGGTGGCAATCCATCGCAGGGCACAGTCGCACACACATTCACAATTTAGGAATGCCAATCAGCCCACAACGCATGTCTTTGGACTGGGGGAGGAAACCGGAGTAACTGGAGGAAGCCCCCGAAGCACGGGTAGAATATGCAAACTCCGCACACACAGGGCGGAGGCGGGAATCAGATCCCCCAACCCCAGAGTTGCGAGGCAAACATGCTAACCACTAAGCCTTACGTACTTTATATTACTTACTTACTTACTTAATTACTTATTTTCCACAAACTTTACGCCGCTATAAGTTACATTCTCTGTTGTCTTTGTGTTGTTATAGAAACGACAACATATTAGAACGTGCTCATTAATACAAACCTGTGATTTGAATCACAGCAAGCACAACTATCGTCAGAGCCGCTCTTATAGAAAATCAATCAACACCTGACCAATCAGATTAGAGAATTCAGCAGCACTGTTGTATTTTATACATATCTTTGTGAAAAAGACCAATCTTTCCATAACAAAACATCACAATTAATAATATGTTCAACATTAAAAGCACTGAGATTGTTTTTTTTTTTTGACGAACGTGTTGAAGAAGCAGCTGGTGTGTACAGTGCCTTGTCATTTAGGACAACATTGGATCATTCAGAGATCCTCGCTGAACTTCTGGAGTGAGTTTGCTGCACTGAAAGTAAAGGAGCCGAATAATTTTGCACGCACCACTTTTCAGTTTTTTATTTGCTAAAAAAGTTTCAAATATCCAATAGATTTCGTTCCACTTCACAATCGTGTCTCACTTATTGGTGATTCTTCACAAAAAAAATAAATTTTATATCTTTATGTTTGTAGCCTGAAATGTGGCAAAAGGTTGAAAAGTTCAAGGGGGCCGAATACTTTCGCAAGGCACTGTAAGTAGTTACGTCAGTGTGTAGCGTTTCAGCGATAGCTGCGTGTGTGGTTTAGAGTCTTTACCTGCGGCTGTGTTTAAACTGAAGTCTGCCACGCCTTGGCATGGCATCTAGAGTGAAATGTACAGTACATTTTAAAGTGCTTTCTGTCTATAGTACAGAATATTTCTCACTTTCAAACATTTTAACTCAAAAGGTTAATCTGTAAATTTCCATGTTGTGTTAAATATTAAGTGTAGTGAGTTAAACAGACTTGGTATTTGCCTATAGTTTACAGATTAATACTAGATTCGAGAAGATTAAGGTTAACAGCTAGATTATTGTTTGAGATCAATATTCTTAGTGTTGGACACTACTGGTTAATTCTGAAAGGATTTAATCAGGGCTGAAAATCTGTATACAATATATTAATTACCAGAAACTTTAGTGGCCTCAACATAAATGGATTACGACAGCGGTTTTGTATTCTTGGCCACTTTGCTGATAGCGTTCTTGCATTTTTTTTAAATGTACATTTCAGCTGTTTTAAATCTGTGCTGGATGTTTTTAGCACTGGTTGATTTTTCCTGCTTTATATGTGCATGTATTTCTGATGCTTTGTCACTCCTTCTCTCTATATCTCTAGGCATAAAGGCAGACATTTGGAAATGCCAATCAGCCTACAACGCAGTGAACATAGCCTTAGCTGCCTTGTTTAGGCCTCTGTAGTGAACCTGCTTATATTAAAATCAATTCAGTAGCTCTTTTAACAATAGCAATAACACTGTCACAAAGTGTAGACTCAAAGTGTCTTTACGGAAATCTAGGTGTAGATTTAGATCCATAATGAGCAAGACAGAGGCGAGAGTGAAAAACAAAAATTCCCTGAGACAACATGAAGAAGAAATCCGAAAGGAACCAGGAATCATAATGGTATACAGATGTATACTGGTCTAAGTGTGTTAAAAGTAAGAACATATTGTAGATATGGGTCCTGGGATGAGCACAGGATGATTACAATAGCAGCTCAAATCCAGGTAAATCTACTGAAACACAGCGGGTGAGACCTGGCATATGGTGTTTATGTCAAAGTTAATATTAAATATGGTGAATTAAAGTCACTGCTTCTCTCCACCTGGACTGATAAGTGGCTAATCGTGTGTGCGTTCTTTTCACCTTTTCCCAGATTATGGCACACCTAATAGGCATCACCTTGATTCTGATCTGCATCTGCATTATGCCGCACGTCCTGCAGGTGAATGCTCAGGCCAAGAAGGGTAAAGGAAGGCAAAAGCAGCACAGCCTGTCTCCAAAGTCAAAAATACCTCGTAATCATCAGAAGAGTGGCCCAAAAGACCCAAATGACGCGGTATTCAAAGGCCGGATTGCACATAAAGATGGGACGCAGTGCACATGGGCAGCCACAGAAAGCAGCGTTGAAGATGATGGTACATTTGTCTTGAGCATCAACTGCAAAAAGGACACTGAAAAGAGTCTCCATTGCGAGTACACAGCTAAACCCAGGTTGTGTCCTGAGTACACATCCAAAACTGATGCGTTCTGGAAACAGATTGGCCGCTCGCTCAAGAACCAGAAGAACTTATGCCATGACTCCAAAGCTCTGCTCAAGCCTAGAATATGCAGAAAAGCACCTAGGGACGCACACTTTGCTCTCAAAACCACTCCAAAGGTCAATCCAACTTCTATGACGAAGAACAAGCCATGCCCAGACCTTATTAATAGACAAAAATTGGCTGAGGAGTATTGCAGCAACGCCTGGTCTTCAGTCTGTACCTTCTTCTTTGCTATGGTTGAGACTGAGGATTGCTGAATGAGACACTGAATGCTAATGCTACATGCTTGATGTCAAACCAGAACTTCAGTATTTTTGGAATGAGATTAACACTGTGTTTGAAATCCTACTCACAATTTCCTACATTGGAGAATTAGAAGAACTACACTAAATGGCCAAACCTATGTGGACACCTGACCATTACACCATCATGCCACTGTGTACAAAGCGAGCTCCATGAAGACTTGTTTTGCCAAGGTTGGAGTGGAAGAGTTTGAGTGTCCAGACCTCAACCCCACTGAACATCTTTGGTCTTGTGGCTAAATGGGTGCGCCTTCCCAGAAGAATGGGGGTTATTATAACAGGGGACTAAATCTAAATTTGGAATAGGATGTTCCAACAAGCATGTATAGGTGTAACTGGTCAGATGTCCTCAAGCTTTTGACCATATATTGTATGTAGCAAGCTAATAATGGTGATGGAATGTTCATAATTCAAAGGAAATCATTGTTTAAATGAACAAACCAATCAAATTAATGTGTCTGTAAACACAACTATTCACTAAACCATACAGTCAATTGTGGATATTCTGATTAACTGTACTGTATATATTGTAGTGTAAAGATTTGCTTTCAAGCACCATATAATCAATCAACAGTGCTGAGGTGGGATTCGAGCCCCCAACCCCAGAGGAACTTTTAAAAAGATAACACAATTCAAACACATTTTGTGCTAAGTATAAACTGCAATCTGTGTCTTATCCAGACTGGATATTTATCCATAGATTACAAATACACACATTGCTACATTTAGCGCTGAGGTGTGTTTTGAACCTCAAAGAGTGTGTGAAATGTGATTGGTTGATTCGTGTCATTAATTCCTGTGTGGTATAATACTGTGTAAATACATATAGTATGTGTACATAGAATATACATAGTACTACATACACTGCACATACAATATTGTATGCTTTGTTTGAGTCATTCAATCATTTATCCATTCATTCATTCATGAACCACACACACACATTTGAAGAGGCACTGTAGTAATAAAATCACAGCACTTCCACATCACATAATTCAACCAGTAGCTTTGTTGTGTTTTATAGGTCATTCATTGAATCAAACCAAACACCTTCAGACACTCCCTGTTTAATAAAAGCAGCATGTAGACTTCAATGGAGAAACAATCTGTTCGCAGTGTGTGGAGGATGAATAGTGGGGGTTATATGGTGCTTGTTGAAAACGTATTATTTTTGGTAATTTAAGCATTATCACCCGAGCAAGAGTGCGGTAGCTCATCTCAGCCGTGACGCTATTCAGTATAACTGAACGATCGCAAGTGCAAGATTGCTTTTATACAACAGTTCTTTAAGCAAGAAATTAATATTGAGTAACTGACATTTCGGACACAATATGGCCAGATGTTTTGTTTATTTTTGCTCCGCTAGCAGAAACCGACCCGAAAGAAGACCCTCATTTACAGCCTGTCGGCTAGCTTGCTAGCTAGCTCATATTCATTTTAACGTTCCCATTAAAGGTGCTTCCAGTGAAACTGGCCTCCCTTCTTCCTTTCATATTTTAAGTCAAACGTTATATTCGTAAACAATGTATTGTTTCCCATGTCCGCTGATGATGCCGCCTACTCTACTGTAGTTACAGTTTCAGACGAGTGAAGTGATGCACAGTCCCAGTGCAGTGATACTACTCAAGCAGACTCGAGTCAAATTGAGTCGTACCGTGCAGTGGAAAAGCGCCATAAGTATAGGCACTCTTGGAACACCGTCGACCAATCATATTAATGGAACTAACTGTTGTATAATATTAAATAAATTACCCAGTTTCTGGAAAATCTTTCTCATACCAGCATGATTAAAAATCAATCTGAAGACCTATGCCAGGTTTCAGTGCCTTACTTTCTGGTTTAATTAATGTGGAAGGAAAAAGCAACACACACACACACACACACAAATCCTGATCTGACCTTCAAGAAATGTTACTTCCTGGTAGGTGGAACTTGTTGAAATATGTCTATTCAGACCAAGGTGGCCTGATTACACACCTAGCTGTTCTGATTTCTGATTGGCCCTTTCCCCCACTCCTTTTTTTTTCCAAAAAAAAAATCCTTCGAAACGGATTAAGAGCTATGAATGCACTGAAAGGGTTTAATGATAGGATTTAGGCTGTGGAACCACACACATTATTATTATTATTATTATTATTATTATTATTATTGTTAGTAGTAGTAGTAGTAGTATTTTTAACATGAATCCACATCTGAATGGTCCACTATAATGTCACATTAAACTCACCTAGGATCCACAGAGAATGCTATTTCATTTCCCATTCATGAAATTCAAACTCACCTGGAAGTTCTGCATTCATTCTGGCCTCAGAAATCACACATAATGAACACAGGCAGCCCTCAAGACTCCCACATGACGTTGTCTATCTGTAACGCATGTCGAAAATGCGACTAAAACAGGAATACACCATATCTTCATTCGATTTGTGTTTACTTCGAGTATGACTTTAATAAAGTTAAAAAAATAGCTATTTACATGCTAGTTCAAAGTATTGTATTAATCAGGTTAATATTGGATTGTTGACGTACTGAATGTCATCATCAACCATCCTTATTCCTTCTTCGGGGTCGCGGGGAACCTGGAGCCTATCCCAGGACAGCATCGGGCACAAGGCGGGGTACACCCTGACAGTCCATAGCAGAACAATCACATACACATACATTCATACATTATGCGAACATGCAAACTCTACACACACATGGCCCCGGCGGGAATCGAACCCGGAACCCCATTCAAGGTGTGAGGCGAACGTGCTAACCACTAAACCACCGTGCGCCCATGTTATCATCACAGTGATAACAGAACAGCAAAATAGACAACGGTTTGGTAAGTAAGAGTGAGAACAACTGAGTGTTACTTAAAGTAGAGGTACCGGAGTACTGCAGCCACAACATCCAGGCTCCCGGACAGTTTATATCCTTAGGACATCAGACTGATCAACAGTAGTCACCCACTACCACCCCCTTCCTGAAAGGCCATCAAGATAAGAGCAACATACTTTTCCCGTAACAACACAACACCTTTCGTAATAACAAGATGCTTTTCTTGTAATAATGTATTGTTTTTCTAGTAACAATTAGATGGATTCCTTGCAATAACAAGATGATATAATATTGTGATGTTTGCTAATAATAATGAGTTTTCTTATACTTTCCAATAATAATAATAATAATAATAATAATAATAATAATAATAATAATAATAATAATAATAATAATAATAATAATAAATATAAATGATAGCAGCAATTATCAGGTTTCAAGCTGTTTAGGGCCCTTAGACATGAAAAAATATTATTTAATATTGTGCAATCCTACAAGCACCTAAGTCAAAGAAAAAAGATCATTTTAAGAAACATCTGCTTTCATTAAGCTTGTCTAACAGTTGCTGAACGTTGATTGACCAATGACAATCACAATTGTCCTTGCATAGACGGATTGGACCTTGGACAAGGACAAGTCTTGCAAGATTTATTTCTAATTTAAAAAATTTATGAATTTAATAATCACAAATATTTAACGAAGAATTTTATGGACAGCAGTGGTCTTAGAGGCAAAGTTGTTCGGAATGAGGAGATCTAACGTATGATACAACGAATAGGTGTATGTCTGACACATTGGATAATATATAATCATTTACACACCATTTATACACCCATTTTCATGGGGTTTTTGTACACATAGCACCACCAAGTGGCCAAACTCCTCAATTTTTGTCAAGTGACCTCAGACAGAGTCCATTTGGTGAAAATATTTCATTCCATCACCCTGTCCAGGGTGTACACGGCCTTGTACCCGATGCTCACTGGGATAGGCTCCAGGTTCCCCCGCGACCCTGAAGAAGGAGTAAGCGGTAGAAGATGGATGGATGGATTTCATTCCATTCAAGAGTTATAGGCATTTAAGTAAAATGGTCTCCTGATGTTACACAGCTCTTTGGGCTTGAACCCCTAAAAGGTTGGGACGCTGTGTTAAATATAAATAAAAACAGAATGCAATGATTTGCAAATCTCATAAACCCATATGTTATTCAAAACAAAACATATCAAATGTTTAAACTGAGGAAATATACAATTTTAAGATTTTTTTAATTATTATTTGATGGCCCCAAAATGTCTCAAAAAAGAAGGGTTGCTGTGCAGTGTCCAGTCTCACAGCTGTCTAACTAGTCCATGGTGACAGGATTCACCAAATCAGGGAGTCTCTCCTTCTGCATCTGCATCTCGCTTCCAAATCACACAATTCAACCAGCAGCTTTTTAATTCGGCTTTGTTGCGTTTTATAGGTCATTCATTGAATCAAACCACACCTTCAGACACTCCCTGTTTAATAAAATCAGCATTACACATACCTATTTAAAGTACCTAAATATCTTCAATAGTCATCAATGTTAATATTAAAACATGTTGACAAAAAAAGAAACATGTAGAAAAATAATAAGATTAAAGGGTCATGAAACCTCCCTCTTTCAGCTCAAGTCTACCTTTCAATGTTTTTGAAAACTGTAGCTTAAATTGGGGGTGGATGGCTGTGCGAAGAAGGGAGGTGGAGAGGGCGTGGCAGCGGAGGAAGAGGGGGGAGCGAGCCTTCAGAACACTCACAATAAAGATTCATAGTGACAAAAAGTTTGCAGATGAGGCAGAGAACTTCTCTCCTCCTGAATTCCCAGGGCAAAATGGAGATGCAATGGATATCAGTGCAGGTCCTACGCCCTGTCTGTTTAAACCATCAGCCCCTAACGTGACTATGGAGGAAAACAAAACATAACCGGGGGCAGCTCGGATGAGAGAAGTGTCGAAATGGTAGCTAGCTAATAGGCTCAAGCTTTTCATAAATAAAAGGAGAAGGCTCATCTTTAATGTGAACTCTCGTTGTATAGTTTTGCACGCAACATCATGCGAAGCTTTAAATGGTTTAAATGGCAAGTAAAACTGTCATGGTTAAAAATTAAACACATGCCTCATTTGAAGGGAGGGAAAAGTCCTCGGGACTGAGCATCGCATCATTGTGTAGATGTCCGAAGTCCACCTTTCTCCAATTCTCTCACCCAAGAAAACACATTTGAACTCTTACACCACTGAAAAACACCTGCGATCCATTTGGAGCCTTTCACATCTACTACATCAGTAGGAAAGCACCTTGTGCTGTCAAGAATAATTAAGAGACAGCATCTTCTCATAGAATAAGAACACTCAGACTTGTGAATATTTATGAGACACCAACGCATCGTCGATGTACTATAGTACATTGCTATGTCACTGCCTGTGACATGTGACACTGCAAGATTTTAAACCAGGAAGACGAAAATAACGAGGAAAAAGCTAAAAATTTACCGGTTTTCTCAGACAGTCAAAATTAACGGATGCTAAGATTGTCTTTTATGATGTGTGACATGGACGCCTCTGTTAAAATTTCAGAAAATGTAGTTTAGTGTTTCGTGGTGCTTTAAATCAATATTAACAATCAATCATCTGTGGAGAAATGTATGTATCCAACAAACTAACGCTTCACAAAAACTGCTTTATCTTGGAGAAGATGTCTGAGGTGAGACTCCTGTCATATGCTATCCTGGAGAGTTCACGACCCTCAATGCTGTAAGACAGAGAACAGGACAGAATAACAGACAATGTTAATCACAGTCGCTCATCACTGTCCTTTTAAACAACATCAGTGAAAAAAGCTCGCTCTCTCTTTCTCTCTCTCTCACACACCCACACATTATCCAGTATGATACAGTAGATTAAAGAGACAGTAAGTCAGTAATTCACTGTAGTGTCTGCAGTTTACAATGTAGATCCATCAGTAGACCAGAGTGCAGCTCCATGCCTGATTCTCCTGGATTATTACCGTTCAGATCCAGCTCTCTCAGGTGTGAAGAGGCGTTTGACCTCAGAGCTGAAGCCAGAGCAGCAATACCTTCGTGTAACACTGCAGCTACACATACTGCAAGAAAGAAAACCTTCTTACACTTAACACACTCAGTTTTAGCTCTGAAAACATCAACTACACAAAATCTTTATATACAGAACTTTTACTCTCTCTCTCTCACACACACACACACAAACACAACAATGACAATATATCACATCACTACAATTACAATCACCACAGATGGAAACTGGATGTAGCTGCATTTATTGAAACACTGTTCTGTGTGTATGTGTATGTGTGTGTGTGTGTGTGTGTGTGTGTACCTCAGTATCTCCAGTGAACAGTGTAGATTCTCCAGTCCAGCAGAGAGCAGCTTCAGTCCTGAATCTTGCAGGTTATTGACACTCAGGTCCAGTTCTCTCAGACTAGATGAGTTTGAGCTGAGAACTGACCTCTACAGCTTTCCTTTGTCAGTTTACACCCCCACAGCCTGGGAGAGAAATGATGAAATATCAGATCACTGATATCAAACACACACAAACAGCCATAATCCAGCTGAAGTTGACCATGTAACAGAAATGTGTGTGTGTCTCTCACACAAAAATCAGAGGACAGGACACCACATCAGCACATTTCCAGGAGCAGCCATGCCTTTCTGCACCAGTTAATAACATCCCAATACTGGTGTAACTTCACAGTGAATTATATGTTGAAATTTTACAGAGACAGTGAAACAGTTGGTGTGCCACCATTACCAGTTACAATGATCCTTAATCAAATGAAAACAGAAGGGTTTTTTGTTTGAACAAATGCTTTATTATAATTGAACCTCGAAACCATTTTTAATGAAGGTATGTGTTAAAAGTCTTCCATTTTAAAATAAATAAATCTCCCATTTGAACATAAGAAAATTAGGAGGAAAAAGGAGCAGAACCTGCTGTGGCTTTATTTGGAAATATTTTCGTTGGTGAAACAGAACAGAAACAGACCATATTGAGTGTAAAATGTAAGTTAGATAATATTATTGTTTACATGTTAACACAGCATGTTAAATTAACTACTAAATAAAACGATCAGCAGCTCAGAGATCTGGGCTGGTGTGTGTGTGTGTGTGTGTGTCATTTAGAGGTGAAGAGTCAGGACACAAACCCATGAGATCAGTGTTTATTAGGGCATATACAAAAATCATCATCACGGATCAAAGTGTAGCCAGTAAAAAAAAGAGTAAACTATTGAACTCTAAAAGAAGAACCCAAATTTCTGCTGCTGTGTGCTGTCTGATTTACCCAACATGGCCGAGTACGCTGCGCCCCGAGACGATCCCCACGGAATCTCTAAGAGCTCACGGGGCACCAGAGGCTACCTCACACCTCCTGCCAATGTCTGAAACGTATAAATAAACCTCTTCATCAGCATCCCTTTGTTCTCAAAAATCAAATTAAACATTCTGAAGCAGTCAAACTACTGAATTTGCCTTTTGTTTACTCTCTTATGCTGCAAGCCGTTGTACTAAAACTCGTAAAACCACAACGTCCCTCCCTCATGGAGAAGTGCGATGGAAGAGTTGTCTACTGTCCTGAGATCTCACACACACACACGACATCAAAATGATACGGGGGTGCTCAAGTGGTCAACACTAAACAGATTTCCCCTCACTGTATTTTCTGATATGAAAAAAAACACCCCCGTGCCCATATTTTTGTGGGTCCCCGGACCCCCGCCCCCCCGCCGGGGGCTCCCCCCCCCCCCCCCCCCCGGCCCCCCCCCCCTTTTTTGTTTTCTTTAACAACCCTCTTTTTTTTTTTTTTCTCCCCCTTTTTCTAACACACCCCCCCCAAAAAAAAAACTTTCTTTTTTTTTTTCTCTTTCTCCTTTTCCCCCTTTTTTTTTTTTTTTTTTTTTAACATATATATTTTTTTTTTTTTTTTTTTGTTTTGGGGGGCCGGCAGGCCAACCGGCCCGCACGACAAACTTGTTTTTTTTTTTTTTTTTTTTTTTTTTTTTTTTTTTTTTTTTTTTTTTTTCAACTCGACCTGGGTGTTTTTTGTATATATATATATATATATGAGAGAGAGAGAGAGAGAGTTAATTTATGTGATTAATGTTTAACGCGTTAAAACCTTTTAATGCAAATCATGCAGTATGTGATTTTCCCCACTTGTGACGCCAGCAGATTATGGCCATGAAATGCAATTTCTTTTATATTTTAATTGAGTCGTACATTACTATGTTCTCGAATATTCGCTGACAGTTTAAGTAATTAAAATACATATATATACATATATACACATATACACATATATACATATATACACATATACATATATATATATATACACACATATATATAAAATCACACGTTATATTTAACATTAGTTAATGCACTGAATGCATCTACTAGGTTAGGGTTAGACCTAAGCGAAACCGAAATCCAACCTAATCTATCTTCACCTAACTGAAATCTCAAAACCTGCCTGCCAACCAAACTCACATGGATATGGAAACACACCCAACACATTTAAAACAATCACACATCACGGTGACGATTATGAATGTACTGCTATGTATATTTTATTATGTTAAAGTACACACCTTGGTTTCTAACATTCTCATCACTGCTCCTAGGTATAACTTAGTGTTCCCTCGGTGGCCTCATCTATTTCACTTCGAGAATATCCACAAACGGGGAAGAACAGTGCCTTTATCTTTGTAATGTATACAATAATGATTATGAACGGGTTTAAAGGGAGACACAGTAATATAACCATGTAATATTTCTTACCGACTCGGACCCAACTACAAATGTACACTTATGACAGAATTCAGCTGCTGGGAAAATGCCGTTCCCGAGGTTGGACACACGAGGGCAGTCAAGCTCCATCCAGCGCAGCACACAACGCCGCCTGAAACGGAAGGTAGGTTTGGGTTATTTTACAGACAGCTCTGAAGATGGAGAAGATGGAACCACAATTAACGGCTCAATATAAAACTATAAAAACATTATGAAATTGTCATAGCATTATATTCCCCATAAAAATATAAAATAGCCAACCATTTTCTAGAAATAGAAAGCCTTATAATTTACACATTCACTATTAAAAACGGCCTTTTCTTTCTGAACCACGTTCTAATATTTAAACTGCTGAAGAAAGTTTGCTGTTTTCTGAGACGATGAAGTGGCTCTTAAAAGAGCCTTTGTGTATATTAGACGGAGTTCTGGTTTAAGCGCGTTCTCCGCGAATACGGCGGGCCAGCTGAATATCCTTGGGCATGATGGTCACTCTCTTGGCGTGGATAGCGCACAAGTTGGTGTCCTCGAACAGACCGACCAAGTATGCCTCGCTCGCCTCCTGCAGGGCCGCACGGCGCCGAACTCTGGAAACGCAAGTCGGTTTTGAAGTCCTGAGCGATTTCTCTCACCAGACGCTGGAAGGGCAACTTGCGGATGAGCAGCTCAGTAGATTTCTGATAACGGCGGATCTCCCTCAGGGCCACGGTGCCGGGCCTGTAACGGTGAGGCTTCTTCACGCCGCCGGTAGCCGGCGCGCTCTTGCGGGCAGCCTTGGTGGCGAGCTGCTTCCTTGGTGCCTTGCCACCAGTGGACTTCCGGGCGGTCTGCTTGGTCCTTGCCATAGTGTCGAACGCTGCACTTCCCGAATAGAAATACAGAATAAACGGCACCCTCGAACGCGGCCTTTTTGAGGCATAACGCCGCCCCGCGCTGATTGGGCGTCTCGAAAGCGCTCGTCTGCTATTCGATAGAACGTTCCACGTCAGCTGTTGACTATTGGACCGTCTTCTCTGCCACCGGCACAGTTCGAAACACAAGACGCCCGCCCCTATTCAATTCTATTGGCGCTCTCTCTAGCAAACGCTTTGTTCATTAGGAACACACACAACGCCGTCACAAACCATTTTCACTCCTCAAACTTCATTTAACCAGCACGCTAACCGCTTTTGTTATTATAATCATTACTTAAATATTGTATCAAATCATGACTAGAAAATTATACTTTAAGTCCTTTTAAAAAATTATAATGCTGTCTTAGAAGTGCACCTTCTCCCCTCATATTTAGTTTAAGCAGCACGCTAACTGCTATTGTTATTACTTAAATATGGTATCAAATAATGACTAGCAAACTGTCGAGTCTATTATACTGTACTGTATTATACTTTCACCCCTCAGATTTCATTTAGGCAGCACACTAACTACCACTATAACTATTATAGTTATTATTTAATGTCACCACATAATTATTAGCAAAGTAAAACGCTTGTGTTCTCATTTCAAACGTGCTGACTGTGTAGTACACACTAAGTAGAAAAATGGGTTCAAGAATTGCACTTTTGAAGCAGAGATGAGTGGCTCTTAAAAGAGCCTTTGGGCACTGACAAAAGAGCAATGGACGAGTTTACTTGGTCTTGACAGCCTTCTCGGTCTTTTTGGGCAAAAGTACGGCCTGAATGTTAGGCAGCACACCACCCTGAGCGATGGTCACTCCGCCGAGCAGTTTGTTCAGCTCCTCGTCGTTACGCACGGCGAGCTGCAAGTGGCGGGGAATTATACGGGTTTTCTTGTTGTCACGGGCGGCGTTACCGGCCAACTCCAGGATCTCAGCGGTCAGATACTCCAACACTGCGGCCAGGTAGACCGGGCCCCAGCACCGACTCGCTCGGCATAGTTGCCTTTACGCAGAAGCCTGTGCACACGTCCCACGGGGAACTGAAGTCCAGCTCTAGATGAACGAGTCTTGGCCTTAGCTCTAGCCTTTCCGCCGGTCTTTCCTCTGCCACTCATCTTGATATTCAGATTTGTTCTAACGACAACTTCGAAATGAACGATACACACCGAGCACTCCGTGATATAGACAAAACGACCCCTCTCTTATTCGCTAAGAGCGCAGTGGCACATTAGCCAATCACAAACAGGTCGTCGAATTCCAGGCGTCACCCCTCCCACCCCTGTGTCTGTGTGTATGAGAAAGGAGGAGAAAAAAAAAAAGAGAGAGAAAAAGCAAAACAGACAAAAGGGAATATTCATACAAAAACACAAAGTAACAACTATATACTGAATTTATTTATACTTATCATTAACATTGTATCAATGTTATACCTACATTTTCAGTGACCGTTTTGGAGATCAGGAATGATGTTTAGAAATCACGATCAGGATTCTATTCTACTGTACTAAAATCATCATCAGCCAGTAGAGGATCATCTGACGGCATGAGAGAATTTGGAATTCGTTTAGTGCAAATACTGAGTAGATGCGTGTGGCTATGTGTACATTATAAGTAGCAGATAGCAGATCCATACTATTGTATATGTTTCTAACGTGCATTGCATTGATTCCATAAAGCGTGACTGAAAACGAATTCTTGCTCTTTAAAGGAAAATATGGGTGGCTCTTAAAAGAGCCGTTTAACTAACAAAAGCATGAAAGAAACAAACGTCTATACTTCTTTTGTGGGCCGCGCCTTCTTCGCCCTTGTGGTCTTGGGCTTGACAGCTTTCGCTTTCTTGGGGCTCTTGGCTGCCTTTTTAGGGGTCGCCGGCTTTTTCGCCTTCTTCGGGCTCTTGGTCGCTTTCTTTGCGGCAGCGGCGGGGCTTCTTCGCCTTCTTGGCCGTGGCAGCGGGTTTCTTGGCTGCTACCTTCTTCGGCATCTTAGCCGCGGCGGGCTTTTTGGCGGCCGGCTTTTTCGCCTTTGGGCGCGGATTTCTTCACGGGTTTCTTGGCTTCGGTCTGCTTCTTGTTCAGCTTGAAAGAGCCAGACGCCCCCGGTCCCTTTGGTCTGCACCAGAGTACCTTTAGTCACGAGACCCTTAACGGCGAGCTTGACGCGGGAGTTGTTTTTCTCCACATCGTATCCGCCGGCAGTCAGCGCTTTCTTCAGACAGCGAGAGACACGCCGCTCCTCTCCTTCGGACGAGGAAACAGCTTTGATGATCAGCTCGCTGATGCTAAGGGCCGACTTTTTTTGCTCTCGAAGCTGCTTTCTTCTTGGGTGCGTGTGGCTTTGGCGCGGAGCGGGAGCGGTGCGACTTCTGCCATCTTCTCTCTTGGAGCTGTAGAATACACGAGTTGTACGATGAACGTTAGTATGTAACACAAGAACATTCTTCCCAGAGCCAGGGGGCTGGCCTTAAAACAGATTTGAGAACGTTGTAGACTCAGCTGAACGCGCGCCGCTGAAGCACATTCATTCAGCGGCGCCCGAGTTGTGTTTTCTCGTGGCATTTCTCGGCAAAAATCCGACTCGTAAGACGAGATTCAAAGCGTCGAAGCACACGCTGAGCGTGGACGGGCTTTCTCGTGTCTCCCGTGGCCCGGCCTGGCCGGCTAGAGAGCAACAGCCTCTCGCGCAGCGGACATGATAAAGCGCGGCGCGCGTTGTGCTCAAGCCGGCGGGCTGCGCATTTGGTGCGATGTGGTGTAATAAAAACGGGCGAAAAGCAAGGCACGGCCGTCGTATGCGTTCTGGGCCGAGTTGAAGGCGAGCCTTGTGGATGAGCCTGATGTCTTTGCAGCTGTCGAGTGGCGTGGGTAGTATTTGAAGCAGAGCGCGTTAGGTGCCGTGTAAAGCACAGCTTCGCGCACTTCCGGAGCGTGACTCCCTCGGTCTTTAAACGACTATATGCTATTAAAACAGTATTTAGAATGACTGTGCTAGTAGACCATTAGCTCGAATGACTCCATGCTACTGTGACATTAGTTCAAATGACTATGTGCCAGTATTTAGTAATGACAAATGACCAGTATTTAGATTGACTACGTGCGACTACAACAGTATTTAAGCGATTGTGCTTCTAGAACCTTAGTTCAAATGACTGTGCTATTATAACAGTATTTAGAATGATTATGTTCATCTACAACCTTAGTTCGAATGACTATGTGCTACTGTGACATTAGTTTAAATCAGGGATCACCAACGGCGCACCAGGTCGCCCGCAGGCCTGTTCTAAAAATAACACTCACCAGTGAGCTGTGTCTAAAATATGATATGAAATATTGATATGCCTTTCTAATTAAATTTAATTATTTTTTTATATACTGTCAATTTTTTTATTCCCATATTGAAGTTGAAAAGGTATAGTTCAAAGGTCAGTTCGTGGAGAGTAAGCTAGCGGGCGCAGCGAAGACATGTGGGCTGAATGCGGTTTCTTCCAAGAAACACATGGTCGAAAAAAGTAAGAAAGCTGATCATTTTCACAGTGAATGGGAGGAAGAGTTATTTTTTACTACTGTGAAAGAAACCTGCGTGTTTTTAATTTGCAGGGCGGTAGCACAATGTGGAGAGACACTTCACTACATGTCACAAAAGCTACCATGCTAACTACCCACTGGGCAGCGTGCTACAGGCAGGTAAAGCCCGTGAGCTAAAGGCAGCTTTGGGTAAGCAGCAGTCTTTTTTCACGAGGCCGGGTGAAAAACACCCATTTTCTGGCTATACATTTTCTGATAAAGAAGAAGAAGGCATTGGAGAAGTTTTCAAAGAAGCAATGATGATAATTGCTAACACTGTACTTAAAGACGAGAAAAATGGAACCGATCTAATCTCCACTCTCTCCGATGTCCAACTGGGGGCACCTACGATGGCTAGACGAGTGTCGGCAATGTCCCGTAACTCGGCCAATCAGCTGGACAGGGATCTGGCGAAGTGCAGGTGGTTTAGCACCCAGTGCGACCAGTCCGTGACAGCAGCAGTACAGCGCAGCTGTTGGTCTTTATCCGGATGATGTTTTATCATTTCTCCAAAAAAGAAGATCTCCTGACACGACTGACCCTAAAGACAACCACGAGGGGAGTTGACATTTATAACGCAGTGAAGGAGTTTTTCGTGCAGAAAAGGGTGGAAAAGCTGGTAGCCGTGACTACAGACAGGGCTCCTCAGCAGAGGACAGAGTGGACACTCGACCTTGCGTTTTATACGGACATTACTGGGAAACTAAACCACTTGAACTGCAAGGCAAGGGTAAGACTGTTGTTATGATAAGTGCTTTAAATGCATTTGAGGCCAAGATGAACCTTTTCTCTGTGCATATTCAGAGAAAAAAGGTGCTGCACTTTCCCTCTGTGCAGTCGATGCTGAAAGCCCTGCACCTCAAAGTCTACCAAATTTTGGTGCCTTGTTGACACAGAAAGGTACAGTGGGGTATGCACAATAGATATGAAGGTTGCCAGCCTGTTTGGGTCAGCCTATTTGGTTCAAACATGGGTCAGCCTATTTGGTTCAAACTTCATCAAGAACAAATACAGAACACACCTCACTGATGCACATCTGAAAGACTTCCTCAGAGTTGCAGTGTCAAGTTACACAACAGATTACAATACATTTATTTAAAAATATGAATGTTGATTTTTCTTAAGCATTACATAATTGATAACTGTTTAAAACATGGTGCAACATAGTTCATGATTTGGCCAAATGGTTTGTCAGTGGCTAGTGACAATAGGACACTTTTCCTATGAAATGTTGTAGAAGCGGTCATCTCAAAATGTAAACAAGTGCTGAGATTAATAGAAATAGTGTTGAATATTGATATGTTTCCAACCTTGTTAATTCAATGTTGATAATTATAATTTATCATTATTAATAATATATAACTAAAGGCAAACTGAGCAAATTTATTTCAGAAGAGTGCATCAAACTGGTAGCCATGAAGTAGCTCTCAGATTCAAAGGTTGGTGACCCCTGGTTTAAAATTTAAACTTTAAACGACTAAACTTTAAATGACGTGCTATCACGTCAGTGTTTAGAATGATTATGTGTTCTAGAACCTTAGTTCGAATGACAATGTGCTACTGGAATACCATTTTCAGTTACTTCCTGTTGCTACAATCTTAATACGAATAACTTTTTCCTGCTAAAACGCCATTTTGCATTGGCCCGATTATACAAACCCCCCGGAAACCATGCTACAACCCTGTTTAGGTTTACTTATCTGTGCATTTAGCAAACTGCTATAATTAATTGAACATTCACGGGAAGACCCTCTCGCAACCACACACAGCGCTCGCGAGAGGGATAGCGAAAGAGAGGAGATTGGTCTTTGTGTGAAAAGTGGGTGGCTCTTAAAAGAGCCGTTGGGTTGATGAAGACGGCGATAACATGCTTTACTTGGAGCTGGTGTACTTCGTGACGGCCTTTGTGCCCTCGGACACGGCGTGCTTGGCCAGCTCACCGGGAAGCAACAGACGCTGGATCTCCCTGGAGGTGATGGTGGAGCGCTTGTTGTAGTGAGCCAGACGAGAAGACTCACCAGCCATGCGCTCAAAAATATAATTCACGAAGGAGTTCATGATGCCCATGGCCTTGGATGAGATGCCGGTGTCAGGGTGAACCTGCTTCAGGACCTTGTACACGTAGATAGCGTAGCTCTTCTTCCTGGACTTTCTGCGCTTCTTGCCTCCTTTGCCAGTCGTCTTGGTCATGGCTTTCTTTGATCCCTTCTTGGGCGCGGCCTTGGCTGGATCGGGCATGATGCTGCTTCTCAAGTAAACCAACAGAGAATTTTATTCTCTTTTATTGCAATGCCTAATAGAAAAGAGTATGAGATATGTTTTACCAAAGAACAGGCACTTCAAACATTTTCTAAAATTTTCAATAATAATCCAGGAAGTGAATTCTGGAAACACTGGGAGATGACTACATCATCTCCACAAGATGTAAAGAGCATCGTAGTTAAGTTTTGGACTGGGAGAATCGCTGACTCTGTTGACAAGCCGCTGGACCAGTTCGGGATATGGTATGGAGTCAGGAGATATAAGATAAAACTTAAGAAAAACCACGTATATTCCAGATACCAAACTCCATTTCCATGGGACCATACAATGGAACGATTATATATCCCAGCCAAACAAAGCGATGTTTCATATGTAATGATTCAAACCATCAAGCAAAGGACTGTGAGAAAACAAAGTGCTGGAAATGTGGAAGCTTTGGCCACAAAGGAAAGAGTTGTACAAATACTCAAATATGTAATTTATGTAAGGAAACAGGGCATATATATTTTCAGTGCCCAAGTTCTTACAGCTATAAATTAAGAATGCCGAAAAACCAAAAAGACATTGACCAGACAACAACACAAAGTGCACAGAACACGGAAACCAAAACAAACGATAAAGATGAAAATAACCGTGAAGAAAATAAACTACACACAAGTAAGGACGACTCGACATCTGGGAGCGATTCAAGCAGCACCGATACCAGCGACTGCAAGGACTCAGAGCAGTGCGGAATCTCTGACCCTGGAAGGGAGACGGAAAACGCCGGAAGTACCTGCTGGAAGCAGCGGAGTATCTCCGCCCAGTTTTTCAATTGTGGAGAAATGGCAAGCATCGGAGTTTCCTGTGCTATCAGCTGTAGATGCCGGCGAGACCTGGATCGGCTCAATCCCTGAAGGAGGTCTACAAGCCCCAGAAAATCCTACTAGCTCAGAGGGAGAGACCGGATAGACTCAGAGCATTTCTACACCTGCAGGAAGTCTACAGGTTCAAGAGGAGTCATCGCATCCAGCTGGTGAAAGTGGAACAACTCAGACAATTGCCGACAACACAGGTGACACTGCGGACACTCCCACGCTGACGGAAGGTAAAAACACTTTAGTCTGTACATCTAAACGCCAAAGACGAAAGAGGAATTCTCCTGGAAATATTGACAATGCAAAAAAGGTTAAAGAATGATGAATATTACCTACTTTTCTTTTCACTTTTTGTTTCTCTTTTCTTTTTCACACAGTGTTGAGAAAATGTGGACTAATGGACATACAATAATATCTATCGGAGAAGGTCCATCGCTAAATTTTTATGGTTTTTTCAAATTTAACTGTTGCAACATGTAATGTTAGAGGGATTCAGGCAAAAATTAATCAAGTAAAAAAGTTAAATATATTCAGTCGAGAACATGTTGATATTTTATGTATACAAGAGACCAGATTAAGCAGTTTTGCAGATGTACAGTGCGCTCAAAGTTTATGGATCAAAGGTCCTTCAATCTTTTCAATAGGTGAAAGTAAAGCTGATGGTATTGCGACCTTATTTTATAGCAATAAATTTAAAATAATTAAGAGCCGTGAAATAATACCAGGTCGATTAATGTTTATAGACGTATTTTATTGTACAAAAAAATTAGAGTAATAAATGTATATACAGCACAGGATACTGTTGGAAAAATTCGACTTTTTAAAAAACTTAAAATGCTCCTGTGTGTTGGCTTCTCTACCATCGTATGCAGTGATTTTAATACAATAACCGATGACAATGATAACATTTCTTCCAAGATATGTAAAAATTAGGAGAGAAGGTGGTGTCCTTAAAGCTATAATGAATGATCAGCACCTCACCGACATATTTAGAACATTATATCCACAGAAAGTGGACTTTACAAGGTTTGATAAAACATGTAAAACTAGAATTGACAGGATATATATTAATAATAATTTTGAGCCAAAATCTTATACAACAAAACTCTTGGTTGAGTCTGACCACTTGACAGTTGTATGTGGCATTAGATTTAAAAATGAAGAAAGAAGAAACTATTGGAAATTAAACAAACACATTTTGAAAAGTCCTTTATTGATTATAGAGTTAAAAGAAGAAATTAATAGGATTAAAACTTTAGATATCTTCACTACCAATTATTGTGATTTGTGGGAAGTTTTAAATTAAAAAAATCTTAAATACAAATGTCTGTTTTAACAAAGAAAAAAATGAGAAGTACAATACAATTATGACACAATATATGAACCTAAAACTGAAAAATATAAAAGATGAAAGTGAAGAAAACTATTTAAATTATTTGAAAAAAGAGATAGAAACTTTTAATAACGAGTTTTTACTGAACATTCAAGTCCGACCAGGAATAATTTCTGACGAACTTCTAAATCAAACAAAAGCAATCTCACTATTTAATAAAAGGAAAGAAAGTCAATATATTGAAGCCATTAAAACAGACAATGGAACTATAGTGGAAAATCCTAAAGATGTCAGAGATACTGTTCGGATCCTTTGTTCAAACACGTATAACTCAATTGAAATAGATGATAATCTTTTAAAAACTTTTTTGAACGTTAAAAACAGTGTCGACACACCTTCTAAGAGCTTAGGTGAGGAAATCAAAGAAGCTGAGGTTGTGGATGCCATTAAACAATTAAAAAAAAGTCCCCAGGGAAAGATGGTCTCCCGTCTGATTTTTATCATGCATGCGCCATAGATTTGGCTAAATTATTAACACAAGTCTTCAATAATGGGATCGCTAGAGGTTACATGCATGACTCGTTCTATGAAGGCGTTTTATCCTTGTTGTATTAAAATGGTGAAACGTGTGATAACAACTGGAGACATCTCACCCTAATGAATGTTGACTATAAAATTTTTGCAAAGATCATTATGAACAGGATGATTTGGATGTAATAATAGCTAAACAACAAATATGTGCAATAAAGGGAAGATTTATGTGGGATAACTTGAACACTTTAAGAGAACTAGTCTTTGATAAAAATGGTGACAGCTTTTACATTGTGGCTTTGGACCAAAGAAAAGCATTTGACTACATTTCAAGAGATTATTTGTGGGAGATTTTAAAACTATATCAATTCCCTAAAAATTTTATAAATATGATTAAATGTCTTTATGTTAAGTCAACAGTGGAAGTAAATGTTAACGGTTCCTTGACTGAACCATTTGAAATTCTGCGTGGTGTAAAGCAAGGGTGCCCTCTGAGCGCGGCCCTATATATTCTATCTATAAACCCACTCGTCCAAAAAATCCAAAATGACCATAGACTTAAAGGGCTTAAACTAGGAAAGAGCAGAGTCGTGATCTCTGCTTATGCTGATGATATAACTTTATTTGTGAAAACTAAACAAGAACTAGACATTATCTTTGAATATTTTAACGAGTACGAGCAAGTCTCTGGAGCCTCCTTAAATAAAGCTAAAATGGAATGTGTCTGGATTGGAAATGAAAAAAACTAATTTACTATAGATGTCCCAGAAGTTCAGCAATTAAAGATTTTAGGTATATATATATATATATATATATATATATATATATATATATATATATATATATAAAATCGAGCAAAGAAATATATCTTTTAATTGTCGATCGAGTTTATAGTAACCCCGTGGCTTTCAGAAAGGAAGACCAAAATAAAGAATGTCTCCAAAATTTACAGAATGGAATTCTATCTGAACATATGAGGGATATAACTTGGTTAGTTGCTGTAAGAAGGCTCGCAGTAAGAGCGGTTGTAAAATGGAGCTGCTTCGTAAAAACAAGTAAATGCCCGATGCCTAACTGTGATGAAGCGGAAACACTCGAACATTTCCTGTTATAGTGTTACCGCGCAAAAGAGGTGTGGGACAAAATGAAAACGATGGGTTTAAAGATAGAAATTAACATGGTTTCAGTTTTTCATGGTATTTTCAAAGAGAAAGTGTCCAAAAGTGAGTATGACTTCTTATGGTATATCATGTGTTTGATTAAATCTAAGCTGTGGAAAACACGATGTAGAATGACTATTGACAAACAATTTGTATCAAGTGATGTGGTCTTTAAAAATATTCAAACAGAACTGAAAAGGAAAAAATCTAGCAAACTCTTGTTCAAAGACCAAAAGTCTTTAGTTGGACTTTTCATGAACCAAGGAGTGTTTGATTTTGTACTGTGTTTTGTTGATAATTATGTAACTGTGTGAAACAAACCAAAAAAAAAAGGCAAGGGTGGTAAGGGACCAAAAAGGTGGCGCTAAGCATTGCAAGGTGGTTCGCGATAACATCCAGGAGATCACCAAGCCGGCTATTCGCCGTCTGGCTCACCATGGGGGTGTAAAGCGTATTTCTGGTCTAATCCGCCGTGCGTCTGTTGCTTCCCGGCGAACTGGCCAAACACACCATGTCCGAGAGCACAAAGGCCATCACGAAGTACACCAGCTCCAAGTAAAGCACGTTACCGCCATCTTCATCAACCCAATGGCTCTTTTAAGAGCCACCCACCTTTCATAAAAAGAGCAATCTCCTCTCTTTCGCTATCCCTCTCGCGAGTGCTGTGTGTGGGGTGGCGAGGGGGTCTTCCCGCGAATGTTCAATTAATTATAACAGTCTGCTAAATGCACAGATGAGTAAACCTAAACAGGGTTGTAGCACGGTTTCCAGGGGGGTTGTACAATTGGGGCAATGCAAAATGGGGTTTTAGCAGCACAAAGTTATTCATATTAAGATTGTAGCACCAGGAAGTAACTGAAAATGGTATTCTAGTAGCACATTGTCATTCAAACTAAGGTTATAGGACACAATCATTCTAAATAATGTTGTAGTAGCACGTGGTCATTCTAAATACTGTTGTAATAGCACAGTCATTTAAACCAAGGGTCACCAAACTTTTTGAAATTGAGAGCTACTTCATGGGTTCGGAGTCATACGAAGGGCTACCAGTTTGATACACTCTTCTGAAATAACAAATTTGCTCAGTATGCCTTTAGTTATATATTATTATTAGTGGTAAATGATACTCATCTATGTGAAGACACTGATCACATTAATGATTTCTCACAATAATTATCAACAATGAATTAACAAGGTGGGAAACATGAATATTTTATAATAAAGTTTATTTCTATTAATGTCAGCAATTGTTTACATTTTGAGATGACCACTTCTACAACATTTCATAGGAAAAATGTCCCATTGTCACTAGCCACTGACAAACCATTTTAACAAATCATGAACTATGTTGCACCATGTTTGAAACAGTTATCAATTATGTAATGCTTAAGAAAAATCAACATTCATATTTTTAAATAAATGTATTGTAATCTGGTGTTTAACTTGACACTGCAACTATGAGTAAGTCTTGCAGATGTGCATCAGTGAGGCGTGCTCTGTTTGTTCTTGATGAAGTTCATGTTTGAACCAAACAGGCTGGCAACCTTCATATCTGTTGTGCATACCCCACTGTACTTTTCTGTGTCAACAAGGCACCAAAAGTTTGGTGGAGCCTGGTAGACTTTGAGGTGCAGGTCATTTTGCAATGTTACAATTTCAAGCCCCACCTGTTCAGTATCCAAGTTGAACGTTGCACTTAGTTGCTCAGCAATGCATGTTATGTCCAGGTTCATGAAAGGATTGGAAATGAATGGCACACATGACTCAAGCTGATCAAGGTCACAAAACCTATTCTCAAACTCTTGCCAAAGTCTGATTATGACTTGACAGTACTTTTCTGCAACTTTGGCAAATTTCTCAGATGCAGAAGCATTGTATTTCAGCACCGAGTGCACAGAGGGAAAGTGCAGCACCTTCGATCTCTGTATATGCACAGAGAAAAGGTTCATCTTGGCTTCAAATTCATTTAAAGCACTTATTATATCAACAACAGTCTTACCCTTGCCTTGCAGCTCGCAGTTCAAGTGGTTTAGTTTCCCAGTAATGTTCGTATAAAACGCAAGGTTGAGTGTCCACTCTGTGTCCTCTAGAAGCGAGACGTCTTCGACTTTGGACTGCATGAACTCTTTGATTTCACCCAAAAGTGACAAAAAACGAAGTAAAACTCATCCTCTGCTGAGGAGCCCTGTCTGTAGTCACGGCTACCAGCTTTTCCACCCTTTTCTGCACGAAAAACTCCTTCACTGCGTTATAAATGTCAACTCCCCTCGTGGTTGTCTTTAGGGTCAGTCGTGTCAGGAGATCTTCTTTTTTGGAGAAATGATAAAACATCATCCGGATAAAGACCAACAGCTGCGCTGTACTGCTGCTGTCACGAACTGGTCGCACTGGGTGCTAAACCACCTGCACTTCGCCAGATCCCTGTCCAGCTGATTGGCCGAGTTACGGGACATTGCCGACACTCGTCTAGCCATCGTAGGTGCCCCCAGTTGGACATCGGAGAGAGTGGAGATTAGATCGGTTCCATTTTTCTCGTCTTTAAGTACAGTGTTAGCAATTATCATAGTTGCTTCTTTGAAAACTTCTCCAATGCCTTCTTCTTCTTTATCAGAAAATGTATAGCCAGAAAATGGGTGTTTTTCACCCGGCCTCGTGAAAAAAGACTGCTGCTTACCCAAAGCTGCCTTTAGCTCACGGGCTTTACCTGCCTGTAGCACGCTGCCCAGTGGGTAGTTAGCATGGTAGCTTTTGTGACATGTAGTGAAGTGTCTCTCCACATTGTGCTACCGCCCTGCAAATTAAAAACACGCAGGTTTCTTTCACAGTAGTAAAAAATAACTCTTCCTCCCATTCACTGTGAAAATGATCAGCTTTCTTACTTTTTTCGACCATGTGTTTCTTGGAAGAAACCGCATTCAGCCCACATGTCTTCGCTGCGCCCGCTAGCTTACTCTCCACGAACTGACCTTTGAACTATACCTTTTCAACTTCAATATGGGAATAAAAAAATTGACAGTATATAAAAAAATAATTAAATTTAATTAGAAAGGCATATCAATATTTCATATCATATTTTAGACACAGCTCACTGGTGAGTGTTATTTTTAGAACAGGCCTGCGGGCGACCTGGTGCGCCGTTGGTGATCCCTGATTTAAACTAATGTCACAGTAGCACATAGTCATTCGAACTAAGGTTGTAGATGAACATAATCATTCTAAATACTGTTATAATAGCACAGTCATTTGAACTAAGGTTCTAGAAGCACAATCGCTTAAATACTGTTGTAGTCGCACGTAGTCAATCTAAATACTGGTCATTTGTCATTACTAAATACTGGCACATAGTCATTTGAACTAATGTCACAGTAGCATGGAGTCATTCGAGCTAATGGTCTACTAGCACAGTCATTCTAAATACTGTTTTAATAGCATATAGTCGTTTAAAGACCGAGGGAGTCACGCTCCGGAAGTGCGCGAAGCTGTGCTTTACACGGCACCTAACGCGCTCTGCTTCAAATACTACCCACGCCACTCGACAGCTGCAAAGACATCAGGCTCATCCACAAGGCTCGCCTTCAACTCGGCCCAGAACGCATACGACGGCCGTGCCTGCTTTTCGCCCGTTTTTACACACCACATCGCACCAAATGCGCAGCCCGCCGGCTTGAGCACAACGCGCGCCGCGCTTTATCATGTCCGCTGCGCGAGACTGTTGCTCTCTAGCCGGCCAGGCCGGGCCACGGGAGACACGAGAAAGCCCGTCCACGCTCAACGTGTGCTTCGACGCTTTGAATCTCGTCTTACGAGTCGGATTTTTGCCGAGAAATGCCACGAGAAAACACAACTCGGGCGCCGCTGAATGAATGTGCTTCAGCGGCGCGCGTTCAGCTGAGTCTACAACGTTCTCAAATCTGTTTTAAGGCCAGCCCCCTGGCTCTGGGAAGAATGTTCTTGTGTTACATACTAACGTTCATCGTACAACTCGTGTATTCTACAGCTCCAAGAGAGATGGCAGAAGTCGCACCCGCTCCCGCTCCGGCCAAAGCCAAAGCACCCAAGAAGAAAGCAGCTTCGAGAGCAAAAAAAGTCGGCCCTAGCATCAGCGAGCTGATCATCAAAGCTGTTTCCTCGTCCAAGGAGAGGAGCGGCGTGTCTCTCGCTGCTCTGAAGAAAGCGCTGACTGCCGGCGGATACGATGTGGAGAAAAACAACTCCCGCGTCAAGCTCGCCGTTAAGGGTCTCGTGACTAAAGGTACTCTGGTGCAGACCAAAGGGACCGGGGCGTCTGGCTCTTTCAAGCTGAACAAGAAGCAGACCGAAGCCAAGAAACCCGTGAAGAAATCCGCGCCCAAAGCGAAAAAGCCGGCCGCCAAAAAGCCCGCCGCGGCTAAGATGCCGAAGAAGGTAGCAGCCAAGAAACCCGCTGCCACGGCCAAGAAGGCGAAGAAGCCCGCCGCTGCCGCAAAGAAAGCGACCAAGAGCCCGAAGAAGGCGAAAAAGCCGGCGACCCCTAAAAAGGCAGCCAAGAGCCCCAAGAAAGCGAAAGCTGTCAAGCCCAAGACCACAAGGGCGAAGAAGGCAGCATCCAAAAAGAAGTAAAGACGTTTGTTTCTTTCATGCTTTTGTTAGTTAAACGGCTCTTTTAAGAGCCACCCATATTTTCCTTTAAAGAGCAAGAATTCGTTTTCAGTCACGCTTTATGGAATCAATGCAATGCACGTTAGAAACATATACAATAGTATGGATCTGCTATCTGCTACTTATAATGTACACATAGCCACACGCATCTACTCAGTATTTGCACTAAACGAATTCCAAATTCTCTCATGCCGTCAGATGATCCTTTACTGGCTGATGATGATTTTAGTACAGTAGAATAGAATCCTGATCGTGATTTCTAAACATCATTCCTGATCTCCAAAACGGTCACTGAATATGTAGGGATAACATTGATACAATGTTAATGATAAGTATAAATAAATTCAGTATATAGTTGTTACTTTGTGTTTTTGTATGAATATTCCCTTTTGTCTGTTTTCATGCTCTCTCTCTCTCTCTCTCCCTCCCTTTCTCATACACACAGACACAGGGGTGGGAGGGGTGACGCCTGGAATTCGACGACCTGTTTGTGATTGGCTAATGTGCCACTGCGCTCTTAGCGAATAAGAGAGGGGTCGTTTTGTCTATATCACGAAGTGCTCGGCGTGTAACGTTCATTTCGAAGTTGTCGTTAGAACAAATCTGAATATCAAGATGAGTGGCAGAGGAAAGACCGGCGGAAAGGCTAGAGCTAAGGCCAAGACTCGTTCATCTAGAGCTGGACTTCAGTTCCCCGTGGGACGTGTGCACAGGCTTCTGCGTAAAGGCAACTATGCCGAGCGAGTCGGTGCTGGTGCTCCGGTCTACCTGGCCGCAGTGTTGGAGTATCTGACCGCTGAGATCCTGGAGTTGGCCGGTAACGCCGCCCGTGACAACAAGAAAACCCGTATAATTCCCCGCCACTTGCAGCTCGCCGTGCGTAACGACGAGGAGCTGAACAAACTGCTCGGCGGAGTGACCATCGCTCAGGGTGGTGTGCTGCCTAACATTCAGGCCGTACTTTTGCCCAAAAAGACCGAGAAGGCTGTCAAGACCAAGTAAACTCGTCCATTGCTCTTTTGTCAGTGCCCAAAGGCTCTTTTAAGAGCCACTCATCTCTGCTTCAAAAGTGCAATTCTTGAACCCATTTTTCTACTTAGTGTGTACTACACAGTCAGCACGTTTGAAATGAGAACACAAGCGTTTTACTGTGCTAATAATTATGTGGTGACATTAAATAATAACTATAATAGTTATAGTGGTAGTTAGTGTGCTGCCTAAATGAAATCTGAGGGGTGAAAGTATAATACAGTACAGTATAATAGACTCGACAGTTTGCTAGTCATTATTTGATACCATATTTAAGTAATAACAATAGCAGTTAGCGTGCTGCTTAAACTAAATATGAGGGGAGAAAGTGCACTTCTAAGACAGCATTATAATTTTTTTAACAGGACTTAAAGTATAATTTTCTAGTCATGATTTGATACAATATTTAAGTAATGATTATAATAACAAAAGCGGTTAGCGTGCTGGTTAAATGAAGTCTGAGGAGTGAAAATGGTTTGTGACGGCGTTGTGTGTGTTCCTAATGAACAAAGCGTTTGTGCTAGAGAGAGCGCCAATAGAATTGAATAGGGGCGGGCGTCTTGTGTTTCGAACTGTGCCGGTGGCAGAGAAGACGGTCCAATAGTCAACAGCTGACGTGGAACGTTCTATCGAATAGCAGACGAGCGCTTTCGAGACGCCCAATCAGCGCGGGGCGGCGTTATGCCTCAAAAAGGCCGCGTTCGAGGGTGCCGTTTATTCTGTATTTCTATTCGGGAAGTGCAGCGTTCGACACTATGGCAAGGACCAAGCAGACCGCCCGGAAGTCCACTGGTGGCAAGGCACCAAGGAAGCAGCTCGCCACCAAGGCTGCCCGCAAGAGCGCGCCGGCTACCGGCGGCGTGAAGAAGCCTCACCGTTACAGGCCCGGCACCGTGGCCCTGAGGGAGATCCGCCGTTATCAGAAATCTACTGAGCTGCTCATCCGCAAGTTGCCCTTCCAGCGTCTGGTGAGAGAAATCGCTCAGGACTTCAAAACCGACTTGCGTTTCCAGAGTTCGGCCGTCATGGCCCTGCAGGAGGCGAGCGAGGCATACTTGGTCGGTCTGTTCGAGGACACCAACTTGTGCGCTATCCACGCCAAGAGAGTGACCATCATGCCCAAGGATATTCAGCTGGCCCGCCGTATTCGCGGAGAACGCGCTTAAACCAGAACTCCGTCTAATATACACAAAGGCTCTTTTAAGAGCCACTTCATCGTCTCAGAAAACAGCAAACTTTCTTCAGCAGTTTAAATATTAGAACGTGGTTCAGAAAGAAAAGGCCGTTTTATTTTTAATAGTGAATGTGTGTGTAACTGATATGGTGTTTCATAGAGAAGGTAAGAAGCAGAGATACACACGTAGAGAGACACATTGAGGAGAGAGCGAGGCACACTATGTCTATACAGTCATGGATGAAATTATTGGCACCCCTGGAACTTTCCACAGACCGTTATCGGCTCCTCTTCTCCATGATTGGTGTGGCGCACACACAGGCACACAACACAAAGGTTGAGCCAACTTTTATGCACTCTACCTGGCTTCAGTTTTGATTTCTATATTGCCAGCACCTGTTACTTGCCACAGGTGAGTTTAAATGAAAATTACATGCTTGGAATGAAATTATTTACCAGTTTTAATATATATATATTATACAAAGTTGTTGTTTCTTTATAGTTAGTGAAAATAAGGAGAGATACACATAAAGGAGAGAGAGCGAGTGATATAGTGACAGTAAGGATACGAGAGAGAGAGGCACATAGAGTGACAGATTGAGGAGAGAGCAAAACAGACACAGAGCCAAAGAGAGGAAAAACTAGGGGGCAGTGTCACATTGTACCAAATTGAAATTCATGACAATTAGAAAAAAAACATGCAGTTGAAAGTTTTGTGTTCCACTGTAATAAAAAGAGTAAACAAAATAAAACAAATTACTTGATGGAATGTGTAATAATAAAAAAAAATTTTGAGACAAAACATGACTAGACATGTAAAAATATGTGATGTATTTAAGTGTGATTCTAGGATGGAAGTGGCATGTGTGTTCCACTGATTGGTAAAGACATTATAAACCCAGGTCTTGTTTCCTTCACAACTGCCTGTATACACAATACAAAATCTGCAGCATTCATCCCAGCTCTCTATAACTCCACTGCCTCCGGATGTTGTCATAATGCTTCAAATATCATATTTCTGCATTAATGTGGTAATCCATTTAAGGTCTCGTGAATGAAAAAACTTTTCCACGAGCTGTCCATTATAGGTTTTGAAAATTGACATTTTACTTTTGTTCATTCATTCAGCACATTAACCCTCATCAAATATTTGTAATATTCCATACTCAAAAGTTACAGACACCTGCAGCTTGCAAACAGGAAGTTACATCATGTGAATTTCCTGAAGATTATGAAGAAGAAAAGTAAGTTCTCCTTTTCTTTTTTTTCCTTTATATGTTGTGCTATTTACTGATGAGGTCACTTTGAAATTACAACCCTGTTATTCATATTACGAGGAAATTATTACTTGATTCTTTATTAAAACTTTTTTATTTTATTTACATTTTTAATTAAATCATTAGGATGTCCTTCATGGGTGATAATTAATCACATTTTGTGTATTTGCCAGATCGGGATGAAAAATTCAGAATGGTTTGAGCCATGGGTTTTACCTATGAACATATACGAAAACAAAAGAATTGGCCTTGCTGTTCCAATACTTTTGGCGGGGACTGTATTGTCAAATTTAGCTAGTATTTCCTGTGATAAGATTACACAAACCAAATATAAGATTATTAAGCCTCCATCTATGAATTTTCTGTACTGCCTATCCTACACAGGGTCATGGGGAGGTTGGAGCTTAACCCAGGGAACTTGAGGTACAATGTGTGAGACACTCTGGACGGGGTGGCAACACATGCAGGGCACAATCACACATCCATTCACACACAACATTAAAAACAAAATGCCAATCCGGCTACAGTGCACCACGCATCCATTCACACACAACATTAAAAACAAAATGCCAATCCGGCTACAGTGCATGTCTTTGGAAATGTTGTACCTGGAGGAGACCCCAAAGCACAGGAAGAACATGCCAACCCCTCAAACACAGTGCAGAGGCAGGGTTCAAACTCTCAAACCCGGAGATGCGAAGCAAATATACCACTAAGCCGCTGAGTCCCCAATTATTGAACTTATTTCTAGATTTTTCTTTTACTAATTTCAAACTGGATATAATCTTGTACTATTGGCAGATAATTTTTGCTCACATGAATCATTTATTTCTAGAAAGATACAAAATCATCCAATAGAATATAAATAGAAAATGTAAAACTCAAAATGAGCAAAAATGAGCGCCAACCCGCCAGCCTCCTCGTTAGCTCGTTCCGATTCGTCCCTAACCCAAACGAGCACAGGCCTCGGCGCCACCCTAGCCTTTCTTCCTTCCACCTCGAGCTTGGCCATAACGCCCTTTTACCCCAACTCTGCTGTCACCCTAATGCCCTTTAACCCTGCTCCGCTGTAGCCTTGTATGTGAGTGTTGTAGCCATGCTGCTAGAGCATTCTTTTCAATGTCTACATGCTTTTGAATGACTTTGTGCTAATGTCACATTAGTTCGAAAGACTTTGAGCTGCTGGAACACTGTTTAGATTGACTATGTGCTACTACAACAGTATTTAGAATGATTGTGTTCTTGCCCCAAAAACATGGCCGAAAAAAGAAAGCTTATCATTTCACAGTGAGGAAGAGTTATTTTTTACTACTGTGAAAGAAACTTGTGTGTGTCTAATTTGTCTGTGGCAAAGTGGCACAATGTCTAGAGACACTTCACTACGTGTCACAAAAGCTACCATGCCTACTACCCACTGGGCAGCGTGAGCTAAAAGCAGCTTTGGGTAAGCAGCAGTCTTTTTTCACGAGGCCGGCGAAAAACACCCAAAAAGCAACCGAAGCCTCGTTTAGAGCTACACATTTGTTCGTGTTTCGAGTTTTTCGTGCAGAAGAAGATAGCATTGGAAAAGCTGGTAGCCGTGACTACAGGCGGGTATCCTGCTAAGATCAGCCGACATACACACATACCTTACCTTGTGTGGCCGTTGGCATTAGGCCCGCCTCCTCGCCTGTTCTCAACTAGGTCCTGTCGAGTGTGGATAAATAGGTGAGCGTCGTTCGTTTTCTCTACGCCTGTTCTCAACTAGGTCCTGTCGAGTGTGGACGAAATAGGTGGGCGTCGTTCGGCTTCTCTACGACCGTAGCATCATGTCAGGAAGAGCAGCGGTTCTCAACTAGGTCCTGTCGAGTGTGGACGAAATAGGTGGGCGTCGTTCGGCTTCTCTACGACCGTAGCATCATGTCAGGAAGAGCAGCGGTCCCCAACCGGTTTAATATCAGACAATATTTTCACGGACCGGCTTTTAAGGTTTGGCGGATAGATACAACAAAATAAAATGATAGGACCGGTATAAAAACTGGGGTATTTTTAAAATATAATAATAAACGTGAATCCAATGTGAAATCGCAACTTTATTAGCAGCGTCCTGGTAACATCCTCTCTCCCCCCTAACGATCTCTGGTCTCTATGGTAAGGTTTCAACGTATCACGTGACCGAAACAAGCGTCTTGGCATGCGTCAAGAGTGGGTCGTAGAATGATGTAACGGAGAGAATCCGGTCATTTTTCAGATCCAGATAATAAATAAAACGGAAATAATGTTAGTTATTTATTCTTTCTGTGCGGCCCGGTACCGGTCCGCGGACAGGGGGTTGGGGACCGCTGTGGTAGAGGCAAGGGCGGTAAGGGACTCGGCGATGGAGGCGCTAAGCGTCACCGCAAAGTGCTTCGCGATAACATCCAGGGGATCACCAAGCCCGCTATTCGCCGTTTGGCTCGCCGTAGCGGTGTAAATCGTATTCCTGGTCTAATCTATAAAGAGAGGTGTGCTGAAGGTGTTCCTGGAGAACGTGATCCGCGACGCCGTCACCTACACTGAGCATGCCAAGAGAAAGACCGTGACCGCCATGGATGTGGTGTAAGCCCTAAAACGCCAGGGACGCACCCTGTACGGCTTCGGCGGTTAAATAGTCTAATACCCAAATGCGCGAACACAACGGCTCTTTTAAGAGCCACCCACATGTCTAGAAAAAGAGCTGTTCCGTGTGTCACATACAAAGTCAAAAATCTTTTTCTTTTGTAAAACATAAGCCGTCAAAAGCTGTACACAAGTAGCATAATGTATCTGTATTTTTTTGTAACATTGTTTATACGTGTGTATATGTATGTATGTGTATATATATATGTGTGTATATATGTATATGTGTGTGTGCACAGTATTAAATAAGGTGTTTGTTTAAAACGAGTTTTAGTAGAAACATAGTTCTATATTTCTGCCTCTCTTTTATTTATATATATATATATGCACAGTATTAAATATTACAACGTGTTTGTTTAAAACGAGTTTTAGTAGAAACATAGTTCTATATTTCTCTCTCAGCAGCAGAAGGAGAGAGGGAAGGAGGGAGGAGCAGCAGAAGGAGGGAGGGAAGGAGGGAGGGAAGAGCAGCAGTAGGAGGTGCCATGCAGGAAGAGGTATCGAATTTTGGCCAATCAAAAAACGGTATCTTGCCTGGGCGTCATTAGCATGTGGGTCTCTAAATAGAGCGGGCGCGAGGCGGGCGTTAGTCATTCTCTGTTGGTTTACTTGAGAAGCAGCATCATGCCCGATCCAGCCAAGGCCGCGCCCAAGAAGGGATCAAAGAAAGCCGTGACTAAGACGACTGGTAAAGGAGGCAAGAAGCGCAGAAAGTCCAGGAAGGAGAGCTACGCTATCTACGTGTACAAGGTCCTGAAGCAGGTTCACCCTGACACCGGCATCTCATCCAAGGCCATGGGTATCATGAACTCCTTCGTGAATGATATTTTTGAGCGCATCGCTGGTGAGTCTTCTCGTCTGGCTCACTACAACAAGCGCTCCACCATCACCTCCAGGGAGATCCAGACCGCCGTGCGTCTGTTGCTTCCCGGTGAGCTGGCCAAGCACGCTGTGTCCGAGGGCACAAAGGCCGTCACGAAGTACACCAGCTCCAAGTAAAGCACGTTATCGCCGTCTTCATCAACCCAACGGCTCTTTTAAGAGCCACCCACCTTTCACACAAAGACCAATCTCCTCTCTTGCGCTGTGTGTGGTGTCGAGGGGGTCTTCCCGCGAATGTTAAATTAATTATAGCAGTTTGCTAAGTGCACAGATAAGCAAACCTAAATAGGGTTGTAGCATGGTTTCCGGGGGGGTTGTATAATCGGGCCAATGCAAAATGGGGTTTTAGCAGGACAAAGTTATTCGTATTAAGATTGTAGCAACAGGAAGTAACTGAAAATGGTATTCCAGTAGCACATTGACATTCGAACTAAGGTTCTAGAACACATAATTATTCTAAATACTGTTGTAATAGCACAATCATTTAAACCAGGGGTTTAAAGTTTGTTTTTATAGATACGCCGTTAATTGTGGTTATGTCAGAACAATACAATACACAGTACTGAGCTGTGTCTTTAAAATAGCCCAAGCCTACCTTCTGTTTCAGGCGGTGTTGTGTGCTGCGCTGGATGGAGCTTGACTGCCCTCGTGTGTCCAACCTCGGGAACGGCATTTTCCCAGCAGCTGAATTCTGTCATAAGTGTACATAATAGATACATAAATACATAATTTAATTATTGTCATTATTGTATACATTAAAAAGATAAAGGCACTGTTCTTCCCCATTTGTGGATATTCTCGAAGTGAAATAGATGAGGCCACCGAGGGAACACTAAGTTATTAAATGATGAGAATTAAATGTTTCATAATATTAGAAATACAGATGTTATTATAATAGAAATCGAGTTGTGTACTTTAACATTATAAAATATACATAGCAGTACATTCATAATAATCACCATGATGTGTGATTACGTTTTAAATGTGTTGTGTTGGTGTGATGTCCGTTTACCGTCTGTCTGGCCGGCGCGCGCACACATATAGTGAGATCGGAACGCTCCGAGTTCCAGAACTATCCTGATGGTATGATTGATGATTTCCCCCTTCATGACACCACGATCTTTCAAGCGTTGTGGTTTCTGAGCAGGCCTCTATTAATTTGAACCGAGTTGTATCGAATCATTTGTGTGTCAAACCTTTTCATTTGGTTTGTGCACCTAGCGTGTTTAAGAATGGACATGGTCACAAAACAGCTGTACAGATATCTGGAGATATAATTTCCATGTAATAAAAATATTACAATATTACAGGTGTTAAAAAAATATATTTTTTTAACACCTTTCCATGTCAAGTGATGACGGTATGTTTTTTAAAAATTAGATAATGAAGGTGCTAAACAGTTCAGAAAATCCGTGTGTTGTCCTTTATACGTGAAAACTAGACGCGTTATTGTGTAAAATAGTTCAAACTGTTTCATTCGGCGTTGTGCTGGATGGAGCTCGACTGCCCTCGTGTGTCCAAACTTGGGAACGGCAATTTTATAGAAGCGGATATCTGGGCAAGAACTATTACATCCATCTTCAACCGCTTATTCCTGCTTCAGGGTCGCGGGGGAGCCAGGAAGCATCGGGCACAACACGGGGAGAACATGCAAACTCCGCACACACAGGGCCCCGTGTGTCTTCAGCAAACTGTTTGAGGGCTTTTTTTTTGTTCTCTTCCCTTTTGTCCCGTCCACGATAACTATTGTTGTAATTTAATACTTGTAGACATGACCTTTATCTTTGTAATCTTCTTCCCTATTTGTGGATATTCTCGAGTGAAATAGACGAGGCCACCTTGGGAACAGTGATGAGGAGCAGTGATGAGAATGAAATGACTAATACGATTAGAAAGACATAATGTTAATATTAGCGATTAATTTGTGTACTTTATTATGGTAACTTTAATGCTATGATATAATGTTAATGTGTTGATATGTTTAAATGTGTTGGTGTGCTGTCCTTATACCGTGTCTACATATATAGTGAAATCGGAGCAGCGAGCCATGCTTGACGTTTTATGCTTGACGTTTGTTCCCTTTATGACGCCGCGAATGTCAAGGTTTTTAAACGTTGTGGTCTCCGTGTGGTCACAGTTAGTACAACTGTGCCACCTACTGGCACAAAAATGCCATTGCAAAAACATTAGATTATGTCCAAAGGTTATGTACTATATTAATGTTACCTGTGTTTAACAGTGGTCCTTACAGTGTCCTACTGGTGACCACTTAATCAAAAAATAACGTGAGCATAAGTCGTGAACAAAAATTAAGAACATGAGGGATTGAGATAATGAAGTGTGGCCTCATATGCTACTAGTACTATAATATACTATCTGATTATCTAATATACTATCTGATATTGCATCTGCTTCTGTGATGTATCTACAGTGCTGTAGCTAGCCATGTTTGTTTTCATTCTTCTCTAAAATCTCTGCACTGTCACTCTTACTTTACTCAGCACTTGTGTATATACTTATATGTAAGTATAAAATATGAAGTGCATATATAATTTTTTCCCCTTGAATATATTTATTTTTATTACTTCTTGAATAGTCCTTGCTTGATCACTTTACTTCTTGCTTGCTGCTATAATGTGTAAATTTAATTCTGGGATCTATCTGTTTACAGAACCCTCCACAAATATTGACACCCTTGGTAAATATGAGCAAGGAAGTCTGTGGAAAAAGTGTCTTTGTTGTTTAACCTTTTGATGTTTTGTTTTTTTTAAATCACAAAAATACTCTGCTGTCAGGGATATAAAACAATTCTAATTATTTTGAACAGAAGATCAAAAGGTTAAACAATAATGACAATTTTTTGCAGAAAACATTTTCAAGGGTGCCAATATTAGTGGAGGGCACTGTATCTTTCGAGCGCATATATGCAGGGATTTACTAAAACAACAAGAATCTTGGGTTTCACTCTTTTAGTTAAGATAACACAATTTAACCCGCACAATGTGTTATTAATACATTTTGTTCTTCCTAAAATAGTTCATTTTTGCATTATTAATGGTAATTAATATCTCGTTCCCTCTCATTACTAAGCCAGACAATGATTTACTTATCTTGTTCCAAGGACTTAAAGATCTTGTTCCCATATCTTAATAAGTCATTATTTTGTAATAATTAGGAATGTCACCAAGGATCCTAATGATTTAATAATTAATTACACATGAATGAAATTTTAAAGCTATACTTCACAGTGCTTCGGCAACTAAAGACACAAAAGGCACCCTAATGACAAGCATTTGTTACATAACAGGGAACGATTTTTAATCTGAAATCAAATCAAATGTAATGAGTGGGAAAAAAGGTTTATTTCAAAATCAATATATATGTCATCACATAATATCACTAAGTCACTTGAACTACTCTGGTGGAGATTCTGGTACCTCCATGCTGGTAAGTTCTATACCACTGAATTACTGCATTACTGAATTATGAACACATTAAACACAATTAAAGATTAAAATACAAAGTAGACATGAGAGTGGAAACAGTTTTGACTGCAATAACTGTATATATGTATACATATAAAACATATAAAATAGTTTACCTATGGTTAAGAATGACAGATGATAAATATGAATAATGAGCAGATCTAAGCAAACCATATGTTAATAAATAAGTGAGAATGAGTGAGAATTAATCATCTCCACCACAGAGGTATAGCAGGGCTTTTCCATAGTCGCCATCAGTGTCTTCCTGAAGACAAAGAAAAACACAAAATCAGACACGAATGGAATGTTGTATCTCTTTAGACTTTCTTGTCATTTTATCCTGCTATGTGTTTCAAAAGCAATGGGACTGCTCCTACTTCAGCACTTCCAGTTCACACCATGTTCTACCTTGACCTTCTCCACTGACTTTTTCTTAGGGGTGTTGTGTGTGTGTGTGTGTGTGTTGAGGAGGGCGGGGGCAGGGGGGCATGTCTATATATGAAAATAATGAAGTGTGAATGTGCTGCACCTGCCTGTATGGTACGGTACAATGATTCTCCATACATCTTCTTGTATTGGGCTCTGATGTCCAGCATGTCCTCCTCACTCCTGGACACCAAGATCCTGATCAGAGTCTCGTCATCAGTGCCGGCACGCTGAGGAAAGTAGACAAGCAAATAAAACACAGACGAATTAACAAAAAAAAAAAAACTGGTGCTATTTTCCCAGTGGAACTAAAATTGTGATTCCTACCCTCATAGAGTCACGTAGGCAGTAAGCAAAATATCCTGGGACACTTTTCACACATTTCACTGGGAAGAAAAAAGTGAAGACAATTCATTTCCATTCCAAAATGTTTTTTGCTAACATATTACACTTTATTTGCATTCTTATTTGCATTTTTCTTACCCACTGCTATGAGCAATGCCTCAAGGTTGCCAGTAAACTCCCCACAAATGCTTTCTTCGATGTCACAACCGGCTATCTTTTTATACACATCGAACACTAGGGCGAAGAAGAAGGAACACTTGTAGCATTTCTACTATTCAAATAGTTTGTGTCCTAGCATTAATAAATTCAGTACAGTTGACTAGACCATTCAGTACAGTTGACTATATACACACACACACACACACACACACACACACACACACTTATACCACAGTGCTGTTGAAATCTCAATTCTGATTGGCCAGAAGGTGTGATTAATTTCTTATAACAGACATTAGTTCTGGCTGCAAAGCAAATCGTAGGTTTACATCAGTGTGCTCTTTCTAATATGTTATAATTTCTATCATTTGTGTGGTTATTTAAGTATAACCATTCATATGCTGATGTTTACTATATGGAGATGTTTATTTATGGAACATCTCTTCCAGGACTTTTCAACAGTAAGAGTTACACCACAAGAAAGTCTCGATCGATGTTTGACCAATTTTGTTTCAGAATCCGTGTTAGGCCATTAGTTCACAAATGATGACGTAGAGAAGGACTATTTGAAGTGTTACAGTTCATCTTGCTAGCCTATTTACACATCATTAGACAATATGAAGATTTTCTTGACATTCTGAAAAATTTCCGTAATAATCAATGATAATCGATACCAAGGTTTATATTTATATTGCTGCTTCAATTTGATTCATATTACTGCCACAGTTTTACTATGCTATATTATTGTAAATATGGCTGTTATACTCTTGACCACTACTGTTGTTTTAGTATTTATACTCTCACACACACACACACACTCACACACACACACTCACACAATTACCTTGCCTCAGGTGCTCGATGCTCCTATTGCCCAGGATCTGGACGAACTTTTCTTCATCTGTGCCAGCTTTCTTCGCACCGGCGGCAAACAATTCCTGAAACATGACCAGCAAGACATCTGTAAAGTAAACCTGTGCATCACGTTACCTGTAAGTTCATCTTAAAACGTGTCACACCTCTGTTGTATCACATACTAATAAACAAAATACAAAGAAAGCATCGTTATTATTTGAATATCTTGATTTTATATAGAAGTTCATCTGTAGATCTATACAGTGTTTTTTTTTTAGAATCCACATGACCTTGGATGAGCTTTTTTCCTCTTTCCTATTATTGTTTCATTTAGGTGAGAGAAGAAAAAAAAAGCAGACATAAACATGATCTGTTTACCTTGGCGTCTTTCTCTACTCGGCTTTCATCCACTCCCTCCTCCCTCTCTCCCTAAAGAGAACAAAAGCACATTAAAAGTCAAGACGCCTTGCAAGGCAAGACCGATATCAACCTGCAATTCCTCATTAGACAGAGCTGATGAGCTTTGTACTCAGCTTTACCTGGCAACCTGTGTGATTGAGTTACCAGCCGTTTACTCCCCAGATGCAATTAATCCTCACGCTTGCACCACCTTTAGAGCAGTTTTAATCAGATAGTCGTGAGATCATGGCTGATCTTGTGTTATCACCTCTCATTGTTTCCATGGCTTCACTCTATCATCTCTCACCTTGACCATCTTGACCTCCGTGCACGAACTAACTGTAGCTTGACCTTCTGCCCTTGTGTCGCCTTCTGGTATCATTCCATTTGCACTGTCTTTAATTGATGCTTTTCAGCCAAGTCGATGTGTTAATTATGCAGCTTAAAGCATATTAGACGGGAATTACCATGAAATACTCAGTAACTATTTTGAAACTAATATGACAGGTTTGTCATTTCAGGAGAAAGGGATCTCCACTAATGGAAATTAAAGGGTTAATTAACTTGCTGAAGGACACTTGACGTCACGTGGAGACTGGACACTTGCATCATCTTGTATTTGAATTTTGTTGATGCTTTTTTTTTTTATCCAAAACAAATGAGACATGATACAACCGAGCAGTTGAGGGTTAAGTTCTAAGTCTTGCTCAAAGACAAAACCTTGGCATCTTCGCAGTGTTGGGATTTTAATTCACAACCTTCCATCCGCAGCCTAAAACCTTAAGAACTGAGCCACTACTTCATCCAAATCATGACCTCTTATGGGCTGTGAGTGTATCCTTTAATTTAAAAAGAATAGACATCACATGATTTACCTGTAAAAGCATAAGCAGCAACCGCTGGTAATGTCCAGATGTATCTCCCATGATGTCTTTTTCCAGCTTGCCTCCATGCTCTACGTTTTGAAACACGAAAGAAGAACAAATGATTAACGACAATTCAAACCATAATGGAGCCAGACGGGACATATCAGAAGGGCTCAGAAGGTTTTTAAAAAGCTTTCTCCGTCATAGTTTCCATTGGTGTATAAGGAATGGCTTTTCCTTCTCACATTTCTGGATCAAGTGACACACACTGGCATCTGGTGGCTATGAATGCACACAGTGTCACAGTGGGTTTCTCACAATGGAATAATAGAAACTCTAGCGACAAATCTTGTAGCCCACTTCAAAACTTGTACCTTGTAATGAACTTGTTTCATCATTTGGACATTGTCACATTGATGCTTTACAGAAATCCAGATGTACCTTAGCTTTAGATCACTAATGAGCAAGCCATTAGGGGAAAAAAGGGGAAAAAACATCTAGAGATGATAAGCGGAATGGTAGCACTGCTGTTAGGGTCTTTAAACTGCTCAGCTCAATTTTGGAAATCATTTTTGATAAGGCATCTGCCAATTGACTAAATATGAGAAACTTTAACTGGACACATTCTCTAAAGGAAAACCATCCTCTTCTGAGTGACATATGGTAGTGGGATTATAAATCTTTACAATATACATATACAGCATAATATCTTTCTCAGGTATGGTAAATCCTCCAGGTACTCTCGTTTCCTCTCCAAGCCCAAAGGCATGCATTGTAGGCTGATTGGCTTTAACATATTAACATATTGTCCATAGTGTGTGAATGTGTGTGTGATTGTACCCTGCAATGGGTTGGCACCCTGTCCAGGGTGTCCCCCGTCTTGTGCCCTTAGTCCCCTTGAATAAACTCCAGTCTCCCTGTGACCCTGTGTAGGATAAGTGGAATAGAATATGGATGGATAGTAAAGATTACCTTTTTTGTATATCTTGATGATCTCCTTTATCTGTTCAGGTGTTCTGGAGGCCAGGATCTCGATTAGAACTTTATCATCAGTACCTGCTCCCTATAATATATTACAGAAGGCAAATAATATTAACGCTAGACACTTGTACACCACAACTATGTTCTACTTTAAATACTATGTGATTTTTAAAACATATATTCTTATAGAACTTTCAAAATATATTTTTTAAATGATTTAACCATTATAGGATTTATTATCGTTTTTGTATGCAGACTGGTCAAAGTGACAAAAAGAAAGAAATGTTTGTTCTTAGTGGTTTGCTATGTTTAAAAAAAAACAGAGAGCTGAAATATCTAACTTGTGATAGAACATGGGACAGGACAGTGTTTTTGCATCTTATACCACAGCATTTTTGAATTCTCAACTCTGAAAGTGTTGATTAATTTTCTATAATAGTAGTAGTCCTTGCTACAGTTCAAATGACAGGTTAATATTAATGTACTCACTCTAATGCATTACAATGCAAGTCTCATTAGAGAGTTTTTTTTTTATGTTTTGTCGTTCAACAAAGAAATCAGTATAGTCATATATTTAACATTTATGGAAGGAGTCTTCGGTGGTAGCACAGTCAACAGTCAGTATATTTTCCCCATGGGAAAGTGTTCGGGGAAGAGGAGTTGTAACATGACAACCTTTCTTTTTTGAAGTGATAATAGGAATGGTTAAAAAGCACTGTTATATGGTTAACCAATAGGAATGGTTAAAAATTCTTGTTCATTGATACGTTAAAAATTGGAGGGATGTGCTGTTATTGGGAAAAAAAATCCATTGCACGCTTATATAATTAAATGCTCTCAAATAGTTTTTCAAATAATTGAGTGAGAGCCTTTGAAAACACCTTGATGGCCTTATGGAGCAGATCTGCCTCATACACACGAGGGGGATACATCAGAGCCATGATCAAATCCTCTAACTTCCCTCCGAGTTCTGATTTCAGGTCTTTCACCAGGTCCTATAGATAGATAGATAGAGAGAGAGAGAGAGAGAGAGAGAGAGGCTGTAAAGATTATATATAGTTATTGACTGACTGCAAAGTAATTGAGGTCTTGGCTTGACAGCCCTGTTAATAAAGGTTCCTTTGAGAGTCATTCTTTACTAACGTGTACAGCCCAGGGGGTCTGAAATTGGTTTCTTTAGATATTGATCACATTCTTTTGCACTTGCACAATTTTAAATGCATACTATTATATAGTCCTGACTTCCACAGTCAGCCTCCTCCAGTATGAAGGAGTCCTCCAGTATAACCTCAGTAAATACTATACAATACAGAGGATCAAACTCAGTCAGAGTCCTTAACATACTTAAAAGCCAATCGCTGAGATTTACAACTAAGAATGAAAGTTTAGGATTGCTACATGAAATGAAAGAAACACATCAGTGATGAAGGAATGAATGTAAGCATGAGCATGTCTCACTTTGCCATGCGCTTTCTTATACGCCGCCTTGATCTCTTGTCTCTGGTCATTGTTCCGGGCAGGTAAGAGCATGAGGATGGTGTCTTCATCAGTCCCTGTGCATTGTAACACTCAGAGTTAAGAATGACTAAACCATCTCAGACCATATGTAAAAACATGCTGAGCGGCAGTTACATATTTTTAATGATCACAACAGTGTTGGCAAAAATGGTTGCAGCCAAAGGAAATTTCCTGACACTTATTAAACAAATATGAGACAACCATGCACACTAGTGCACCAATTCGTTTACCAGCAATATGATGTTTTTATATACTGCTGGTTGAACGTTTCTGAACCTTATGGTTAAAATCCATAACAGCGATTAATGGGTCTCGAGGACACATCATTCTACAACATTACTTGTAACTAGAAACGGATAAAACTAAACCTTGAATGTCATTCTTTAATAAATTGCAATATAAGTGCAATAAAACTTTCCCTGTGCAAAACAATAGGAAAATAATAAGGACCTCATTGCGTTCTACTCCTCACACATCATGTATCATTTTTTATTTACTAGCCTATATAATGAATTGAAGAATTAAATGGCAAGTTGTGCTATTATTAATTAGTTTACAAATAAAACACACACACACACACACACACACACGACACACAATGAGTAACAGAGTGGTAATTAATACACTTAACAGATATAGATGGCTGATTTTGAGTGAAGTAAGAACAATGAGATCATTAGTTACTGTCTGAACTTTTTACCCTTACAGACATGCAGCCTAGAGTTACTTAGAATTAATCAGCTGCTGCATTCATGTATTTTCACTAGAAAGAAACACTCATGCAGAGAGAGAGAGAGAGAGAGAGAGAGAGAGAGGAGGGAGAGAGAGAGAGAGAGAGAGAGAGAGTTTGACCTTTATATTTGACGTTAATGATATACTTGATTACAGAACCAGCTTGATAAGCTCAGAATGTCCATCAGGATAAGTATAGCTTCCTCACCGATTCCTTTCATGGCTTTTCGTAAGATATCAGCATCCTGCTTGGCATTGAAGTGCACAAAGGGTTTCACACTGCCTCTGTAAGCCTGAAGGACAAAGCACAGCCTGATCACCTGACATAGTGAACAGCAAATCACTAATTTCTCGAAATCATTTCCAACCATACAGCAGCTATGTTTTACCTGAGTAGCCATTTTAAAGCAGGACTTTCCTGGATTTTTATATCATTTCCTAATACCAATACGCTGTTAAACTTGTGGAGACCGAATCGGAAATGTCTCCAAATCCAAATGTGATTCTCACGTTTTCAGCTCTTTGTATTCCGCTCAGAATAATTACTGTTTGAAAGTAAAAGGTGTTTTCATCCTAATTTTTATTCATTCCCACCTTAGTACCCCATTGTCCTCAGTATTTATCATCACGTACGTTGATATTTTATTATAAATATTACATTTGTATTGCTATAAATTCTAAAGTCATGGCCTGGGGTCAACGTTACACAACACTGATCGGAACAGCAAAGTTAAAAGAAACATGTGACGTGACAAGCCAAGCATTGCTAATCTCTGTAGATTAAACGATTAGATTAAAGGAGCCCGATCGACTGTAATCCAGCCTTCCAGAGATCTATTACGTTTGTCCAGCACAGCTGAGAACCTCACTGAGAGCATCTCAAACTCCCTGAAGCCTTGTGTGCCCTGTCTCATCTGAAGTCTTTATTTATTCAGCCCCTGTTTGGATGCTACAATTAACTACAGTGTCAAATGAATGTTTTCAGGTTACTTAAGCTACTATTGCTATCTCCAGTTCATTCGTAAACCAGATAGAATCTAATCCTAATCCTAAAATCATGATAACTGAAAAGCTTGTAAATGAGTTTGAAAAGATTCGCGTAAGAGTAATAATGTAGACAAAGTGGTAGATAATACACTCTTTAGTCTAAAACTTACAAGTTTTCTTTAGTCCTCTCTCTGGAGGAACCCTTAAAGGTTTTATTTAAAACCCAGCAACTGAGTGATTCCCTGAACAGTTTCCAAGTAAAACCCCTTTTGGAAACTAAGAGACATTAATTATTCAAAGTATATTTGAAGAACTCCATTATTCTTGGGCGTGCTATTTGTATCCTGAACACTTACAATATATTGAAATATTCTGGAAATAATGCAGATGGTATCACATTAAAATATAAAAATTGCTCAGGAACAAGTTTATGTCACATTATGCCCCCCCACTCACACACACACACACACTCACACACAGTGTTACAACTGTTACAACAATATAGCTTAATATCATGGAAACACCTTGAACTATTCTGATATTATATCTATCCCTATAACACTAACAGCACATCTGGCTTTTTTTCAGTTAAGTGCAGTAGTATTGGTCATCTTTATTTTTATTTTATTTTATTTTCTGCTTTTATCTTGTTTTGGTCCCGGTCAGTGATCTTCTGAAATCCTCATCAAAGTCATCTTAATGAGATCATTCCACTTTTTAACTTTACTGCTGTGGCACAGGCCTTTTAATTTACAATTGTAAAATATTTGGCTGAAATCATTTGAAGATATTTGAAGAATATATATTCTGTCAGAAATGAATGATTAGAAAAATTCTGAAACATGCAAAGATATTTTAATATATATGATATATATTGATAAGGTGATATAGTCCTTATATCTTTCCTTCTCTTTGTTTCTTCATTTTTTAAAGTTCATGCACTTGTTGCTCACAGATTGCTCTTACCATATGTGATGATTCAGTGATGTCCGAGGTGTAAAATCTAAAAAAATTATTATTATTAATAATAATAATAATAATAATAATCAATATCAATATCAATAGCTCATTTTAATAATAAAATATGCGAGTATTACATGCAAGATTGAATGTTTATTTCTGTTTATATAAAATAAGCTGTTTTGTTTTTATGAACCTGCTATAGAAGAAGAGAACTTACCTGTTACTCTACCCTCTCACCTGTGCGTGAGTGCAGAGCTCTAAACGCTGCACTAGTTTTCATTGCAGCACAAGCCACGCCCCCGATGAGGTCAGACACAAACGTTTCATTCCAGTGACTGAAGCATTTTCATTCATTCCTCTCCACTAAGAGCTTTACACTTCAATTACTGTATATCCTGCTACAATTCATATATAATAACACATTAACATATTTTAAAATCTTAATTCATGTTTACTAATAATCCAATTAAAACAAGGTTTTTATTACTTATTTTTAAAATTATTTTTATTATTATTTTATTTTTTATTATTTTAAATTCTTATTTAAATGTTTATTTTTTATCATTCTACATAAACTATATGTATTTGAGTGCAGCATTTAAATTTAAAAAAGTAAATAAAATGTATAATTAATTATTCACGATCATTGTCAATATAATTGCACGTGTCAAAAAGGTGTTTTAAAACAATAAAATAAATAATAAACAGTTATAAAGAGATAGTGTGTGTGTGTGTACACTAGTAATTTAATTTATTATATTCACACACACACACACACACACACACATACATACATGCATACATACATACATACATACATACTTTATACACACAGATCACTATCAAAGAGACGTCCTATTTATTGCAGATTCACAGAGGTTTATATAGGCAAAATAGCCGTGCATAGGCGTACTGATGTTGAAATAATATGGCAATTGAACTGACTGGCCACGTACGTGAAAAACATCTTAGGCAATACAAGAATGTACAGCTTTCTTGAACATATATGGGCTGATGGTATGGTTCGACTAACACAGAAAAGAGGAAGGTCCTATGGTGACATGTTAAACTGGCACGTACACATCAGACAGATTCTGTAAAGTTCATGAGACAGAAATCAAACTATAACCTATACATACTTACACATATCTGAGGGAATAGAGAATAGAAAATTTCCCAACAATTACTATGTATGTGTGTAAAAACGTGATTAATAATAAACGATGACTATATGTAAATAAATAAATTAATTAATTAAATTAAAAAAAGAAGAAGAAGAAGAAAAAAAAGAAAAAAAAATACAGCAAAATAAACCGTAAACCACATCGAATCCTGCAGCAAGGCGAGGTGTGAGTGAATGATGAGTGTATCTGAGGACTGGATGAGGTGACCATCTGAAGCATTTCTTTGTGATGTACATCACACATCATTCCGATTAGCAGTGTGCAAAAACACAAAGCCCTAATTACCCGGAGCGCTACTGGCAGAGTGGGAGTGATATGAGAAGAGTGTTATCAGATTACCTGAGCGCTCTGTACGACCCAGATCTGCAGCAGGCCAATGCGGTCCCAGCCTGTCTAATAAACATCTTACACACACACACACACACACACACACACACACAGGAAGCATTATAGCATGCATATGAAGATGAATTGCAGCTATGCAGTCTATGAGGATATGATTTTCCAGCTCGTAGAATAGTCGAGACACTTTAATCATGTGAGTTTGTCATTTGATCAACTTCAGGTGTGAATTATAATCACTCTGAAATGTCATCTTTATCTGTTGTACATCCTATTTACCCTCCTAGAAATATTCATTTATTCATTCATTCATCTTCGGTAGTTGCTTTATCCTGTTCTTTATCCTGTTGTGCTGGATCCAGAGCCTACAATACAGTAATGAAGAAGAATTCCATTTCAGTTGTAATTGTGTCATCTCTAAATGATCATTCAAACATCTGACATTTTTGTGTACTGAGGTGAAATGTAGAAACTTTAGAGTATGTACTGTATGGGATACGGATATTTTCCAGAACTGTTCAGCTGTGGCCGCTTCTTTTTCTTCTTCTTTTATTTCCTGCAAAAGAAAAAAGTTGCAAGCAAAACATTCCAGCTAATTATGCTTTCAAAGTGAAAACTAAAAAAGACAAGAACAGATGATTGTCACTTTCCGGGTTTATTTTATATTCCAGCTACAACCTGGAAGCTGCCTACATCATTATTCTCTGCAGTATCTCTCTAACTGCTCTGATTACGCTAACAATCAATTATCACTAGTAATTTAATTATTAGCAATAATTTATTTATCAGCAGTACTTTAATAATCAGTAGTAATTTAATTATCAGTAGTAATTTAAATAGCAGCTGAAAGCAGTACAGATGGCATTAAATAAAGTGGTACAATTGTGGTATATAATAAATAGTAATAGCAATGATGTATAGTAATGACAATAGTTAAATAAATAATAATAAAATTCATCCATCCATTATCCATACCACTTATCCTAGGGTTGTGGGTGAGCCTGGAGCCTATCCCAGGGAACTCAGGGGACAATCTGGACAGGATTGGACAGTGCCTACCCACTGCAGAGCATAATCACACACATTCATACATTACGGATGATTTGGAAATGACAATTAGCCTACAGTGCATGGACTTTGGACTGGGGTAGGAAACCGGATTACACGGAGGAAACCCCTGAAGCACAGAGAGAACATGCAAGCTCCGCATATGCAGGCTGGAGGAGGGATTCAAACCCCCAACCCCGGAGGTGCGAGGCAAACATGTTAACTACAAAGCCACCATGCACCCAATAATAATAATTAATTATTATTAATAATATATTTATTAAATATTAATGTTTAAAATAGCGGTAACAACAACAACAACAAAACAAGAATATAAGAACCAAGTAAGGTTCCTGAACACCCCTGAAGGTTATAATTCAGATTCACTGCTGGTTCGAGTCACCAGTAAGATTTATTATATGTGGAACATTAGCAAGTAAATGGATGGAGAAATTTATTTGGAGTTATTGACTAGAGGCAGTATTGATTCTATGTGTTGAGTGAGATTAGACTATAAAATGTGTCTTAGTGTTTTATGTATAATATCTAGATATATATATATATATATATATATATATATATATATATATATATATATATATGCGTATGTATAATATTGTGTTTTAGTGATTTGTGAATTGTATTTGCATGTTGTATTTACGAAGTGACCTTGGGTATCATGAACTTTAGAAAAAGAAAAAATATACATTTGTATTATTATTAAATGAAATATTTTTTTTAATGCTATTCAAAAAATACCAAAAATATTGAATTTGATTTTCAGATGTCCAGAAGAAAGACTTTTTTTTTTTGCTTTGTTTTGTTTTTGTATCTACAGTCATTTATATAAAAGGAATTGTGTGAATGGGTACTAATACTTTGGTTTAGTTTGGTTACTAAAATTCATATAGTGAAAATGTATTCAGCTATATGGGACATTGCATTTTTTCCCAAAGGCTTATAGATTTTTAAACTCACTAGATTATTCTTCTGCGTATCATCAGCAATGAGGTGTTTCTTCCTGAGTAGAAGCTGTTTGTGCATCAGCTCTTTCAGGTCATGATGAGCTCTCATCAGTGATACTAGAGACTGTATTTGAACAGATTAATGTGTTGAATGGAAAGGATAGCTCAGGCTTTGCTTATGTTTGCTCTGTATTGTTGGGATGTTTACTTCAAAGATCCAGTGATTTTGATCTAATCTTATTCAAGAAGCTTGAAATGCTGAGATACGCTGCTCTTCTTTTGTCCACTTTTCTGGCTACAACCATCATAATGTTGAAGGTTGTAATCTGATTGACTCTCTCCACTTTTCAGTGGGAACAAATGCTCAATTAATGGATCTTGTAAGGTAGCACTACTTGTACTGTTCTCTGCTTGATCTATCGCTTTGCTTGTATTTTTCTCATTTGTAAGTCACTTTGGATAAAAGCCTCTGCTAAGTGAATAAATGTAAATGTAACTTTTTTAAACACAACAACACAATGAGCGTTTCGGAGGAATATGTAGTCAATGGACTCCAAAAAGGTTCACACTTTTGTACTCGACAAACATGATGATGTTGCGTGTTTGCCAACAGGCTACAAGTTTCTTTGAAAGTGCCTGATTTGCTAAATTTCCCCTTGGGGACCAATGAAGTGCTCTCAATCTCAATCTCTGACTCTATCTCTGTTCTTAGCCATGTTTATCAACAAAATGTACTACACCATAAAATGTAATTCCAATGGAAACAAGGACAAGGCCTCCACTTTCTCCAACCAGACTCCTTGGGCTAATATTACCTTTTACCCTACGTTCACCCTAACAAGCCACAAGCAACCATTCACTTTCTTTCTCTGTATGTGCACGACACAAAGTGACATTTGAATTAAGATTTTCTCAGCATACAGTGCATTACGGTTACTATCATTTCTCAATGGAACTGGAAAAAAACACCCACAATCAACAACAGTAGCGGTTACTACACACCAAAAAGAGACAAAAGAGACAGAGCTGACCTAGTAAGAGGTGGAGCTAACAACTCTTATATGACAGTGTAAAGCAACAAATCCAAACTACTGGCTTGAATGATTCCTCGGATCAATTCTATGGTGTGCGGTCTGAGGTTTCTTCACTTCCTCACTTATAAATTTAAAGAGCACCTATTCTGTTTTTTTTTTTTCAAAAATTAACTTTCATGTAGTTTGCTATAGAGCTGTTTGTGAATGTAAAAAGTCTGCAAAGTTTCAAAGATCAAAACGGACAACAAAACGGAATTATTGATTCCCAAAAGAAGGAACCGATTTTGAACAGCTGAATCGAGTCGTAAGTGATTCCAGACTTACTTCTTGTACTAACCTACGTAGGTTTGTAACAAAAAGCCCCGCCTCTACTCTTCATTTTTTTCAGATCTAGCTGAAACTCGTTATGGTAATGCGTGTTACCTTTGCGACACATGGTGACAGTGGTAGACCAATCACAACAGACCGAAAGGAGGAGTTTAGAATGAATCCTTTAGAACAGATCATTGAACGAGTCGTTTTTGACACTGGGGGGAAAAAGGCATTGTTGCAATTTAAATTATGAGCACATTAAAGAGTTTTTTGTTTTTTTTTACCTCAGATGCATGTAAATCTATTGTATGAAACCTTTAAAACAAAATTAGGCACGTTTGAAAACCACGTTTGAAGTCCTAATTGCGATACATACTATTTACAGCTCAAAATTGGAAGAAACCATGGTTTCATCTTATTCTGTCTTATACAATGGCTCAATGGTTAAGGCTCTGGGTTACTGATCAGGAGATCAGAGCAAGGCCCTTAACCCTCTCTGCTCCATGGGTGCTCTATGGATCATGTCTGACCTGCACCTTGACCACTGGGATATGTGAAAAAAGAGTTTCACTGTACTGTACATGTACTCCCTGGGATAGGCTCCAGGTTCCCCTGCAACCCTGAAAAGGATAAGAAGAAGATGGATGGATGGATGTACTGTATATGTGACAAATAAAGGCCGCTTCTTTTTCTTCTTCTTGTTCTAAATATAAAGCTTTGAAACAGAGATTGTTGGCGCCCCCTACTGACTGTATGTAGCTAGTACAGTTAGCTTGTTTTGTTTATCTGCCAACAAAACTAATAAGAAGCCTCACACATGACATGTAAAATATATTTTAATTAAGTGGTGTGCATAAATCACACTGGGCTGTAGGATATACATTACGGTTACTACCATTTCTCAATGGAAATGGGAAAAAAAACACCCACAATCAACAACAGTAGCGGTTACTGCACAACAAAAAGAGACAAAAGAGACAGAGCTGACCTAGTAAGAGGTGGAGTTAATTTCTGGCCCAGAAAAAAACCCTGCAGAAACCTGAAATGAAGAAATTAGCCAGGGCCATTTCACGGCAATCATAACGAGAAATTATATGGTTACTGAAAGTCTAGAAACATTCGTAAGCATTACAGACTTCACCTTTAAACAATATTTGAGTTTATTCCTTCCATTTGTCTTAATTTGATCCAGCACAGCATCATCACTTAAAGGATGTAGGTAGGTTATCTGGTACATGTGATTAATTACATGATGTTCTTCTCGAGGCTGTGTATCTGTAAGTTATACTCTTGTTCTGGTTATGAGCATTCAATAAACAGCACTTTTCCTTGTCAAAAATAATGGCACTAAAATATTTTGTAGTATTACAATACCGTATTAGTTCTAAGCAAAATCATATAGATTTAATAAAAGGCCACATTCATGTCACATCCATTTTGGGGTCAGCAATCTCCTTTTTGTGGAATCTCCTGAGAGATTAAGTTTTATTCAAACCCTGCCTCGTTCCACAACTGTGAAATCCTCACTTCCACAGAGCCATACATTCAGGCGTACGTAAAGCAGACCTGTATAATTCATCAGAATTTGAAAGCTCAAGTCCTTATGGAAATCTATTTTGATGAATAATGAAATATTGACTTTCGTGTGAATTTCAATAGTAACTGGCCTTCAAATGATTTGTTTTTGGAACATGATGAAAGAATAGTCAAAGCAGTTTAGCACATCACAGACCTTATAGAAAAACATAATGGCAAAAAAGGGTTCACGTTTTACAGTGAACAGGCAAGACAGTGAGGTATGGTTAACTGAAAATTGGAGTCCTCTTCCAGGAACATCTGTCCTTGGAAGGAATGATGTTCTGGCGTCTTTGATTTAATTAGACATGAAAAAAAACCAATCATGTCTAGAAACCTTGTTGCCGTAGGCTTTCAGATCTGGACTGTTGCAGATGCAGTATGTAAGAGCCTTAGAGTGTAATAGCCACCAATGTTACATAAATACAGTGTTTTACACTAGACTGCATACAGACATTCAATTGAAGACCTGTAGATGAAGCATTTAAAAACAATAATAGTAGAATTATCCATTTGTGGGAATAAACCTGGTCTAAGAATGCTAAGAAGTCTAAGATTTTACCTTTATGGGTCTATGTTAAAGTGATAAGCTACAGGTAAACTGTATACTGCAGAATATATAAAAGAAAGCACATATATTAACATAAAGTCAATATGCCTTTTCTGAATCAAATAAACAGTTTTGACTTCTGTTGCTGTAGTTCAGAGAAATCTCAGTCCACTGCGTCATTCCACTCAGAGTAGTGGTTTCAGAAATAGTTTCAGCCAGAACAACAATAAAAATCCCCATTTTTCAACAGTGCTTTCATTCTCAGAACCTGGAGCTCCTGCAGTTCCCAAAGTGCGGCTCCCTGAAAGAGCGACCGGACTGCATGGCCCTGCATCCCACAGAGTTCCTCAGCTGCTTCAGCACCATCCACAGCAGGAGTCCCATCAGCAGAAGAAGGAGGGTAAGAAGACCAAGATATATGCATATATTCCAGCCCCATCCCATCGCAAGTGGCATAGACGTGGAGGAAACCATGAACCGTCTTGGGGCAGGCATCAGTTTCCACAGATCTCAAATGCGACAACCGCTGACCTTCATGGGCTTTCCGTGAGACATAGTTAAGCATCAAACATTCCAGGTCCTTAGATCTGGTGTGTCAGTCCATCTGGTATGAATTTCTCCTTGAGAGTATTTTTCTGACTTTGTATGCTTCAGCAGACATGTCTGGCATCTGCTGTGCTGCGCGCAGAATGAGGCTGCTTTTCCAAAAGCACCCTCTGCTGTTCCCTCCCACTGTGGATGGAGGACAGTCACGCTCCCTGATTTCTCAGCAGGTAAAAACATACACACATCCACCAACCCACCCCCACATACACATTCATTACAAGTAGATCAGGTCTCAACTTGTATGAGGGATAAATAAATTACAAAGCAGGCGTTTACACTGTTATGGGATTGTGGACATCAATCAGATGGTCCATCTGTTTTCATGTGATGATCAGGACTGACTAAACGTTTTTTCGGCATCATCAAAACCAGATGAAGGCTTTGTAGACCAGCTTTGTGCATTAATGTTTTTAATAAAAGCCCTTTTAAATGCCTCAATTAATAATACATATCCTTATTAATTCATAATATATTTATATATAATATATTAAATATATATATCTATATTTTTATATTGTATTTATTTTTATATATTTACTTTTAAATGTATATATTTATTTATAAATAACTAATAAAATATCCCTATTGGCTAATCTTTACTCAACATCTCAACGTCTGCGCACAATCATTCATATTATTTTTTTTTTCAATTTCATGAGAACATAACTCACATATAATTGGCCCTAACAACAACAACAACAACAACAATAATAATAATGATGATGTTGTTGTTATTATTATTTTTTTATTATTATTGTTGTTGTTGTTGATGTTGTTGTTGTTGTTGTTATAACTAGTACTTTTATTTGAAGCTTGTTCTTATATTTCTGCCTTAAAATAAAAATGCATGTCCTTATTTGTTAATAAATATATATTTATATATTATATCTATATATTTCTATTCTATGTATATGTTTATAAATAACTAATAAAATATCCTTATTTGCTAATGGACTGAATATATGCACATAATTATTCATAAAATAATTTGATTTCAGTTTCATGAGGACATAACATATGTATAAAGGATCCTATTAAAATTAATCAATTGATTAATGAATTATCACTATTATTCTTATTATTATAATTAGTAGTAGTAGCAGTAGTAGTAACCATAATAATAATAATAATAATAAATAATAATAATAATAATAATAATAATAATAATAATAATAATAATAATACAACTCCTTTTAAATTTAAGGTCGTTATTGTTTTTCTACCTTAAATGAAACATGCATATCTTTGCATTTAAATAAATATACATGCTTATATATGAAACTTTTTTATATCCTGTGTATATAACTAATAAAATATATTTATTAGCTAATGAACTCATCTCTGCATAATCATTCACAAATGATCCTATTTCATTTTCATGAGCGACCTTAACTTCTCAGGTTGAATCCCAAATGGCTGTCTCTTATATACATAGTGCACTTGGTAGGGTTCCAGGCGCCATTATTTAATAGAACATATAGTTCACTTATCTAGCAACTCATGAGTTATTTTGGAATGGAGTCCTGTCTCCCTGGCAACCGTGGATGTGTCAGGGCAGGGAATATCAAACATGGCGGACTAGCCTTAAGTAAAGCGTTAGTTAGCTCGGAAAGCCAGTTATTGGTCTGTTCATGAAGCTTGAACTCGCTTTATCGGATTGTGGAGTTTGTTATACGGATGTAGAAGTGCATTCTGGTTATCAGGACTTCTGTGGAGTTATTTTAGAAAGATCAAATAGAGGAATGTGTGTGACTGTGTACCGTAGCTGGGCAGTGTTAGCTAACCTAGCGGTGTCGTGATCCGAGACCCGAGGAACGTTAATCCGTGAGTTCAAGTTAATCCAGTCAGAGTTGTGATGATCTGCCTGGCTGTTTTACTCCCGCAAGTGATGCAGATATATAACTGAAACATTCCTGTGTATTACATTATATTAAAGGCATGAATAATCCTAAAACTGTTGTGAAGCTAAAATAAGAAATCTGCTGTGATCTTTTCACAACTTAGAAGATGGAGCTCAATTTAAAACACGTTGATTACCTGCAGGTAGGAGTGTTCTCATACAGCTACACTTTTCATATCTATCCATCTATCCATATCCATTCTGTCTATCCATCTATCCATATATCCATCTATCCATATATCCATCTATCTATCTATCTATCTATCTAGATATCTATCATTATGCCACATGGTTACAGTGAGGCATACATTTTTGCTCTAACTCTAACCAATTTGTCCTTAGACTTCATGCTTTTGCAAGCCATAATGATAATAAATTCTAAACTTTTAAATTTAGTTATGATTTAAGCCAAGACACTTCAGGTTAATATTGTTTATTAGTGTGTGTGTGTGTGTGTGTGTGTGTGTGTATGTATATGTATATGTATATATAATATATATTTATTAGTCTGTCAGTTGATTCGATAGTATTTTTTATTAGAATCTCTATTTTTGTACAAATGAGCTTTAGTCTAATTAAATATTATATATTATAGCTATATTTAATATAGGAAACCAAAAAGCTGGTCTTCGGATGATGTTACTATGCATCATAATACTTATTTCACTGTGCCGATGCCCTTAAGAGAAATGCTTTTACAGAACAGTTTAATTTCTTTATTGTTTAACCGAGACAACCAGGCGCTGCTAATAAAAAAAGATTGTTGTTGTAAATTTGCCGTATAAAAGTTCAAGTAAATGTAACGTTTTATCTTTCTAAATAAGAAAATTGATCAATGTAAAAAAAAAAATCTGGGAATAAAAAAAAGAATTCTGAAGAGCTGAAGATGTATTTGATAATGACACATAAATTGGCATACATTTAATTAATTATTTTAATTTTAACTAATGAAAATCTTTTGGGGATATATGACGACGTGAAGTGATTGAGCCACCTGGGTTAAGCCACCTGGGTACCAGCTTAAATCTTTCATCTTTCAAAGTCAAATAACGATTGGACAAAAACAGTTCAATAAAAACTGTGCTATTTAGTTTCGATAATGTAATCACTGCGGTTTAAGCGAACGTGTTATTGATGCAGTTTATCCAAAAAACAAAAACAAAAAATCAGAAAAACCATGACCAAAATGGCTGTTTCTACCTGTAGCGTAACTTATTTTGCTCTCTGTTTCTCACTCTAAGGTTGGAGTGACGTCTCCGAAAACGATGAAACTTTTACCTGCGGTGGGTCGTAAAGCAACACAGAAGGTGATTTCATAAAAAAAACTATTGTGAATAAAGGTTTAGTGAAAAGGTCAATTTGTGTTTCCTATTTCATGTCCATTCAACTTCATGCATACTGAGTATACGAAACTTCTCCGGTTCTATACACTGTGACAGACAAAGAACCAGATTTCAACATGACAGCATAAACCAGGTTTCAGGAACACGCAACAACACACCCAATCTCGAGATGTGAAATTACTCTGCAGCAGAAGGGTCTGCACCAGTATCTGGACTCATGACTGACTCATCTCAAACTAATAAATCGACCTGTATAGTAATAACATCGTGGTTCGCCTTTCTGTTTAGGTTGCTGTTGCAGATCATGATGGTGTGATCAACTGTTTCGGGATGAAAAAGGGAGAGGCGGTTGTGAGTATTCAAGTTGTCATACAATTTTAAATACATTTTAAGTACGATATGTAGACAGGAAGTGACTTCTTGGCAAATAGCTGATAGGTAAGGGTCTTGCTTAGTTAAAGATGCAACAGTTACCTGAATTGTGTCGTGCATTGGTAGATTTCTACTACATATAGAAGAAAATATATTATAGTGTACTGTACAGACATGTCATGTGACGTCATCACAATGCACATTCAGTCAAAGCCATTTTCGGTTCACGTGCGTCGAAAAAGAGTACAGCTCAAAAATCTCATTTACCAACAAACATCACTGCAAAAGACAAATGAGTGCAATTGCAGTTTTGCCGATTCAATTCAAGTAGTTTTCTGCAAAGAAAAAAAACAACTCAAAGCCATATCCAAATGTGCTTCCAACCCCAACAATCACAAAAAAAAACTCTGTAGGGATGGACTGTATACAGTGCTGTGAAAAAGTGTTTGCCCCCTTCCTCATTTCCTGTTCCTTTGCATGTTTGTCACACTTAAGTGTTTCGGAACATCAAACCAATTTAAACAATAGTCAAGGACAACACAAGTAAACACAAAATGCAATTTGTAAATGAAGGTGTTTATTATTAAAGGTGAAAAAAATCCAAACCATGATGGCCCTGTGTGAAAAAGTGATTGCCCCTAAACCTAATAACTGGTTGGGCCACCCTTAGCAGCAACAACTGCAACCAAGCGTTTGCGATAACGTGCAATGAGAGCTTTTACAGCGTCCTGGAGGAATTTTGGCCCACTCATCTTTGCAGAATTGTCCTAATTCAGTTACATTAGAGGGTTTTCGAGCATGAACGGCCCTTTTTAAGGTCATACCACAACATCTCAATAGGATTCAGGTCAGGACTTTGGCTAGGCCACTCCAAAGTCTTCATTTTGTTTTTCTTCAGCCATTCGGTGGTGGACTTGCTGGTGTGTTTAGGATCATTGTCCTGTTGCAGAACCCAAGTTCGTTTCAGCTTGAGTACACGAACAGATGGTCGGACATTCTCCTTCAGGATCTCTTGGTAGACAGCAGAATTCATAGTTCCTTTTATCACGGCAAGTCTTCCAGGTCCTGAAGCAGGCAAACAGCCCCAGACCATCACACTACCACCACCATATTTTACTGTTGGTATAATGTTCTTTTTATGAAATGCAGTGTTCCTTCTACGCCAGATATATTACTGGACACACACCTTCCAAAGAGTTCCACTTTTGTCTCATCGGTCCACAGAATGTTGTCCCAAAAGTCTTGGGGATCATCAAGATGTGTTGTGGAGAAATTGAGACGAGCTTTGATGTTCTTTTTGCTCAGCAGTGGTTTTCTCCTTGGAACTCTGCCATGCAGGCCATTTTTGCCCCGTCTTTTCCTGATGGTGGAGGCATGAACGCGCGACCTTAACTGAGGCAAGTGAGGCCTGCAGTTCTTTGGACATTGTTGTGGGGTCTTTTGTGACCTCTTGGATGAGTCGTCGCTGCGCTCTTGGGGTAATTTTGGGCGGCCGGCCACTCCTGGGAAGGTTCACCACTGTTCCATGTCTTCGCCATTTGTGGATAATGGCTCTCACTGTGGTTCGCTGGATTCCCAAAGCTTTGGAAGTGGCTTTATAACCCTTTCCAGACTGATAGATCTCAATTACTTTCTTTCTCAATTGTTCCTGAATTTCTTTGGGTCTCGGCATGATGTGTAGCTTTTAAGGATCTTCTGGTGGACCTTACTGTGTCAAGCAGCTCCTATTTAAGTGATGCCTTGATTGTGAACAGGTGTGGCAATAATCAGGCCTGGGTGTGGCTAGAGAAATTGAACTCAGGTGTGGACAACCACAGTTATAGTATGTTTTAACAAGGGGGGCAATCACTTTTTCACACAGGGCCATGATGGTTTGGATTTTTTTCACCTTTAATAATAAACACCTTCATTTACAAATTGCATTTTGTGTTTACTTGTGTTGTCCTTGACTATTGTTTAAATTGGTTTGATGTTCCGAAACACTTAAGTGTGACAAACATGCAAAGGAACAGGAAATGAGGAAGGGGGCAAACACTTTTTCACACCACTGTAGTTCTGAAAACAATAGGACTCTCCTATGCATGAATCTCAGCCAGAAGTGAAATTGTGCCATTTTAAAGCCTGATTACCCCAAGAAAATTGCATTTAAAGGTAAGATTAGTTTTGTTTTGTTTTTTTCTTCCTCTTGTCTCAAGATTAGGTTTCCAACAGTTAGCTGGGTTTCACATTTGAATGACTCCCACCCATGTTCAGGAAGCTCCACCCCCATGATCTTAGGTGGTGCATGTAGTGTTTATAAAATGACTGACAGGAGGCCTATCCAAACACAAGCAAGCATTCTGGACCAGAATTCAGTTTTCCAAATGGGTTTTCTCAGTGATTTAGTACACTTTTTCTAGGCCACGTATCTACATACCTTCATTATTCTATGTATCTAAGTAAATATTTTGATTTTGTTTATTTCATTTTTATTTAAATCGAGTAATTGCACCTTTAAATTCTACTGAAATACACTGTGCCTACCTCTATCTAATCTACTTCTGGAAAAACAACTCTCCTGCCAAATTTGAAAGGATTATAAGTGTTCAATAGGAAATCGTCAATAGTCTCATCACCTGAGGTAAAAAATAAATAACTAAATCACTCACGGTGTTTAAACACAAACCTCACCGCTGTCTCTTCGCTCCACTGATCTCTCTTCACGCGAACATCAGTGTGGAGATAATTGCTCATTCATTCTCACTTCTGTCCTGTGGTCTGAATTTCTTGTGATTTGTCTTTTTCATTTGAAACTTTGTCCACTGTCATCTTTAAAGATTAATAGATAAAAACAAAACACGTTATTAGTAGCATGTTTTTATAAATGCATACCTTTTTGTTTGTTTGTTTGCATCCAGCCTGTATTCAGAAGTCTCCCAGGACAGAAGATCTCCAGACTGGAGCTGGGAGGTGCATTAGGAACACCACAGGAGAAGATCTTTGTGTGCTCAGGTTCTGAGGTTAGGGGTTACACCAAAAAGGGCAAACAGTTCCTTTCTTTTGAGGCCAATCTGACCGAGAACATCAACGCTATGTGAGTTATTTAATTCCCATTATACACACATTACCGATCAAAAGTTTGTAGACGCTCGACTGAAATGTTCCTCATGATGTTAAACAGCTTTTGATCCGAAGGTGTATGATTAAATGTTTGAAATCAGTGTTCTAGTCAAAAATATAATTGCTCCGAGATATTTGTTTCTTTCATTAGATAACTAACATTTTATTTACAGAAAAATCTTTGTTTAAACGGACGACGTGAAATATTCAGAAAAGCAGCCAATAAGTGTCCAGTGTCAGTGTGAACTCCTTTAATCCTGTTTGAAAAGCATCTCAGGGAAATTCCTCAAGCAATCGGTCAAGAAAACACCCAGAATAAATTTCTGGAAATTCTTGACAAAAAGGGGTCTACTTTGAAGATGCTAAAATACTAAATTATTTTGATTTATTTTGGATTTTTTATAACAACATATTTCCCATCATTCCATTTGTGTTCCTCCAGAGTTTTGATGACTTTATTATTATTATAAAATCTCAGTGGAAAAAAAATAAATATAAAGAATGAGTGTGTCTAAACTTTTGACCGGTAGTGTGTATATAATATCGATTATTATTATTATTTAAAAAAATAAAATTATCGTTATATTATTTATACACTCATGTCAGACACGGGTATCACAATTTGAACGTTGTTGGCAGGCGTGTCTCTGGGGCGGACCTTTTTGTCTGTGCCAGCTACATTTACAACCACTACTGTGACTGCAAAGACCAGAACTATTTTCTGTCCGGGGACAAGATCAACGACATGGTGTGCTTACCAGTTGAGACGGTGGGACGTACGGTGCCCGTTCTGGCATGCCAGGACAGAGTACTGCGCATATTACAGGTAATGTCAATATTAAATGCATAATGAATAAAACATGATAGGAGTCAGTTAGAATCATGGTAGAAAGTTCCTATGAAAATGTCTCTTTTTTTTTAATCATTTTTGAATTCTGGTAAAAAAAAAAAAAAAACAACCTCTGTTTCAACATGTTAAGTTCAAACCTCATTAAATGCCTTCATACCGTAGTGCTGTTGATTCTCAGATCAGGTTTTTGATTAGTTTTCTATAACAGCAGCTCTGAGAATAGTTTCTACTGCAAGCTTTATATTAATGGGCTTGTTATATTTGATACCTTAACGTTTCTTCTTTACTAACAGCTTATTCACAGGGACTTGTAGTGCACACACTTCATATAAACAGATGTTAAACCCGTGCGTAATTATTGATATGGTAAGGCTTTCTGTGACGAGACATTTCTTTCGCTGTCCAGTGTTGGTGCTTTGTAACAGTCAGAGGTGATGGGGAAGTCTTCAGGACGGAGAGCTTTGCAGTTTCCGTGTTCACGACAAGAGAATAAAGATCGTGCCACACCTTCGTTGATTATTTTCCTATATAACCAGACATCCGTCACGTTTTACTCCTTACATGGAAATAGGATTAGTAATACACTTACTTTACTCTCATTCGCTCTGTATTGTGATTTGTGTAAGGGTTCAGAGCTGCTGTATGATTTTGAGATTTCCGGCCAGCCATCTGTTCTGGAGCTTCACAACAGAGATGGAGGTGAGAGAACCTGATGAAAAGAGATGGAAACATGAAGATGTAATATTTAGGAATTCTAAATATAAGCTGTTTGGTTTTTGTTTTGTTTTTTTTTAAATTGTGATATGTCTTTGACGTTCAGGTAAGGATGGGGAGGAAGTGCTTTACGGAACGGCTGATGGCAAACTGGGTCTAGTGCAGTTAACTCGTTCAGCTCCTGTCCCTAAGTGGGAGCTGGACAACGAGAAGAAGAAAGGAGGTGAGGAACAATGTCTGTGAGCAATAATAGAAACTGTACTATTTCTGTGCATGTAACCTTATTTCCTAATTTGTGATGCTTTAATTGAATTTCTTAGAAATGCAAAACATGGAAAATATTTGTTTGTTATTGAGAAGTGCTATTATTAAGAATTAAGATAGTTATAGAGTATATGTATATACATCATGTCATTATAAAATAACTTGGATACGTTTTGTTACTAAATGTATGGTTAGACACTATGTATTTAAATCAGTATCTTCCATTTCTTTCACATATACACTACCGGTCAAAAGTTTAGACACACTCATTCTTTACTTTTATTCTCCCCCAACACACACACACATTTTAGAATTATAATAAAGTCATCAAAACTCTGGAGTAATACAAATGGAGTTATGGGAATTATGTTGTGATAAAAAAAATCCAAATAAATTTAAGTAATTTAGTATTCTAGCATCTTCAAGTAGACGCCCCTTTTTGCCTAGAATTTCCAGAAATGTATTCATGCTGTTTTCTCACCCGATTTCTTGAGGAATTTCTCTGAGATGTTTTTTTAACAGTATTGAAGGAGTTCCCACTTACGCTGTACACTTATCGGCTGCTTTTTGGAATATTTTGCACTGAGTCGTCTGTTTAAAAGGAAAAAAAAATTGTAAATAAAATGTTCGTTTTCTGGGCACGTTCGCCTCACACCCGCCGGGGCCTTGTGTTTGCATGTTGTCCCCATGCTGCGGGGGTTTCCTCCGGGTATTCCGGTTTCATCCCCCAGTCCAAAGACATGCATGGTAGGTTGATTGGCGTGTCTAAATTGTGTATGAATGGGTGTGTGAGTGTGTGTGATTGTGCCCTGTGATGGATTGGCACCCTGGGATAGGCTCCAGGTTCCCCGCGACCCTGAAGAGGAAATAAGCGGTAGATGGATGGATGGATGTTCGTTTTCTAATGAAAGAAGTGAATACGTCGTCATGATTATATTTTTGTCTACAACACCGATTTCCAACATTTAATCATACACCTTCAGATCAATAGGTTTTAAGGATAATGAGAAACATTTCAGTCGAGTGTCCTTTTGACCGGTAGGGTACACTTTCAAAATTTGACATCGTTCAGTAAAGAACAAAAAAAAATAAGGATGGAAATGTCACTGAAAGACTTTAAAGCATCTTTTTTTGTGTATCTTATTGTTTCTCAAGGCGTGCTGTGCATCGACACATTCGACTTCCTGGGTGACGGCGTAAAAGACATCATGGTTGGGAGGGATGATGGGTCAGTCGAGATCTACGGACTGGACAACTCAAACGAACCCACATTGCGTTTTGAGAACGTATGTGGAAACCACTTCAAATTTACAGGATTTACGTGTGTGTGTGTGTGTGTGTGTGTGTGTGTGTGTCTGTTAATCAGTCTGTGTATTTTCGTGTTTACAAGGTGTTGACTGAAAGTGTTGCCTCGATCCAGGGAGGGTGTGTAGGAAAGGAGTCATATGATGAGGTTGTCACGACAACATACACAGGTGAACTCCGACTTCTTCTTTCAGTCTGTGTTCCGATTTCTTTTCCTGTGCCGCTTTCTGTGCCACATCGTAAAATAATTCTTAGGTTGTGAGTTAAGATCAGTTGGCAGTGTTTGAAATGTTCTAATGTAAGGATTTTAAAAAACTGCTTACAATTTATTCTCAATGTGGCATGTGTAGGTTGGGTATCAGGTCTTACAACAGAGCCTCAGCAGATGGAGGCAGGACCAGGGGACGAGGTGAAGATGAGCCGAGAGACCCAGGCCAAGGTGGCTGCTCTCAGGTATTCTACATACACTGGAACTACAGCGCCATCTTCAGCATTAACACACAGTATTACAATGAGGGGAAAAAGTATTTGATCCCCTACTGATTTTGTACGTTTGCCCACTGACAAAGAAATTATCAGTTTATAATTTTAATGGTAGAGACAGCAAGATAACAACAAGAAAATCCAGAAAAACGCATGTCAAAAATGTTATAAATTGATTTGCATTTTAATGAGGGGAAATAAGTATTTGACCCCCTCTCAATCAGAAAGATTTCTGTCTCCCAGGTGTCTTTTATACAGGTAACGAGCTGATATTAGGAGCACACTCTTAAAGGGAGTGCTCCTAATCGCAGCTTGTTACCTGTATAAAAGACACCTGTCCACAGAAGCAATCAATCAATCAGATTCCAAACTCTCCACCATGGCCAAGAACAAAGAGCTCTTCAAGGATGTCAGGGACAAGATTATAGACCTACACAAGTCTGGAATGGTCTCCAGACCTTAATCCCATAGAAAATCTGTGGAGGGAGCTGAAGGTTTGAGTTGCCAAACGTCAGCTTCGAAACCTTAATCACTTGGAGAAAATCTGCAAAGAGGAGTGGGACAAAATCCCTCCTGAGATGTGTGCAAACCTGGTGGCCAACTACAAGAAACGCCTGGCCTCTGTGATATCCAACAAGGGTTTTGACACCAAGTACTAAGTCATGTTTTGCAGAAGGGTCAAATACTTATTTCCCTCATTAAAATGCAAATCAATTTATAACATTTTTTACATGAGTTTTTCTGGATTTTTTTGTTGTTATTCTGTCTCTCACTGTTCAAATAAATCTACCATTAAAATTATAGACTCATCATTTCTTTGTCAGTATGCAAATGTGCAAAATCAGCAGGGGATCAAATACTTTTTTCCCTCACTGTAAAGGAACATTTTTGCGTAATTACTGCAGACTTTTACGGAGAAAGGAGCAGAAAACCAGTTTACCTGAATCTCACTTATAATAAAAATCTATATAGGATAGTATCAGAAATTCAATATGACAGGTCTACAGGAAAAGAGACATGAGAAGCTCATGTAGGTTTATCCTTTTAACTTTTTAAGGGATTCTGCAATAATGATTCTGCCATAATCCAAGATTAATGGCTCTGTTCACCTGATGTAATCTTTAGAGGGCTTGATAATCAGATGATTAATTAGTCTAGGGATGTTTGGGGAAAGTGTGGGGAAAATCTTAAATCTTTGCTTATCTTTTAACATGAGACACTAAAATACACTTGGCTACACCTTTCAAAGTTCTGCCTTTCACCTATGGAGAAGCTTTTGTCTTGGAAGAGTCATGAGTAGAGATTATCAGTATTATCACAGTATTGTTAAAATGTACAGAAGGTACTGTTACACACACTGAAATCATTTAAACAGGTTTTATATTTGACTATAAAGTGATTGATGGTTGTCACTAGGCTTGCTGCGATAGTCTGTGTTCCCGGTGTTACACCGTGTTCGGCTGCACACCGATCACATCACTTGCCCACTGTGGCACTGTCCCTACTGACTTTTTTTTCTTTCTTTTTTTATAGTAATAAAAATCATTTAGTTCAGTTAGAGAACACGGTGAGAGGCAGTGACGCTCGGGAGAATTTCCCACCTTCCAAGAGGACCAAATCCGAAGTCTGGTCACATTTTTGGATTTTTATGAAAATGCTAAGGGAAACTTAAGCTTAGAAGATGGTAACACTGTCTGCAGAGCTCGCCAGGAGAAAGGTGCTGTGAAAGGGGGCTTTGGCGCTTCGTTGGCGCTTTTCCCTCCTTTCGCCCTCGCTTTTAACTCGCTTATGAAAGCCTGTACGGCCGTTCGCATTTCACGTTCGCTTTCGAATTAGCAGTAATTTGGGGGGCAATTGCTTTACTGATGGGTTTTTTATTATTCTTAATGAAAAACACTACAACAACACAACAGTACAATGATAAACTTGTGTATATTAAACCAAATCTTCCGCCATCATCCCGTCAGTCCGCCCGCCCCGCTCTCCCCGTCAGTCCGCTCGCCCTGCTCTCCCTGTCAGTCTGCTCGCCTCACTCTCATCACGTGATAAATAAGCTCTGACTACTGCTGATTCATGCTGCGACTCTGACTCATTCGGCTCGTGTTGAATTGAGCAAACGCGTTCAGTTTTTAATTGTAGCGTTCGTTCTCACGCTCAAAAAAGGAGCGTGTGTACAGAATTTACCACGATTTTTACAAATCACAATAATAATAACATCTTCATCTCTGGTTATGAGGATGTTATTAGGCTCAGCTCTATGCTCTTGTCTTGCGTGCGTACTTGCTTGCAGGGCCGAGCTGGAGCAGCTGCAAGTGAAGGTGATGCAGGGACGGGAGAAATACCAGCAGAGCTCTCAGTCCAGTACAGCTGTGTCCGCCGTGCCGGTCTTCAGCATCAACGACCGGTTCACTCTGTGCCAAGAGGATGCTAGTTACAGCCTCACGCTGGAGGTGCAGACTGCCATCGATAACCTGCTGCTACAGGTCAGACCACATGGCAGACTCACAGGAGCTCTAGTCAACAAATCTGACCATATCTTTTATTGTATTAGTACAATGTTTTCAATGTTTGGCTTTTATTTTTGCACAGAGTGATGTTCCTATAGACCTGCTGGACGTGGATAAGAACTCAGCTGTGGTTAGTTTCAGCGAATGTGATTCAGAGGTAACACATTAACATGTTTCCAGTTATTCATGCTCCTTAAAGCAAGCTATTATATTATATTGCATTACATTATATTCACTTGTATCCTAATAGAGTTTTACTCTAAAGATTGCCTTTTTGGCTGCACACTTTCTTTTCTAGCCAAATGGTAATTTCCTCCTCGCCACATACAGATGCCAGGCTAACACCACAAGGCTGGAATTGAAGGTAGTTAATAACAGTTACCACTCTTGGAAGGATTCTATATGTTGTCAGACTTGGCGTAGAAAAGTAACTAACAGATACACATGATTAAAAAAAGCCAGTGAATGTACACTCACTGTCCACTTTAAATGATTCACAACTGTATACATGGGAGAAAATATGATGTATCATTCTTTAATCAATCAAACATTAATGGCATTGACAAATTGTTGTAGTATAAGAGGGATAAAACACTTCATGACGTGCTGTTATTAGAAAATTTATCAATTTAAGAGTGGTAACAGTAATTCCACTTCTCATCATACTGAATCACACCATCTCGTCATTGATGTTTTTCCTATAATCACTCATCCTAAAGGGTTCCTTCTTTTTTTACGTACTTGTCGAACATAACATTATAATTGCCCGCATTCGTTCACCAACACGGGTAATACATTGCTGTGTACCGTGTAGGTAATAATATTTTAATTTGAAAACATGGCATCCATGATGAAATCTGCACATTGTCTCACGATGCTAAGCTTGTACAAGCAATGTGATCCTTTTCGAATGGCACAACAACAGCAGATTCTGTCTAAATATAATTTTTATACAGATTCTGTCTAAAATAGATGTTTATTTGGAGGCGGTTTACAATGCAGACATGCAGTGAGTGATTAAAAAAAGCCTCTTTCGATGTCTTTGAAAATGCACCATGTTCTCCACCCACTAAGGGCTGGAACGGTATCCTAGGCACCACACAGCACAACTGGGATTTAAACCAGAATCCCAGCAGTAGAATGGACTATTTCAGTGCTTAGCATGAGATTACATCATTGCATGACAGGATCACGTAAGAAGGGTTACATCACCTGGTAGTCTGCTGCTAAACAGAGAATCAGTCCTGGTGATGTTTGTCATTTTTGTGGGGTGTGGGGGATGTATAAACACAGGCGTCACTTAAGAACCTTAATGATTAATAAAGCTGTACATGAACTGTAAAGGAGTGGCAATGCTGTAAAAAATACAATATAGACTATTTAAGGAAGCTGGTACATATAGCTTAGCATAGTGCAATAAGTTCTTATTTGCTGAATGTTAATAAGGATACTGTCCTTATTGTACTTTGTACTTTTCCAAGTGTCCGAGATTATACTTAAAGTCTTGTTTAGGTTAGGAATCCTTTCAAATTCATCATGTCCTTCATACCGGTTTGGCTTTTAGCGCATGTTTTTAAGTAGTGTGGCATAGAAAGTATAGAAACAGGTCAATAATTAGCATAAAATTTTTTTTCTTTCATTGTTCCAATCATACTAACTATCCTTTACACTCTTTGCAGGTGAGGTCAATTGAGGGTCAGTATGGTACGCTTCAGGCCTACGTAACTCCACGGCTGCAGCCTAAAACTTGCCAGGTGCGTCAGTACCAGATCAAACCACTCTCGCTCCACCAGAGGACCCACGGCATCGATCACAGCAGGTGAAGACCTTTGGAGCACGGAAATCAATGCAATGTCTTAGATTAGATTTGCTCACCTGAACCCTGACACACAGGTAGGCTGTAATAGTGCTGCAGGAAGTCCGTTAGTATTGAATGTTTTTTAACCGGAGAAAATCGCATTAAATTCGTGTTATGCACTCCTAGTCACGGGGTATCCCACTTATACCATGATCACCTGCCAGCACTGAAAAATCCAAGCTGTCATTGATGTTTTTTTTGCGGTGCAAAATTCGACCGAAAGGATAAAAATAACCATTAACTGTTGTTAGTTATTTTTATCCTTTCGGTCGAATTTTGTTTGTGTTATCGTGTACATTATAGCAGCTATAAGCAGTCGTTCCTTCACAAACCTCTCTCTCTCTCTCTCTCTCTCATGGTGTTCATAAAACATAAAATGCCCCCAAGGCCACGAAACACAAAGTCCTCTATCCAACGTTCCCATGACGGAGAACGTTTCAGCTTCGCCTCTGACTGTTGCAAAGCACAAAGCAATAAACGTCTGGTCGAGGAAACGTCTCCGTGTTTTTACACGTGTCGCTCTGCAGGGGCATTTCCATGATCGTTCTAAGGTTTGGTTATGGCTGCTGTTTTGAAAATCGAGGAATCCTGCATCTCCCTGGTTTTGTGTACAGGCCTATGAACACCTTGAGGCTGGTGGGGCAGTTCAGCTTTGCAGAAATCCACTCATGGGTCATGTTCTGTCTGCCCGAGGTGCCTGAGAAAACCCCAGCAGGAGAAAACATCACCTTCTACTTTCAGAACACTTTCCTGGGAACGCAACTTGAGGCGAGCTACTGGTGAGGCAAACTTCTCAACGAAAAACATGCAGCAGTTGTACTGTAGTAAGTACAGAGGTTGACGGTATTCAGTTTAATGATGTTTTTGCTTGGTTGATTTTTTATTTTTTATTTTTTCAGCAAAGGTGAAGGGAACTTTAAATCCGATAACATTTCAACCATATCCATCCTCAAGGATGTTCTCTCAAAGGAGGCGACCAAGCGCAAAATCAATCTGAACATTTCTTATGGTGAGTTTACATGTGCAGAATCTCCACATTGCTGTGTCACCTGTCAACGCCGTTTTCATGCCTGTTTTAATGTTTTGGCTTTTTAGACGTGAACGAGGATTCTGTGAGCCATACGCTGACGATGATTCATCCTAAGCTTGAGTATCAGCTCTTGCTGGCCAAAAAGGTTCAGCTTATTGATGCTTTGAAGGTAAACTTTGCTGTGAGGATCTCGGAACTGAACATTGTGGCTAACTTGATGTACAGTTTTTTTATTTGTGTGTGCATGCGTGTGTGTGTGTGTGTGTGTCTGCTATAGGAGTTGCAAGTGCACGAAGGAAACGCAGATTTTCTGATTCCAGAGTACCGCAATATACTCGACGAGTCTGCTCGTCTGTTAGAAGAGTACAAAAAACAACCAGCTCACCTGGAGAGGTTATACGGTAAGCAGCTTTTACATGCCATGTGCTCTTCCTCTATTATAAACATCAATTGTGTGATAAATATCAATATAAAATATGTAGATTTTGTATTATTTCCATAATCATTTACTGCCATGAGCTTCAGAAAATTAAGTAACATGTATTTGTCCTCTCACAGGCATGATAACCGACCTCTTCATTGACAAGTTCAAATTCAAAGGGCAAAACGTCAAGACAAAGGTCTCACAGCTCCTTGAAATCTTAGACAACTATGATCTGAACTCTCTGGTGGACTTTTTCAACGATGTCTAATTTAAAATGCCGACGGCAGAGTTATTTATTTGTAATATGTCGTATTTTTTATCTTTTATGATCAGAGTTCTCCGATATTTATTTGCAGCAGCTGAAAACTTTCACATGCCAAAGTACAGAAGCCATACAGAGAGGTATCGATACGTCATCAAATAGTACTGTGTTATAATGTAATGATAAGTAAACAGCACTAGTATGGTACTTTTTCTGTGGATTTATATTTGTACTCAAATAAAAGTTCAGATTACGTTTCCTGTTTGTTATTTTGGGCACCAAATATGGTATATTTGAAAAATGAAATGCCCACCTGTTGGGTCTGGGCTACTTGCAGGGAAATCAGAAGGGTGTCAAAGAAGTTTTAACACATTTTAATGCCCCTTAAGCATCTTTAAACATCTCTATTCTATCCACTGCAACTACTGTGAACCTCAGGGCTATGTCACCAGGAGGTTAATGCTTCCAGTAGGGCCGCCCTTGGTGTACAGATCTGAAGGGTGATGTCAAATAAAGAGGGACCTTGCATGACCCCTGTAAGTAATAGTACCCTGCTTAAATGTTATGGTAACCGGAACCCACCCCTGGAGCCAGGCCTGAGGGTGATGTTCACAGGCAACGGAGCCTGAAATAGTGACATGGAGCCATCTTGTAGGCTCACCATGATGGGCATCAGGTGTAATGCCAGTTGGGTGATGGGTAAATGATGGACAGTCTAAGACCATAGAAGTTGGACACAATGGAACCACTGGAAATTGTATTTACCAATTTTATGGGTCCATAAAGACATGGTTTCCCAAGATTGGAGTGGAAGAACTGGAGTGTCCTGCACAAAACCCTGACCTCAATCCCACTGAACACCTTTGGGATGAATTGGAATGCCGAATGCACCCCCGGACTTCTCGTCTACTTACTCTATGCATGTTGTGATTCTGGACTTCTCATCCAAGGTCAGTGCCTGACCTCACTAATGCTCTTAAGGCTGAATCCCCAAAGCCACGTTCCAAAACTAGTTTTCTAGTGGAAAGCCTTTCCAAAAGAGTGAAGGTTTATACAGCAAAGGGGGGACGCAATCAAGAACGAGCTGTCCAAGAAGCGCATGGGTATGACAGGCAGGTGTCTACAAACATTTGGTGCGCATTAAAAGGCCTTTTGTGTGAATGAAGGTGTGCATCCTGGGTGCTGCCTCACACCCAGTGTTCCCGGGATACGCTCTGTATTCATCGCGACCCTAACCAGGAACGTAATGGGTTATATTTACGGTAGTGGTGTTATTTTGTACTTTTAATATTTAAAATGTATTGAATACTTTCCTCTCATATTTATCTGGCGTATCTGAATGCATTCGTATGCCATCAAGGGATGTGTGGATACATCATCACATATCAAATTGGTTTTGTATTTGCAAATTTGTGTATTATACAAAGCCTTTTGGGAAGGCTATCATCTAGATTTAGGAGCATGGTGGTGAGGGTTTGTGTTCATTCAGCCACAAGAGCATTAGTGAAGTTAGTTAGCACTAGTCGTGCTGGTCTTCAGCAGCTCCTCAATTTATGTTTGGTGTATGGTTTTGATTACATATATCATGTATAATGCTGGTGACAGTGTTATGATTTGCAGAACTAAAGAGGATAAATGTCTGAACTTTCCTGATTTTAAACTGTCTGAAAAGAACCTTTATGTTTGTGTGAAGGTAAAATATCTTGGACATTTTTTTACAGAGCAGATGACAGATGATGATGTTGAAAGGCAACGCCAGATGATTGTTGAAAGGCAATGCCAAATGATGTATACATAGGCTAACATACTTTTACCCAAGTTTAGTGCATGTACAGATGAAGTGAAGATGTCTTTGTTTAAAACGTATTGTACACCACTCTACACTCCACAATTGTGGTCAAATTGTAGGATAGCAAACTTAAGGAGACTTCAAGTAGCTGATAATGATGGAAAAATAATTTTATTAAAGAAACCTAGATAGCATCATGCAAGTGAAATGTTCATGGCTGCAGGAGTTAAAAATCTGTGCGGGAGTTAAAAAATGTTATGTAGAAGTTAAGTCAGAAAATTAAATCATTGTGGGCTTATCGAATATAAAGGTCACTATTATACACTACCAATCAAACAAGTGGAGACACTGGCACTGTTGCAACTTTGTAACACATTGATTGATTGATTGATTGATTGATATATACATTTATTTATATATATATATATATATATATATATATATATATATATATATATATAAATATATATATATTATTTATATACATTTATATATATATACATTTTATACATTTTATAATATATATATATATATATATATATATATATATATATATATATATATATTATTATATATATATATATATGAGAGATAGAGAGAGAGTATTTTAATTGGACTCTGAGTCAGTGATAATTGAGTTTTGATTAATTGATATTTATGGATTCACGTGGATTTTCATATCCTGAAGAATCTGGACCGCACCCTTTGACCACCTCTTTTTTTTCTTTCTTTCTTTTTTTCATTAAAGAAATGTTTTACTAATACAGCCAGTGGGTAGATTAAGAATGAGAGAAAGAGAGAAAGATAGAGTTAAAAACTAAAAAAATATAAAAAGAAATAAACTTTTTTTCCTTAAAGTAATAATAAAAAAGACTATATCACTCTTTGGCCAAACACGATTATATACCGCTTATTTTCATACATACGTCAGTTTTTTAAATTTCCATCCAGCCAATGGCGTGACACGCCTCACTCAACCCTTAACCGTTTTGTGTAGCCAGGAAGTCAAAAGATATTTGGACACTTTCAGCCGCCGTAGATTAGTGACGTATGGGTCTGTGCTGAAACCTGATTGGACCGTTTCAATAGTCGCGGGCTACTTGAACTGAGAAAGCAACACTAATCAGAGCCGGGGCTGAAGAGGCTTTCAGGTTGTGCTGGGAGCCGGAGAGACGCTTTTTATTATCTTTTTATTTTCACGGATGGTTAATTAGAAAAAAAATATGGTGCCCCTTTTTGTAGTTTAGCTCATTTCCTTTATAGTTTTGCCTTCTTTTGTATATTTTTTCACCAGACGCTGCTGTTTGGTTTTTTTTGGTCTTGCTTAGCAACAGCGACCTCACGGTATGCCTTTTAGATATTTATTTTCAAATATATCTCAATTGTGCAAAAGTCCTAAGTAAAACAAAAAAACCCAGACGCTTCCTTTGTTTGCTAACAAGTGATCGCTTGTTGTCTTTTTATTTCTCCTTGCAGGTTCAGTAGTTTTGCAACATGTCCGCGGCGGATGGAGCAGAGGGAGCGATTTACCATGAGAATCAGGAAAACATGTCCGGACGGTTACGAGGTGCGAATAAGAGCAGACTGGAGAACAAGGAGAACGTGAACGCTTATAAACATGCCACCAGGGCCGTCCTGGGAGCTTTGGCCAACAACCCACGCCGCCAGCCCGCCCTGAGAAGCTCCAAACAGGTCCGTGTAGTCAGCGTGGTTCGGGCTGTGTCCCAATTGCACTTTACTTCGCTATGAAGTGCGCTCACTCTACTGTACACTCTGCCCTATGTAGTCTACCGTAGTGCTGAGTGCGCAGCTATTTGGTATTGGTCCTGAGTTTTGATGGAATAACTCATTAATGCTTGTTTACTAAATTAACAATATGCAGTTTTCGGTGCATTTTTTTCATATCAAATGTTTTTCCCAATTAAAGTATGTTTACTTTCGAGGTTTTTTTTTTTACCGTTTGCTTCATTAGCTAGGTAGTTAATACTAACCACTGACTTTTGTCATTTTTTTTCTTTTTTAGTCGAATTGAATTTCAACAGCGTCTAATTTTCTTCGTTGTCTAATAGTATTGGCGTTTACTGTGTAAACATCAGATTCTCATTTTCAGTTTTAAATAGTCGTATTATTAGTTTCCCTCCCAGTCTGAGAGCGCCATTTTCTCTTCTCATCCTGCGTGCATTGAAGTGACTGAGCCTCAGGTTCTTGTTCAAGACTGGGAGGTGCTTCTTTTTGTGTCTTAACTAATAGTTTAGATCGTTAAGATGTTGATGTACAGACTTAAGTCTAATAAAGTAAAAATTGTAACGTTCAATTTTGGTCCAAGTTATCCAAGCCCTAAGGAATTAAGGTTTCCAATTGCTGTCAGTATCAACAACCTTCCTAATGCATAATGCCCCCCTATTAACCTTAAAAGTGGATAAATGCCTGAAAACTGAACATGAAAACCATGACTAGATTAGAAAGCAAAATGGGAGGTCTTAAGTGTATGGTGAATCCCCCCCCCCCCTTTTATTTTTATTTATTATTGCTTTTTTAATAAAGGCAGGTTGTCATCCATCTTCTACCACTTACTCCTTGTCACGGGGAAACCTGGAGCCTATCCCAGGGAGCACTAGGCAGGGTACACCCTGGACAGGGTGCCAATCCATCACCAGGCATTTATGCATGTTGTGATTTTGTTTAATTCTCTTCTGTTGTGTTCATATTCGCTTTTATTCCTAGGGCTCAGCACCCCATGCCTGTAAATCAGAAGACTACAGCAAAAGTTATGTCGAGAAGCCTGCAGCCAAACAACCTGCTTTTCAGATTCACATCGACGAACCTGATGGGGCCTGTGCCAAAAAACAAGCATCTGCCAAACAAGCTGCCGTGGACTGCTCTCCGTTAAAACTGAATCCGACAGTAACGCGGCTCCGGCAGCCTCTCGCTACTATCGACCTGCCTATGGAGTTCAGTTTTGGTGTGTAAAATGGCAATGTCCTTGATTAAACTCTCAGTGACCGGTGGGGGTTATTTATTTATTTTTTGTTAATGGTTTTTTAGATTCTCCCATGGACATGTCAATCGTTGAGAGTGAGGAGAGGACTGTGAATGTAAATGAAGTTACCGATTACGCTTCTGAAATCCATACACATTTAAGGGCGATGGAGGTACGTTTTTTGGGTGTCTTGGATATGAGTCTTGTTTTCTTCTAGTTTTGTTTAATTCTGGTTTGTCGCAAACAGGTTAAGTGCAGGCCGAAAGCAGGCTACATGAAGAAGCAGCCAGACATTACGAACAGCATGCGTGCCATCCTGGTGGACTGGCTGGTGGAAGTCGGAGAGGAGTACAAGCTCCAGAACGAGACGCTGTACCTGGCTGTGAACTACATCGATCGCTTCCTGTCCTCCATGTCGGTCCTGAGAGGGAAGCTGCAGCTCGTCGGCACGGCAGCCATGCTCTTGGCTTCGTGAGTTTTTGTCTCCTTTTGTCCAGCCTCACTTTTGTTGCTTTGTTCTATTTATGGGCTATGTCTTGTGCTCTCGTTACAGGAAGTTTGAAGAGATCTACCCCCCAGAGGTGGCAGAGTTCGTCTACATCACTGATGACACCTACTCAAAGAAGCAAGTGTTAAGAATGGAGCATCTGGTCCTGAAGGTCTTGTCTTTTGATCTGGCAGCGCCGACGATCGTCCAGTTTCTCACGCAGTACTTCCTCAAGCAGCGAGTCTGCAACAAAGTCGAGAGCTTGTCCATGGTGAGTGAAGCTCTCCTTGGTGTGGTGGAGGTTTTGGTCACTATTGAACTTTTTGTCCAAGACAGTGGCTTCAGACTGAAGACTTCACCATTTGTTTGGTTATTTTCCCCTCAGTTTCTCGGAGAGCTAAGTTTAGTGGATGCGGACCCCTTCCTGAAGTACCTCCCATCTCAAATCGCTGCTGCTGCCTTTATTTTGGCAAACTACACCATCACAGGGGCTTTTTGGGTAAGTTAGATATACAGTACAGCTTACTCAGAACTGGCTTACTATGCCGTATATAGTGGAGGCTCAAGTTTGAATAGTCAGTGACTACTTTAACTGTGAACTAATTCCACAGGCTTTCTCAGCACAACTCTTTCGTACATGTATTAAATGTTTGCATTACTTTGGGTTTTCTTCCTGAACTTATTTACAGGAAACTTTAGGTCTAGTTGAAGTGAGTTATTGTGGCTTGGATTGAAGACCTTCAGTTCCAGTGACCAGATAACTAAAGATACACTTGTATAAAAAAATTTCACCACAACTAGGCATTAAAAAAATGTATATATATATAATAAATAACAAATGTATAAAAAAACATCCACATGCTTGTTCTGCATCAGAGCTCCATTTAAGTCTTCCATCTTCAGTCAGGGTGAGGTTTGGGGGAAACTTGTCATGCTGCCATGGATTCATAGGTTTTTATTAGATGTCTTGCTCAGATGTTTATCTGAGCTTAAGTCAATGAATTGGCATGTCTACAACTGGCAATTCGATTCATATAGAGTAATACAGACGTCATATACCAGTTTAACAGGTCCAATATTCTGCTAATCTACAATATCAGGTTAAGAAAACGATCAACACAAGTTTATATTTTGGCTCAGTTTCTCTGGCTGAAATGGACAGTATCTTGTATGTAAAGAATAAACTGCTGATGTACTGTTATAGGAAATTGGTCAGTGTGATTAAGCTGTTATCTGTATCACTCTGAAGTTGATTTTCCTGTAACTGCATGTCCTAAAGCTTCTTCTCTCGTACTAGATATGTACAGTACACTTCATAGCTCTGTATCTATCTTGAGAAGCCATTTTGGGTGACTCATAATTGAAGACTTGTATTGTAGAGTCTCTGAGCTCTGTGTAATTTTACCACTTTAGTATTCAATATTGATTGAATATTTTATGTTAATCATTCAGTCCAAGGCTCTGGCTGAGATGACTGGCTACACATTGGAAGACCTCATGCCATGCATCCAAGATCTCCATCAGACCTACCTCGCTGCTGCTCAGCATGCACAGCAGTCCATCAGGGAGAAATACAAGGGCGTGAAGTAAGTGGGACCACTTGACTTGTTCTGTATATTGCTTTGAATGTTTGGTTTTAACTTATGATGGTTTTGTTTGTTTTTAGACACCATGAAGTTTCTCTCCTTGAACCCCCACAGAAGCTGATGTTGAATTGACCCTGCCCTTTTTTTTTTTTTTTTCCCTCCCCTCAAATTCCAGACTTTAATGGGAATTGTGTATAGTCCTCACGTTGCATAAACATGTAACTGCAATAACTGACACCATAGCCTTCCTGTGTGGAGGATATCGTGAAATTAGCATGTCATGTATATTTTGTGCAGTCCTGAAGGATTGCTTTTTTTTTTTTTTAAAGTGCTTGATGCATCCAGATATTTTGTACAGTAGGTAATCCTTAAAGCATTTTTAGTAAAACCTTTTTTTTAAATGAAGGTAACAAGTGGTTTTCTATACAATTTCAATGGAGATTTTTTTTTTCTCACCTTGATATCTAAATAAACCACTGGGTTTTTCTATATAAACTTGAGCATTACTTTGTGGTGATGGGGTGTTAAATTATGGTACTCTAAGGATTTAAGTGGGTTGGATACTGGAATTTGACTGGGGACTACATAACAACTCCGCAGGGTATGTTCCAGGAAAACATGGTGTTACTGTCCTGAAATGGTATAAAGGGTATAAGACAACAGTTCCTCAGGTCAGCTGTTTCCACCCATGGCTTCAATGTGAATTTTGGAATATTGCATGAAACACTGGATGGAAACACCAGATGTGAATAAAAGCTCAAATGCACTTGCATGCTGAATTGAGGCAGTTAAAATAAGACATTATACTAGAATGGAGACACATGCAAATTAAGCAATTTCTGTATCATGTGACTTCTTGCCTTTTTTAAGAAAAAAAAGTGATTAGATAACTGGCTCAGGAAAGTGAGATGTTTCAGTTTCCCCAGAATTCACTATTTTGTCCTCTTGGACACACAGAAAGGAGACTGTTCGAATATTTCACAAGTTAAATTCACAACTTGTATGGAAACATTTTATTTTCACATTCCTATTTAGATGCTAGAAATGTTAAGTGTTGAACACTTTTACTATAGAAACAGTGACACTAGAGCAATAATAAACTGATCTGCTTTACATCCAGCACTACTCTGTGCTTTAGAGCTGCTGTCCTAGAAAACAATTCTGCCCAATCAGAAATGAAGATACAACTGGTTAGTGTTATCATAAATGTTGTGGGAGGGGTCATTAGCCTTCCCAATTATGTAGCTGACTCAGCCCATTTTTGGAGTGAAGTATTACAGTAGACTTGTATCATTTTCCTCACACAGCCTGTTTGTTCTTTGTACCCTTCATATTTATTCTCATATATCCACTTCATAAAACATTTAAACAGTGAAAGGAATGAAGTGTACCTCTGCTTACACTTGCATACAACTCAAACCCACATCCTTCTCCACACAAAGCTATGACTCGAGTGCATTCAAGGTAAGTTTCCATTAGAATTAGGTTAAGTTTATTGACTTAATTTAATTACATAACCAAGTTAATAAATAACTTAGACAAATTAAAATGTGAGCAAAGGATCTGATTTTCTTTCATGAAAGAGGAAGCACTCTTACTTCAAACCTTTCACATTCAAGGCATCATTTTAATAAAGGAGTACATCATTAAATGTTTCTGTTAATTTAAAACCAACAAAACAAATTAAGGTTCTCCTCTCCTACTCCTCACATACAAAAAAAATTTACCAACAGGTTACATGTTGATTTCAAGATAATCCAGCTCAACTACACAGTAATAAAAATAACAAATTTAAGACCACAAACAATCCAACAAAACCACACACACAATGACAGATCTAAATCTTTCTTCCCTACATGGGAAGTGCTAATAAACTATATATACCTAGCAATTATTTATTCTATGTTAAGCTTAAATATTTTCTCATCCACCCCTTAAGAAAAGCATCCATACTTAATAGTAATTTCATAAATAATCTTTCAGAAGCACTGACCAAAGAGCTGGAACAATTTTACAACACACTGTGTATATATAGTGTTTGCTGCTTTTTTTTGTCTGTCAGCCTTTCAGATCTGTGGAATTTCTCCAAAATAGAAACTGCTTTCCATGCAGAAGACGAGATCAGCAGGACGGCTGCCTGCTTAGAAACCTACATTGGAGGAACTCTCTCCCAGCTAGTCACGTTGTAGGAGCTTAGAAGTGTAAGTATGTATTTATCAGTGTGTGTGCTGTGTCGTGCTGGAGTGTGTGTGTTAAACACAGTGAATTTAGACTCCTGTAGGAGCCAGGCGGCTGATGAAGGCGATGCTATTGAGGCACATTCTCCTGAAGAAGGCCGGGCAGGCGGGCTTCATCACAAAGTGCTCCAGGAGAATCCTCAACTCGGTGAACAGGGTCCTGACAGAAAAGGGGATGGCCAAAATATCAGCCACTCAGTAAATCCCAGACCGCAAAATGCCCTACACGTATACGCGCGTAAAAATGAATAAACAGACGTTAAAAAAAGTGCTTACCGACAGTAAGGGTTTCGTCTGGAGGCGTAACGCAAAGTCAGAAAGCGGTAATAAATGAAGGGCTGTAGCAGGCTGCCCTGTCCGCTGAGAGGGAGGAGAGGGAGTAAAACAAAAAGGTCACACCAAATATTCACTTTTATATAAGGTATAACACAAAGTGGTGTATGGTTATAGGAAAATAAATCAATGCCACCAAATGGTGGGGAGCTACGATGTGGCGTGTCAACGTGAATCCACAGAAATCTGTAGATTTTTATTTATTATAGTTACAGTTTAATGTTATCTGCGAAATGAGTGACCAACAAATGTTATAGCAGCTATAAACTATGCTTCAGTCACATTATCCACTCAGAAAAATACCACACAAAGCCCTCTGGCCTGAAGACTCTCCCACAGCAGAAAACATCCTGACCCTTATAAAGCACTCACACTGATGACTCCTATAAATGCCTCATACATTTCTACCTGTACATTTTTCTTTGTTGAAGATATTTTTTATTTATACCGCAGCATGGTGGAATGCTTGAATCCAATTTGTCAGAAGGTGTGCATTGTTTCTGTATTAATGGCTTGTACACAGGGATTTGTATGGCGGGCACTCCACACAATCTAAGACCAACTATAAAAAGGTGTTGTTTTTAACGAAGTAAAACATATATTCGTAAATGCTTTGTAACGGTCAAAGTTTCCCAACACGGAAACGTGTTCAGGATAGAGGAGTTAACACACTGCATTTTCTGAGACTGAGCAACAGAGAGCGTGTATGTGAGAGCGAGAGACAAGAGAGCGTGTGTGTGAGAGCGAGAGACAAGAGAGCAGTGCGTGAGACAGTAAAGCAAGCTTTTGACTTTCCAAGAGACAAATAATGCACTTTCAGGAGTAGCAGCACTCAGCTGTGTGTAGCGCTGCATCACACCCCCAGGTATGCCTTATTCTCATACAACATCACGGTCTCAGCATGTTATTCCTTACTGAATCCTTTTAGATTATGTAGCACATCCACCTGACCACATAACTCCCTCTGATCAGCTGTTACTATAGAAACGTATTAGTATACCTTATTGGAAAGAGTACATTAATACAAATCTGTGATTTGCCTTGCAGTCAGAACTAATATCAGAGCTGTTGTTACAGAAAATTAATCTGCACCTTCTGACCAATCAGAATCCTTCATTATCAAGTTCTTTACTATTAACAGAATTTTTTTTTTTTAAACAGACTAAAAAGCTCAAAGCTTCAAAGCTACCTGAAGAGCATGAAGACAGTAGCTGGCATCAGGAAGATCTCATTGCAGGCGATGAACTTGAGAATGTTCTGCTGATTGGCTGTGAGCTTGTTCAGGAAGTTCCGTACGAACAGCAGACTGTCCGGTCCCATCGTCTAGAAGAAGTAAACAAGCAGCATAGTGAAAAAGAATAAAAATAAAAAGGGCGCTGCAGCTTAAACAGTAAGGATTTATGGCTAAATGGACTTACGTCAAGAACCTTCTTAGTATATGTGGTGGCATGAAGCAGTGAGAAGAGGAACACAGGGAATATGCTCACTGAAAATGCTGTTAAGGAGCAAAACGGCACACAGACACATGGGATATTTCACAACACTGAAGCGTTACTTCTCACGAGTGCTATCGTGAATAAGGTCAGAGTATAGTGAGAGGATACTGGTGATTGGGTAGGAGTTGACCAGGATGAGTGAGTAGAGGAGGTAATGGCAGCTGTCTTCCTGTAACGCCTGTGAAAGGAAGGCTCGGCTCAGCTGGAAGCGAGGAAGCCTCTGGTGCAGACGCAGAGCGCTAGTCAAAGCGTTGGCCAAGAGAGCCCTTTGGTAGAAGTTAGCCGCTGCAACTGGCCTGAGAGACAAGAGGAGTGCATTTAGTAGGCTTTTGGCTTCACACACACACAAAATGAAACCAGCTTAGGATTAATATCAGGTGATCAGATGATCCTACTCGTGCTACTTAGTGTGTAAATTCATGCATAAGAAAATCAACTGATGTAAACCTCAAACGGTTTAACCTGTATATAAAGTATTACTTCACGTACATACATGTGTGGAATATACAGGTGCAACTCAAAAAATGTGAATATCGTGGAAAAGTACACCCCAACCCCGTAATTTAATCCAAAATGTGAAATTTTCATAAATTCAAGATTGATTACACACAAAGTGAAATATTTCAAGCCTTTTCTTTTATTTTTTAATCTTGATGATTACGGCTTACAGCTCACAGAAATAAAAACTCAGGTATCTCAAAATAATAGAATAAATAATTTAAAATACAGAAATGTCGACCTGAGAAGAGCTGTAATCAGCGAATTAACTCAAAACACCTGCGAAGGTTTCCTGAGGCTTTAATCTCTCAGTCCGGTTCTGTACACGACCACAATCATGGGGAAGATAAAAGTAAATGTTGCATTTCATTTGGAAATCAAGGTTCCAGAGTCTGGAGGAAGAATGGAGAGGAACAGAATCCGAGTTGCTTGAAGTCCAGTGTGAAGTTTCCACAGTCCGTGATGATTTGAGGTGCCGTGTCATCTGCTGGTGTTGGTCCACTGTGTTTTCTGAAGCCGAGAGTCGATGTAGCGTCTACCAGGAGATCTTGGAGAAATTCATGCTTCCATCTGCGGACCAGCTTTATGGAGATGCTGATTTCCTTTTCCAGCAGGACTTGGGAACCTGCCCAAACTAGTAGTAACTGGTTTACTGACCGTAGTGTTACTGTGCACCCGACTCGCCCGACCCGAACCCCACAGAGAATCTATGGGAGACACCAGACCCAACAATACAAACGAGCTGAAGGCCGCAATCAAAGCAACCTGGGTTTCCAGAACAAACACCTCAGCAGTGCTACAGGCTGATTGCCTCCATGCCACGCCGCACTGATGCAGTAATTCATGCAAAAGGATTAAAGCCCCGACCGAGTATCGAGAGTATTAATGGTAAATGGCGCACTTATATTGCGCTGTGTCTCATTCGCCCATTCACACACACACACCAATGGTAGCAGAGCTGCCATGCAAGGCGCTAACTTGCCATCGGGACCAACTTGGGGTTCGATGTCTTGCCCAAGGACACTTCGGCATGTGGAGTCATCCGGGCCAGGAATCAAACCACCAACCCTACGATTAGTGGACAACCCGCTCTACCACCTGATCCACAGCCGCCCGCCGTATAAATTAGCATGCATTTCATCAGGTCGACATTTCTGTATTATAAATTCTTTATTCGAATATTTTGAGATACTGGATTTTTGATTTCCGTGAGCTGTAATCCGTAATCATCAAGATTAAAAAAAGGCTTGGAATATTTCACTTTATGTGTAATGAATCTAGAATATATGAAAGTTCCCATGTTTGAATTAAATTACGGGGGGGAAAAATTAACTTTTCCACGATATTCAAATTTTTTGAGATGCACCTGTACTGTCAAGTTTAGATTGCACGTCTTTTACGTTTACAGCGTTTTAGCAGACGCCTTTAATCCAGAAGAGCTTTATCAAAAAAGCATCCTTGTGCTAGTTCGCTACATCAACTAGTTCAAGAAAACACAAAATCAAGTCAGAGCTGCTTAGATGTTAAATGACTAACCCGAGGAGAGGAAGGATGAACATGATGGAGCAGTAGACCGTGAAGAGACGCGAGAGCCACATGGCCGTCTCCAGTTTGTTACTCAACAGGAATTGCTGCAAGACACACAAAAACTTTTGATTTGATATATTCTGGTATTACACTCAATTCATGTATATTTAGGCATTTGTTCTTGACCATGCTTTCAGACAGCAGTGTTAAAAAAATAATAATATATATATATATATATTTATTTTTTTAACAGAGATTCTGTAAATCAACAGGGACGCAGATTAAATCAAACCCATGCTGAAATATTGTGGGCGACTCACTGCAGGCCCGGTCTGAGGAGGAGGAGGAGGAGAATTTTGCTGCTCTGTGTCGGCCATCTTTCGGGGGTCTCAATCTTCACTCTGGGAGGGCAGAAGGGAAAAAGAAAGCATAAGTAAGGAATGGAATAAATCCAGCTGACAGAGCGGACTTGAAAATATACTAATGTTCCTAGTAACACACACAAAACTATTAGTAGGACAATATACAATTTATACTGAACGTTATCCGAAGCCCTGGGTTCAATCCTGAGCTCGAGTTAATGCCAGTGTGAAGTTTTACATGTTCTCAGCACATTCATGTGGGTGTTCTCTGGGTTCTTTGGTTTCCTCCCTACTCCCAAAAACATATCATAGGTGGCCTGTCTACGCTGAACTTTGGCCTAGATGTGAACGAGCATGTGAATGTGTGCGTGTATGTGTGATGGACTTGAGTCACATCCAGAGTATATTGTCCCTGGGACGGGTGCCGGATCCACTGCAGTCCTGACCAGGATAAAGTGCTTACTTACAAAGGAAGGAAATAGGGAAGGAAGGAAGGTAGGACTAGATGTATAAATGAAAGTCGAGTGATAATGGATAGAGGCATCTGCCAAATGCCATAAATGTAAATGTAAGCAGGAAAGGAAAGAAGTACAGAAGAAAGAAGAAAAGAAGGATGTATGGAAGTACAGAAGGAAGGAAGGGAGGAGAAACAGAAGGAAGGTGTAAGGAAGGAAAGAAGAATGTATGGAACGAAGGAAGGGGGTACGGACGGTAGGAGGTACAGAAGTATATGAATGAAGGAAATATAAAAGGAAGGAATGAAGTACAGAAGGAAGTACAGTGAGGGGGAAAAAGTATTTGATCCCCTCCTGATTTTGTACGTTTGCCCACTGATAAAGAAATGATCAGTCTATAATTTTAATGGTAGATTTATTTGAACAGTGAGAGACAGAATAACAACAAGAAAATCCAGAAAAACGCATGTCAAAAATGTTATAAATTGATTTGATTTGCATCAAATAAGTATTTGACCCCCTCTCAATCAGAAATATTTCTGGCTCCTAGGTTTCTTTTATACAGGTAATGAGCTGAGATTAGGAGCACCATCTTAAAGGGAGTGCTCCTAATCTCAGCTTGTTACCTGTATAAAAGACACCTGTCCACAGAAGCAATCAATCAATCAGATTCCAAACTCTCCACCATGGCCAAGACCAAAGAGCTCTCCAAGGATGTCAGGGACAAGATTGTAGACCTACACAAGTCTGGAATGGGCTACAAGACCATTGCCAAGCAGCTTGGTGAGAAGGTGACAACAGTTGGTGCGATTATTCGCAAATGGAAGAAACACAAAGAATCATCAATCTCCCTCGGCCTGGGGCTCCATGCAAGATCTCAACTCGTGGAGTTGCAATGAACATGAGAACAGTGAGGAATCAGCCCAGAACTACACGGGAGGATCTTGTCAATTATCTCAAGGCAGCTGGGACCATAGTCACCAAGAAAACAATTGGTAACACACTACGCCATGAAGGACTGAAATCCTGCAGCGCCCGCAAGGTCCCCCTGTTCAAGAAAGCACATATACATGCCCGTCTGAAGTTTGCCATTGAACATCTGAATGATTCAGAGGACAACTGAGTGAAAGTGTGGTCAGATGAGACCAAAATGGAGCTCTTGGGCATCAAGTGTTTGGAGGAGGAATTCTGCCTATGACCCCAAGAACACCATCCCCACCTTCAAACATGGAGGTGGCAACATTATGCTTTGGGGGTGTTTTTCTGCTAAGGGGACAGGACAACTTCACCGCATCAAAGGGACGATGGACGCGGTCATGTACCGTCAAATCTTGGGTGAGAACCTCCTTCCCTCAGCCAGGGCATTGAAAATGGGTTGTGGATGGGTATTCCAGCATGACAATTCCCCAAAACACACGGCCAAGGCAACAAAGGAGTGGCACATTAAGAAGCACATTAAGCTCCTGGAGTGGCCTAGCCAGTCTCCAGACCTTAATCCCATAGAAAATCTGTGGAGGGAGCTGAAGGTTCGAGTTGCCAAACGTCAGCCTCGAAACCTTAATGACTTGGAGAAGATCTGCAAAGAGGAGTGGGACAAAATCCCTCCTGAGATGTGTGCAAACCTGGTCGCCAACTACAAGAAACGTCTGACCTCTGTGATTGCCAACAAGGGTTTTGCCACCAAGTACTGTCATGTTTTGCAGAGGGGTCAAATACTTATTTCCCTCATTAAAATTCAAATCAATTTTTGACATGCATTTTTCTGGATTTTTTTGTTGTTATTCTGTCTCACACTGTTCAAATAAATCTACCATTAAAATTATAAACTGATCATTTCTTTGTCAGTGGGCAAACGTACAAAATCAGCAGGGGATCAAATACTTTTTTCCCCTCGCTGTATAAAAGGAATGAAGGAAGTATAAAAGGTAGGAAGTACAGAAGGAAGTATGGAAGGAAAGAAGTATGGAAGTATAGAAAGGAAGGCAGTACATACATATAGAAAGGAAGTGCAGAAGTATAGAAAGGAAGGAAGTGCGAAAGGAAGTGCAGAAGTATAGAAAGAAAGGATGAACAGAAGGAAGGAAGTATGGAAGGAAAGAAAGGAAGTATAGAAGTATAGTAAGGACATACAGAAGTATAGTAAGGAAGGAGGAACAGAAGGAAGGAAGTGCAGAAGTATAGTTAGGAAGGACGGACTTACAGAATCACATAAGATTTAAACAAATACCACACAGTTATTGATAATAAATAACACTTTCATCACTAAACACCAAGTTGTTTACAATAATGTGCGTGGATCTTCTACAGAGTCCGATGATCATTTAAATGTAAAAAAAAAAAAAAACATTCAGGTATCGGGACAGTTTTTGACCAGTTTACTTTATATTTTGTGCCTGAAGAAACTACTGAAAGGACTGTTCAGATGCCAAACCCCTTTATTTTTGCACATAAACACAAAGACCAGCTTTAAAAAAAAAAAAAAGAAAAACCCTTCAGCTTGCCCATCCAGTTGGAGCACACAGTACAGACATGTTAACAAAGAGGATGGCCGAATCCCAAATGCCTGCCTGCTCCCTAAACAGTGAGCGTACAGCAGTGCGAGTACACAGTCCGGAGCCCGAGTAGTGCACTACACACACGGACCGAGGCGCAGTTGGAGATGCAGCCCACATACTAGCGCTATCGGGAGAATACAGCGTGGTCATGTACCCGGTCTCTTCATTTTTCACATTTCTACACCTCACGCGTTGTTTTACGTGTAACTTGTGAATTCTGACTTTATTCATCGCTCGATACATCCATATAATTCACTCGTTTGGCCGGACGTGTCTTAACGCTTTGCGCTCGGGGTATGGAAACGTCTAGAAAGTGTAGTTGCTGGGAAGCTAGCTAACCTTATCTACACACACACACACACACACAGAGAGAGGGGTCTAATATTTATTTACAGACATGCGGCTTCGTATATTGAAACGTTCACATATATACATACCTGGAATGTCTTTTAATGGACTGTAAGGTGAATGAAACAGAGCCAGCCCAGAGGTTGCTAACAGCTGCGTCTCTGATTGATTCACAGGAAAAGCGACTAATCAGCTGACCTTGCCTCTGTTTCTTCCTCTTCTTCTTCTTCTTTTTCGGCTTTTCCTTCCTTACACCGGTGCTTTGGCGCCACCTACTGCTCAAATTGATCATTACAATACTCCTCGTTCGGCCAAAAGCTGACACCTGTTGACACCTGACCATCACGTCCATATGTCCTATTCTAGATTTAACCCCCCCTTTTTTTTGCTGTTATAATAATCAACACTCTGCTGAGAAGACTTTCCAGTAGAAGCTAATGGAAACACAAATCCCCACAGCCACGCTGAACGGGTGCCTGACCTCACTCACTAATGCTCCGTGGCTGAATGAACACAAATCCCCACAGCCCCACTCCAAAATCTAATCAGTAGATTTTGGAGTGTGGCTGTGGGGATTTGTGTTCATTCAGCCACGGAGCATTAGTGAGTGAGGTCAGGCACCCGTTGTTGGCCGAGGAGACCTGGGGTGCACTCAGCATTCCGGTTCATCCCAGAGGTGTTCAGTGGGGTTGAGGTTCGGGATTGGGCCACTCAAGGTCTCAAGGTCACATCAACCTTGGGAAACCTTCAGTGGGGTTGAGGTCAGGGTTCTGTGAAGGCCGCTCGAGTTCTTCCACTCTAACCTTGACAAACCGGGTCTTCATGGAGCTCGCTTTTTGTCATGCCAGAACATATTTGAGCATTCCACTTCCGGTAAAGGGAAATCTTAACGCTACAGCATACATATTTCTGGTTTATCGACAAACACTAACACACAGGAGCGGACTTAGCACTAGGCAAAGGTAGGCCCCTAGAGCCAAGGGCCCAATTATATATATTTTTAATTATTAATGCTAAATAACAATGTGCAGATGAATGGTGGCTTAGTTGTTAGCACGTTCGTCTCACACCTCCATGGTTGTGGGTTCGATTCCCGTGTCCCTGTGTGTGTAGAGTTTGTATATTCTCCCCTTCTCCAGTCCAAAGACATGCATGGTAGGCTGACTGGCATGTCCAAAGTATCCGTAGTGTATGAATGGGTGTGTGCGATTGTGCCCCGTGATGGATTGGTCCCGTCCAGGATGTACCTCGGCTTGTGCCCCATGCTCCCTGTGATATGCTCCAGGTTCCCCATGACCCTGAAAGATAAGCAGTATAGAAGATGGATGGAAGGAAATAACGTATGCTGAAATTTGAAATATTGATTTTAATACACTAAAATGAGGGCCCCTTGCCTAGGGCCCTCAAATTACTAAATCCAGCCCTGTTCACACACCCAGCTGCACCTACAAGGACCTAGATTGTTCTCATATCATATCATCATTAATTTCAACAACACATATATCACACACCCACATACACATTCTCTCTCTCTCTCTCTCTCTCTCTTAATGCGGCCAATTTATTGTAACACCAGTCCCATTCACAAAGCGCCAGAGTTTCTCAAAATGAATTTACAAAGTCAGAAAACAGCTTTTGGTTATGTCAAGATGACAGGAAAATTAAATCGAGGTCACAAGGAAACGCCTTTTTGTTACGTCCAGATCACAATAAAACAACTTTTATTATGGCCGCTTAGGGCTTCCGTACCTTAGTGATAAATGAGTGAAATAATCACTATTAAAACTGTCAATAAAATATCTACGGACAGTATCAGTCTCCAGTCTGTTTTAAACACACACAAACACATACACAAACACACTGGTCATTACTCGAGTACCTTCTGGACTTCTATTATTCGGTTACATTGAATGACACACGACCAACTATGACACACGATTAGAAATTGTCTACACGCTAATTAAAGTTTTTATGCTAATTGCCACACAGTCACGGTGTTCATTAGAGACGTTTCCATAGAGAAACTTGTTTGCACGCGCGGTGTCGGTCTGCAGCGCGTGAGTGAGAGGAGCTCGGAGCTGCAGAGATGCGCGTGACACCTGTAAGCATTAGCAACACGCAGTACACCGAAAACACCAGGCAGGAGACGTCTGCGGTGTGTTTACCGCCTAATGTGATCGAAACACGCGGGGGCTTCGTGGTTTACAAGAGTCGGAGGAAGGTTAAAAAGGTAAGGGTGATGTTTCATTGAGTACAACTGAGTTGCACGTTGGTGTTAACTGGCCCGCTGGGACCGAGTTTGAGTTCAGTTGGCTTGGGTAGTAGTCGCAGCGCATGCATGCATGAAACGTTAAAGCCATTCTGTTAGCTGTAATACTACACATGCATGCATGCAGTGTTACGACTCCTAGTATGGCTTGAAATTTTCGGAGCTTCTCATCTGCTCCATGTTATTTTTCATGTCACTTGACGGCTCATATGTGTCTGAAATGCAGAAATGCTGCAGTTTGAGACCTTGCTTCTGAGACAGTTGCAGAAGCAGCAGAACAGGGATGAGTTCTGTGACACTGTCCTACAAACTCAAGGTGGGACACACACACACACACACACACACAAACAAACAAACAAGCTGCATACTCACTACTGTACATTGTAGCAAAGTGTCATTTCTTCAGTGTTGTCACATGAAAAGATATCAAATATTTACACAAATGTGAGGGGTGCACTCACTTTTCTGAGATACTGTATATGGTAATGTATGTGATTGTGCCCTGTGATGGACTGGCACTCTGTCCAGGGTGTACCCCGCCTTGTGCCCGATGCTCCCTGGACTAGGCTCCAGGTTCCCCCGAGACCCTGAAGAAGGAGTAAGCGGTAGAAGGTGGATGGATGGATGTATATGGTAAACTGATATGCAGTCTTCCCCAAGAGTATTGGAACAGAAAGGCCAACGTTTTTGTTATACACTGAAGACTTTTGGGTTTGAGATCAAAGATAAATATGAGACAAAAGATCAGAATGTCAGCTTTCATTTCCTGATATTTACATCTAGATTTTGTTAAACAACATAGAACATGGCACCTTTGGTAGCAGACCACCTTTTTTTATGTGAGCAGTAGTATTGGAACCGATAGTGTTAATGTAAATAACACTTAATAATTGGCTGCATACCACTTGCTTGCTTGTAATAACTGCATTATGCTATAATGGAAGACTCAAAAAGGAAAGGATGTTTAATTAAAAAGTTTATTACTGAAGTAACTCGGTGATTATATTTCAAGGACGTGCGTGCAAAATGCTGTTTTCTAAGTGCTCTAGAGATTTTTATTCATGTTTTAATGCTTTGTTTGTCTCACCCATGCACATTTGATGTAGGACACATTTGATGTACTCACTTTTGTTGCCAGCGGTTTAGACATTAATGGCTGTATGTTGTTATTTTGAGGGGACGGCAAATTTACACTGTTACACAAGCTGTACACGCTCTACTTTACATTGTAGCACAGTGTCATTTCTTCAGTGTTGTCACATGAAAGGACATAATCAAATATTTATAAAAATGTGAGGGGTGTACTCACTGACTGTCTGAGTATACACTGACTGTCCACTTTATTAGGAACACCTGCATGGCTGCCACGATTGGCTGGTTAGATAACTGCATGATTGTACAGGTATTCCTAATAAAGTGGACAGGGGACGGGTGGTTGGCTGTATGTATGTGTGTGTCGTTACTCTAAACTGCAAAATTGTCATGTGTCTTGCTATCTCGCTCTCTAGGTGTGTCAGTGCCAGTACACAGCTGTGTGCTGTCTGCCTTCAGTCCTAGGCTCTATGGCACTCTATCCTCCATGCCAGTGCCTATGACTGGGCAGAGACGACTAATTGAGCTCCAGGCTGTGGATGCCTGCACGCTGCTCAACCTGGTTAGTCTGCTCTACTCAGGTCAGTTACATGAGAACAGAGAGCAGGTCCTCTCAGCTGCACAAACATTGGGCATTGAGGTACCTCAGTGGCAAGAAGAAGAGAGACATGGAGGAAAAGTGGGAAGAATAAAAGATCCTGACCAAGAGATACAGAAAGAGGTGGATGCCAGAGAGTGGGATGATAGGATGACCAGAAGAATGGAAGAGGGCAGTGGAGGAGAGAAAGAGAAGATAAGAGAGAGCAGTACACAGACCGAGTGTGCGAGAGAAACAGATGAGACAAGTGCACAAACAGATCTAGCATGCTCAGAGCATCAAAACATCCAGACTGTCTGTCTGATTGACCAGTCGACATGCTCCACCAATCAGGAGCTTCACGGTTACATGGATATCCATGATCCGGGATTAGCATTGCAGGTAGTCTATCCAGAAATGAAATCGACCACTTGTGATACGTTAGCCAAAGCCGCTGAGACAGGAGACAATCACACAGTGAGTGAATCTGCCTGTGTGTCCCAAATCTACTTGTTTTCCTTGGAACAACACCAACCTTCCATTTCTGTCACTCCCCACCCTCATAATTCCTTTTTGGACCAGTCAGTGGTTGTGCCAGCTGCTGGAGCTGATGCTATAAATGATCTAACACGGTTTGAAGGAAACATACCTGGTTTCATCAGCTACTTTCTGGATTCCACCAACTCTCAAAATATAGAGAGAAGAGGACAGGGCTGTGCAAGGGAAGAGGCCAAAGACGAGCAAGTGGGTAAAAGAGCAAAAACAAGGTCAACAGGTGGAGTGTCAGTGAGAGCATGGCCAAAATGGATAAGAGGAGGAATGGGGAAAAGGCACATGGAAAGGTGGGGTATGGTGGCAAGGTTAGCATGGTGGGGTCAGGGTGGGGGTAGAGTTGGCAGAATGCTGGAAACCAGATCAACAGGGAAGAATCCAATGAGAGCTTTCCAGAGACGGCAAGTCAGAGAGGCATTGGTGGAGGCAGGCCAGGCTAGAGGAAGAGGCAGGCAAAGGCAAAGAGGCAAGACGCGCACAATTGCAGGCAGTGAGGTGCAGGTGGGTGTCATAAAACACCTTAAGCTCAGGAACTGGTGGTATAACTGGAGACCACTTTCCATTTTGTAAGTCAGCTTATCCATTTCTACCAGGCAATATGGCAAGAAATTGGTTATCCTACATTTGGTTGTTGAAGTCTGCATGCTAAATTTGGGTAACTTTCTTGGCAGGGTACTTAGGCTAATGAACAGGGATATATGGATGGAACTAAAGAAATCCAGACCATTGTACAAACCAATACTTGGCCAACCTGAAATAATATGGCTGTAAGATTTAGGACCTAGGGTTAATGTTTACTGTTAACTAAAGAGTCTCCACAGAATAACCTGTGTGTGTATAAGGGTATTGCTCACAAACACTAGACCAAAGTATGGATGGTTGTGAATTTGGATTAATGATTATACTATGCTGTACTGTCTGGTTGAAATGCTATATTACACAGCCATAGAGTTTTCTTGTATAAGCAATCTGCTTTCTTAACTAACACATCTCTTTTTCTCAGAATGACCCTCCACGCAGTCGCAGGCTAAGAGGTCGTCCTCGTTTACGCCCACTTCTTCCTGCTTCACGCAGTTTCTCATCGATGATGCCAACTGAACTGGGCACTGTGGATACTACAGAACTTGACCTGTTACACACGGTGACCCCCATACCAGCTGCTCAGATGGAGCCCGTTCAGCCCATTGACACACTCCTAGATGACCTCATGACAGGCCTCCATTTTCTACCACCAGAAGACAATCAAACCAATCAACACAACCTCACGTGTTCCACAACTTCCAGTGATCCACCCATTTTAAAGGCTATGTATCCCAACAGTCATTCTGTGAAACCCACAGATCCAAAGCAGCATCTGGAAGGTGAACTCAGTGATGTACTCGATCACTTTCTGAGGACCTTTGAGCTTCAAGTTGGTTGCTGTGGTTTAGATTTGGGAGATGAGACATTGACAAATCAGAGCAGTGACAAATCAGACCCCAGCACAGATCCATGGAACAACACTCCTAAAACATATTCACAGCTACAACCTCACAACCCAAACCTACACCATCAAAAACCACAAGAAAACGTTTTACACACCTCAAGTACACTGACCACTCAACTACAATTCACATCCACGGTGAACCCACCAGTAGCGGAGAACACCAATGACCAAGATGGCCAAATACATGCGGCAGAAGTGCAGAAACCACCCACAGATCAGAACATTGTGCAACAGTTTGAAAACCGAATGCTGACTCGGAGCCAGAAGAGAAAACTGGAAACGGCCTTAATTAGCCTCCAAACCCCAGTTAAGACGAAGGACATCGAAAAACAGAGCGCTGACACAAAGAAGAAAAGGCAATGGGATGGTCTCAGGCAATCTGAAGCATGTGTGAACAAAAGTGGAGTTAATAACTTGGACAAAAACAACAAATATAGTGCTACACAAGCTCGCAGCGAAGAAAGACAAGCAAGTGCAAGAGAGAGGAGACAAGAAGTGAACAGATTAGGTAGAAGGAAAAGGAGTGTTGAAAATAGAGGTAACCGAATGGATGGGGTTTATGAAAGGAAGAAGAGTCCCCGAAAAGGAAGACCAACAATTAATGGTGGTGGTAAGGGGAAGAAGAATGTTGAAGAAGATCATGAAGAGGCAAAGCATATATCTAATGGTTTCCAGGCTTGTCAGTCATCGATAAGGAACCTAATAGGAGGAAACTGTATTGAAATAGCTTCTTCAGCTATGGAGAAGGTGAGAATGCTTCTACTGCTCCAAGGTTCAGAAGAAAATGAAAGCGCAAATGAGAGTGTTGGAATATGCGAGGAAAATAAGGTTGGAAATGGGAGATCGGTCAATAATAAAGAAAGACTTCCTGTTGAAAACAGTTTGCAACGTCATCTGGGAGAGATTCAGAAGCCTGCAGACGAAGGGAGAATAGCAGTTAATGGAAATGGACAGGCGAGAAGAAACAGTGTAATAGAAGCGAGCCAGAGGCATGAGGACGAAGAAAGAATGGCCGATTTACTGAGGCCTTTCCAGCTGAATCTACCTTCAAATGCAGGTAAGAGGAACTCCCATACAAACAAATCTGGGGCGCATTTTTGAAAAAAAAAAAAAAAAAACAGCGATAGCTGGCCATATATTTATAAATATAAATTCAGAAAACATTTTCATGCAAATTAGTTATGAAGCATAAAACAAGAAACCCACATAACTGCCTTTCATCTAAACTACAGAAGGGTGGTAGTTTGAAGTATCAACAAATCCTCCAGTGTCACTTCAGTACCTACTCTCTGTTTTGTTCCCATTTAACAGTGCTTGGTGTGAAATACTATAAGTACGTTTGTAAGAAAACTATTTCCTGTGTTATATTACAGTATTTAAATAAATTTTAAGTTAAACTATCACAGTGAGGGGAAAGTGTACGGTTAGGTGTACGGTAGAAATTAACTTAGTAGTTAAATGGATTGAGATGGGCTTCCCTGTCACGGCTCTACAGTGCGACATTCTTTGTGCGACTGTGAATAAATATTTAGGGGCACCGGTGCAAGTGACCTGTTCGAAGTTGTATAACACAATCGGAATAAAAACTTTAAACTCCAAAAATGCATCTACACCACACAACAGTTACTTTCACACTGCTTTTCATCACCTCGGTCAACCGAACAGGTGTGTAAATACTGCAGAGAAGCCATTATGATGACAAGAGTAACTCTGTACATCATCTGCTTCTCTCAAACACCATATTTTATTGATTCCGCAAAATGACCTGCTTGTGTAGACACAGTGGTAAATTAATAATAATGTTAACGCTACAAGGTGGGTTTTAATTCATAATTCTTTATTAAATAATCCCTCGCCAATCATAATCAAGAGTAGCAACTGTACAGTCTGTAAACATACAGTACATTGCAGCGCTCCTTCACTCTTTTCAGCACTCTAATAGACAGTGGATTCACGTCATTAAACTCAGGGTTGCCAGATATCACTGGAAAAGTCTACTCCAGTTTCCATGTTTTGATTTAAGCCCCCAAAATAACTCCATATTATCAGCAGACATGGCAACACTGTACTGGGGAACCTATCTAAAAGCAACAAATGATAAACAAACTAAAAAAATTATCAAATGTAAAGACAGAAAATGTGCTTGGTTATGAATAATTTAATAGAAAAAATGGATATTATAATAAGTTAGTAAAATATAAATAAAATGAGAAATTAAATGACGTTTAGTTACTATGGGTTGAACTTAACAATTTGACATTAAGCTTAGTTCGCTATTTCTTTACAAAGCTATTAGCCTTTTTCCTAATATGGATAATTTTTTTGTTAGTCTACTTTTAATTCGGACTCTTTTTATTGTTTAAAAAAAATTATGCTTGTTTATTTATGAATTAACCAACAGTATTTTTCATTGCTATTATTTTAATTCAATTAACAGTGACCATGAGCAGAGAGTTTACATTTAACTGTTTATGACAGAATTCCTGATTAAAGCTTACACAAGAAAAGATTGGTGTCTGGATCGGTATCGTCTGTAAAAATGTCATGGCTCACACTATGTTCCTAAATTCTGTCATAATTGACAAGCTCAAGTTTTCTCATGCCTACTTGTGTGTTATATAAAAACAAAAATAACAAACTAAACTTCAACCGTGCTTCAAAATTTTTGACTGTGCTCCTAAATTTTTGTAATTAGGAGCACAAGTGCTCCTGAAAGAGATTGTTACCATAGAGCCCTGCCCATTCATATTCAGACTGGGCAATATGACAAAATAATAAAGTATTAGACAATACACTTTTATCAGAAATTGTTGTCGGAGAAACTATGATTGGAAGCAGATGATGTATTTAATTTTTTCCTGCTTTTTGGTGTCAGAAATGTAGTTTGTAGACGAGTATCATCAAACTCGCGTGGCCAGGAGTCAAGAACGTAATACTGGCCTTGCTGTTCGAGTGGTATGGATGACGTAACGCTGTCTCCTGTCAATCAGAGCAACAGTAGCTAATTGTAGGCATCCGTGAACTCGAGTATACTTTTACCTGAGGGTGTTGCGCTGCCCCATGACACAGCATGAGCAGCAGTTGTGAAAGATGCATATTACATTACATTACATTAGTGTGTTTTAATCATTCAGCCTTGTGTACACAATGCTATCTACATAACTCATCGTACACATGCTTAGATGAGAGATGCAGCTTTTTAATTGGATTATCGAACTGTTTATTTATTTATTATTTTTTTGCATCCTCAGTTTTTACCCAAGGCACCTTGCGCAAAATGGCCGACTTAACTTTGGACATAGGATATGCGCCTGGGCTCACTTCTACCGCACGACTCTCACACACACAACTTTGCCAAGAGCTTCTCGGCCCACGCACATCTACAAAAGACTTGGTGCAGTTGGCAGGGAGTTCTGTGGATGAAGACGAGGATGTGGATGTGTTGGAGGTGTCCAGCGTAAACTCTGAGCTACCTGCTGTGTCGACTGTGATCTTGGGGGTGGATCTGAGCACTGAGGAGGAGGAGGATGATGTGGAAGAAGATGTCGAGATTGATTTGCTTGGTCTAGAACCAGATTAGCCATGCGGAATAATTTCTGCTGTTCCAGTAAGGTTCATTTTAGTGCAAGAGAAGTTTCTTTGTCCAGTACATTGCATACATAAAGATGCATTTGGATCAGGCGTGTCAAGCTTAAGGCCTGTGGGCCCCATAAAGGTTCTAATTCAGCCCACCAAGAGAATTAGTTTCATTTGGTCCATGTGTTAATTAAAATCAGCGTCTAAAGTTAAATTATCTTGTAGGCCTTAATTGAATTGAAAGCTTGGAAAGGGATCTAGTCTCTGTTATTCCACTATGGGGTAATAAACTCGGGACCATATACTAAGTCGCTGACAAAATTGACAAAAAATACACTATGGCCAAAAGTATGTGGACACCTGACCAACACACCCATCCTAGTATGTGCCCATTCCAAAACCATGCTCATTAAGATGGTATCAGTCCCTCCTTTGCTGTTATAATAAAGATTTTGTAGCATGGCTGTGGGGATTTGTGTTCATTCAGCCACAAGAGCATTAGGCATTAGGTCAGGCACGGATGTCAAGTGCGGAGGAACTGGGGTGCATTCAGTGTTCCTGTTCATTCCACAGGTGTTCAATAGGGTTGAGGTCAGGGCTCAAGGTCTTACACTGCATCAACCCTGGCAAACCATGTATTAATGAATTTCTCTTTGGTGCACTGGGGCATTCTCATGTTTGGGCCCTATAGCTCTAGTGAAATGAAATCTTAATGCCATAGTATACAAAGACATATTAGATAATTATGTGGGTCTAATGTTGTTGCAACAGTTCCAGCCCATATAAAACTGTGATGGACAGGTGTCCACATGTGTCCACTATTTTGGCCAATAGTGTATGGTCAAATGTGATTATTTATTACCAAGCTAAAAATTTGGCAGTGTAACAATTTATCGTTCCAGAAGAACTAAATGATCTTGGGTTATTTTGTGTAGATTCATGAAATATAATCCCAATTACGTCCTTGTCAGTTGTAGGTTGTAACACTACTTATGCAAGTCACTTTATACTAGGTATATACAGTATGCATATGATTGTGATTCACTGAATTGTTCTTTTGTTTTCATACAACAGGACCGCCATACACTCCACAGGTCTGCTGTGATGAGAGTTAATGGAGGGAACAGGTATAGAAATCAAGTCCTGCATGTTTTTACATGTCAGTCAGGTTCACCACACCTGAGGTTAGATGTTGGACTTCTCGTCATGTCTATAATCACACAAAAAGGTTTAAGTATTATTTGTTTTAAGTCAGATCTGCTGAACAAGTTCCTTCATTCCATCTGGTTTCCTTGAAGGTGAATTGATTTGTATGTCCGGTTTAATCATTTTGGACTTTTGCGGGCAAGGAAAGTTTAGTTTATTATGTTTGACATCAAGCTTTAAGTCGGGAGCTCTACATGTGACTGTTGGTGTCTGTTGCACCACTGTTTATGTGCCTATAATCGTAAACTACGAAACACATATTTTCTTACCGTTCAGCAATATATCCATTGTAAGGTTTTGTTGTGTTTAAAATTAAAGTATTGATTTGTAATTTTTTCTGTGTTTGTGTTGAGATATATGGGGAGTGTAAAATGGCACAATATGAGCTAATGATTTAAGCCAAGACCATTTTTGCACAACTTAAAAACATTTAGAGATGGAGAAAGAAAGAACCAGAGAGAGATAGAACCAACCAGAGAGAGATTGAGAGCAAGCATACCAGAGGGAAAGAGAACCAGAAAATGAATCTTTCAATAATTCAGTTAAGTGATCCAATACTATGAAAACGTTTGGGCTTTATTCAGAGCCTGCAACTTAACTTCAGTTAGTGAGGAAAAAAAAAGACTAATAAAACGATAGCTTCCACTGATGCATGGTTTCAACCCTTATTGTTTGTCACCTTATTAAATAGCACCTGATCTAGCACCCCATGTTTTTTAACTAAAATTTACAGCAACAGGACGAGTGAAGAGGACAGAATGCTATATCTACTGTTGAGAATCGCAGCAAGTGACTCAACAGGTTATGAACAGTTTCTATATATTTGTATGTATGTATGTATGTATATAAGTTGTATTTGAGAGATTATAAAATATATATGTATATATATATATATATATATATATATATATATATTAGTAGTATGCAGTTTAAGTGACATCTTTAATAATCAGATCATCATTGACATAAATATGCCCGAAATTGAATGTGTGCACAAAAATAATCAGTACAGTTTGTGTTTACATTTGCTTGTGCTAATGCAGTGCACAGTCACACATACACACAGTAATCTTGAAGTGAACATGTTTTATTATGCATTTGTTGGTTCAGAATGTTTTACGCTCCTGAAACACATCACACCTGAGCTGCTCTCGACCAATCACCTCACAGGGGCGTGGCCTTGCTGACTTGTTGAGCACAGGTAGAGCACCACAGGAGACATTGTTTAGCACCGGACAAGAAAGCGTTTAGGACAGGATGGCTGTACGGTGTGTAGGCGGTACAGTAGTGTTTTACTGCTGTTAACAAGGTGTGTGTGGTGGGCGGCTGAGTGGTCAGTGGTGTGCGTGTGGGGTAGAAGCTGCCCTGTTAATGCTGGATCCTACGGATGGACTGGATCTGAGGAGTCTGACTGTGGGAGCCCCAGTTCTTCCAGTGCTGGTAGTCTCCATTGTGCTTCTCACACTCCATGATGTACTGCCTGCCCCTGTAGCCTGGGAACTCGTAACACACAAAACTACACACACACAAGCATTGAGTATGAGAGAGGGTTACAGAGCTCAGTGCCTCTATTGAAAATGCATGGTAAAAATTGTAAGTTTGCTGTGTGTGTGTGTGTGTGTGTGTGTTCGGGGCTGGAACTCACGCGCCACACTGCACAAGCATGGAGCCCACTCTTGTGCCGCACCAGCCCATAGCCTGCAGAGAGGGGTAGTCATCACACAGCTCCGTACAGCGACCCAGGAAGTTTTCCTTCTCATAGATCATCATGCGGCTGCTCTGGTGAGCCTGAGGACACAAAGGCAGAGTTTTAAAACATACACACACACACCCCTAATCAAGGGTCATACCTGACAGAGGGGATCACTAAAAACCCAATTATAATCCAGTTATTATAGTTAATTGATCTGTTTAAATTAAACGGGGTCATTTTTATGGTACTCTCACCCTGGTTGCTGTAGAAAGTTGTTCCTTTTCCTAATTTCAAGCTCAGTCTAACTGTACATTTAAATAAAACACCTAAACCTGCTGTTCATGTGATACAAAATGTTTAGAAATCAATGCAACTCATGGTTTTGTGGATGAAAAAGTTCAGAAACCAAAAGGGATTTAATGGTGTATATATTAATTAATATGATCGTACATATTTGCCTGTTATCATCAGTATTCGAGTTGTAAGGAATATACTTGAAAAAATGAATCTGTGATTAATTCATCAGGGCTCTGAGAGTGTTTTTTTTTATTTTTTTTTTTTTCTTTCCTGTAATATGTAAATATTTTAGGAGCCGTGACGTACAAAACCTACAGCAGAGGTACTCAAACTTCTTTCGCATATATTATGGGCTAAAGGTGAGCACCAGGAGCTGTTTTACAGGTATGTCAAAATTGAAAAAAACGTACACAATGTGCATACACAATTTGCATGGGGGGTGACTTATATACTGTATATGCAACTGAAATAAAGCCACATAGAGTAAAGATGTTATCAGACAGACAACTAGACTAACTGAACTGATATCATATGTCAGGAGTATGAGTGGAGTCTATCCAAATGTGGATCCAAAGTCTATTCAAATGTGATAGACTTTACTATTTGAACACCAATAACAGTTTTGAAACATAAAGCAAAAGAATGTCTTGAATAATAATAATAATATTTGCTATAACTTTAATAATAATAATATTATTATTTTGTATTTGTCTTTTATAAATTGTATGAGAGTGGGTATAGTGGTGTATCCAGACCTCTTGACGCACACGCATGTAGCGTATGGAGACAGAAATACTCACAGCACAGAAGATGGGCCTGAAGGACATAAATCTCTCGACGTGGTAGGCCAGGTTTCCGCAGTATGAGTCCCAGTGAGGGTATTCGCCTCTCTCCAGGACAAACTGCTGTCCCTGGAAATCATGATGCTCATAACCCACCCAGCTGAGGAAAGCAAGAGCCAGTTCGTTAGTGCTCCAATAAATAAATCTACACATACATAATAATGGTGTCCCATATGTCTTACTACAGGCGATCAAGTACATCACCATCCAGACACACACTTACGCTCCACTCTCCACGCGGATGGAACGGATGTTGTCGAAGCCGCACTGTTGGATGTTGCAGCACTCTGAAGTGAACTCCTGACACTTGCCCTGGAAGTGTTCCTGCTCGAACACGGTCACCTGCAGGACCACCAACACAAAGATCAGAGGTGTACACCTGCGTCTATGTGCCGTGCTTTGTTCTGTTTGGTTATACTGACACTTCTTTTACCTTAAAGAATGGAGCAATGCCCATGCCAGAGTGCATCATGGGATACATCATGTTGGATCGTCTGAATCGGTACATCTTTATTCCTGAGGATAAAGCAGAGAAGGAAGCAACGGTCATGGTGTTAAGGTTACGTTTCTGTGTATTAATTTGATCAGTACTCGTAGTACTTTAACTTAAATAAATAACAGGCTCCAAATGCTCAGAATGACAAACGATACACTCAGAAAAAGGGGATTTCAACTGTTGTACACTCAAGCATACAACAACTTTTATACCTTTCATGTGTATGTTTTGCTTAGAAAGGTGTGTAGTGTACAGCTTTAAAGCTTTACAGTTCAATTAGGTACCTTTTAATCATTTTTAAAAGGACACTATATCTAAATTTTCCAAGTGAATGTTGAAGATAAAGGTACCACTCTAACAAAGAAATGTGCAGAGGATGCATATGCAAAAGATGACGTTTGTTAAATGTTAGTGAATAGAAAGTTCTTCAATCAATAATTAATAATAATAATAATAAGCACTCTATTATTGAAACAACCTACGAGTTAAAGTGCAAAAATAGCAGAGAAACGGTGAAGTAGCTTAATACGGTTCAAAATGAATTGTAGTCGTTTATTATACGTGAGCTATAAAGGTCACGTGACCAAAGCCAGTGTTTGTTGCACGTCCTGTTAATTTGATGTGCATAAAGATTAATTTAGGTGTGTGAAGTTATTTGGCACTCTTACCGTTGTTTTTCAGTCACACCTCACGCCTGAACGCCTGACTCGCGTAGAGTTTTCGGAGCGCCTGGCGCACCGATTTTATACAGAGCTCCGGGAGCGCGCGCAGGACCTCTGCTCAGTGTTGTGTGTGCGTGCGCGGTCCCGCGGCGTGCGCGCTCGCACAGCCGCAGCATTGCCACAAGCTCAGCACATTTACTATAGAAGTGTGTGTGTGTGTGTGTGTGTGGTTGCATTGGGTAGGAGCCCTTTTACATAGCATTATGTGTGAGGTGAATAGAAAAGAGGGTGTGTAAAAAAGCGGGCGCACAAAAGGTCGTTCTCTCGGGTCAGCACTCCTGCCGACGGCACAAAGAGCTCCAAAGTAACACGGATTAAAATGAACAGTGCAGTGTACGGCCTGGTTGGTGTGTGTGTGTGTGTGTGTGTGTGTGTTTGGAGGTTTTAGGTAGGACAGAGATGAAACGTGAACTGAACTGCGCTCAAGTGTTCACTGATGGTTCTGCTGAAGCAAGTGTACACGGATGCAGGTATTAATCGAGAGAGAATTGATAGACATGGCTCATACATGTCTGGTCATATATTCTACTCAGTCAAAAACAGAAAATTTGACGATACAGTACTCTACTAGAAAAAAAAGGTTTGATTTAGAACCGTTAGGTCTATGGGTTCTCCGGAAATCCCTCTTGGTGAACCTGCAGAGGTTCTGTACAAAGAGTGTTTCCCAATCTCTAGCTTAACTAGAACCATTGTAGCAAGCTAAGCATCCTTAACTATATATACAAAGGACTTTTTTTTAAGAACCCCTTTTCTAAGCAAGCTGGACACCTAGGGAATGATTTCACTCCCACACCTTCTTCACCTCCTCACTGCTCACTGAGCTCTATTTCTTAGGACTTCTCCATCTGTATGTCGCTGTTATGTATAAAGCGTACTTTCAGAAAGCAGGATACTAAACTGTCCCTTGGCTCTGGTGGTATTGTCAAGGGTACACCGTTTGTACTTTAAGTATGTAGCTTTTATCTAGAACAGTGCATGTACATATCAAAACTAGTTGATATGTACAACTTTAATCAAAGGGAAACATACAGTAAATACAAGTACAAGTAATTGTATTTTAGGACATTTGCACTGTACCTTTATTTTAAAAAAATGAATACTTTTCTTACTTCATTACGTGTCCAAGAAAATTAACCTTACGCTTATCACTGTTTACATTTTCCTTTACACCTTACAGATACTCATTACAAATCCCAAACATAATGACTCTTCTTTTTTTCTTTTATTCGGTTTCCAATCCAATCAATCATTATTTAACTCTGTCCAATCCATCTAATCAAGTCAAAACCAGTTTCGACAGATACCAACCAATCAGGGATCATTTATTGCACTGAAGATCCATCCATGCATCCATCCATTTTCTGTACCGCGTATCCTACACATGGTCACAGGGAACGTGGAGCCTGTCCCAGGGAACCCGGGGCACAAGGCGGGGGACACCCTGGACGTGGTGCCGACCTATCACGGGGCTCAATCACGTACACATTCACACACTACTGACAACTTGGAAATCAATGCCAATCAGTGCGGCTTTGGACCAGGGGAGGAAACTTGAGTGCCCGGAGTAATCCCCAGAAGCACAGGGAGAACGTGCAAAGTTTGGAGGTGGGATTTGAACCACCTAATATTCAAGATATTAAAGTGATTTTTATATTATTAAAATGGTCTCCTAGAAAAATATGTTAAAATGTAGTTCGATGTCATAGAAAGTCATAAAAAGGTACAAATGCTAGTCTTGCATCCTAACCCAAAGGTACCTTTATAAATAACCTTTATATTATTCATAAAAATAGTTGTGCAGATTGATAGGAGCAAATGTTTTATGTGGGAGCATTTCAGTCAGAAATTGAACCTGAATAATAATAATAATAATAATAATTCAGAATTTTCTTGCCATATTAATCATTGAACAACTGTTAAATATATTAAACCCTAAACAGAAGTACAGTATAATCCACTGTACTTACATACAAGTTTTATTGTTTCACATACATGCTTTTGATACTATTGACCATAATATTCTTTTAACTCGCTTGGAGTCTATGGTTGGCATCCAGGATCTGGCTTTGCAGTGGTTTGCCTCTTATATGACAGATAGGACTTTTTCAGTAAACTTCAGTAAATCATGTGGTGTTCCTCTGGGTTCCATCTTGGGTCCTTTGTAGTTTTCCCTTTATATACTTCCCAGTGATAGGAAATATAATATTTACAATAACTGCTATGCTGGTGATACTCAATTATATTTGCCAGTTAGGTCAAATGGCAGCAGTCCTTTTGGGTCTCTTTTTAAATATCTTCAGGACATAAAATATTGGATGGCTAACAATTGTCTGCTTTCTAAATGAAAGTAAAACTGTGAAGTCATTATTTTAGGCTCTCCCACTGTTTCCTCTGTTCTTAGTGTGCAATTAGGTCCTCTTTCCTTCAATACACGTAAATATGACTTAAATCTTGGAGTTATTTTTGACTCAAATTTACAGTTGGATAAACAAATTAATGCTGTTGTTAATGGAAGCTTCTTTCATTTAAGGACTATGTGAAAGATAAAACAGTTTCTCTCTTCAAAAGACCTCGAAACCATGATTAATACTCTTATTACATCACGGTTGGACTAGTGTAATTCTCTGCATGTTGGTCTTCCTCACTCTGTCTAGATTTTTAACCGGGACTGAAAAGAGGGATCACATATCCCTTGTTTTGACATCTCTTCATTGCATTTCTGTCAAGTTTAGAATCGACTTTAAAATTCTTATTTACATATACAAAACTCTTTCTGGTCTTGCTCCACAGTACATTACTGATAATCTTCACCCTTACTCTCCTACCAGAACACTAAGATTCTGTGATCGATGTCTTCTATCTGTCCCCCATTGTCATACAGAGACAAGGGGTGATCGAGTCTTTTCTGTTTTCTGTGGTCGGTCACAAACTCTGGAACAATCTCCCCTTTTTTATGAGGTCTGCTCCATCTTTAGCTATTTTTAAATGTTCTCTTAAAACGTATTTGTATTGTTTGTCTCATGATGCTATTTAATGTGATATTATATGATGTTTTGTACAACACTTTAAATGTCTTTAAACATGCTTTATAAATAAAAATGTGACTTGGATGGGCAGTCATTATATGTGCGTGTCATAAAACAGGTTTGTTAAAAGTTAGTGAAATTCATCATTAATTCCTGAATGTATGAATGTGTCATTTTTGTTTAAAAAATATATATATATTTTTTTTGCATCTGTCATAATGAATGTGTGTTTATCCAAATTGTGGATTAAATCATGGTCAGACTCAAATGTGTGAAATCTTAAAAATCAAAAAATGAATACTTTCACTGTATATAATCGATCAGGAAATGTGGGGTTAACCTAATCGGTCTATGTTAATACATAATACATAGATACACATCAGTGATTGAGGTAGAATCTTTAGGGGTTGTCTATTACTTTCTATACATCTCTCTCTCTCTCTCTCTCTCTCTCTCTCACCCTAACTGTTATGATGATGATGAGGGGTTTCTTTTTTGTGCATATGTTTCGATTCTGTGGACTCAGCGACTTGCATTGTTCACTGTTAATCCTCACACACTCAGCGCCAGGGTATAAGAGCTGTGGCCCTGGCGTTACACATACACTCTCAGAGTGAGCTCAGGCACACGTACTGAATACACAGGTGAGACAGAATACACATGCACACACACACACACACAAATACTCAAATTCAAATTCAGTGAAACATGGTATAGCAGTTATATAGAAATTGAAGCCCGATCATTCATTTTTTTCCGAGTTGAATCCGGGCTTCATTTCCAATGTAAAGAATCTGTGAACCTGTGTGCCTACTTATTAAAATGGATTAGTATATTAATTACAGCTTTGGCGTATTTTATCTGTCATTGATTATACTAATTTGCTGCCTGATTTATATCTTGCTAAATATCAAATTGCAATGTCTCTCTTTCTATCTCTCTAGGCATCATGTCTTCCAACAGCGATAAAAAGACCGCCTCTCAGACCGACGGCAAGACCGGTCAGCCCAAGAAATCTGAAATGGGCATGATGGCCTACAAGGTAAAACACCCACATACAGTCATACGCATAATTTCTGAAAATACAGTGCACACTTATCTTAATCTAACCTAACCTAACGCTCTGTATATGTGTATTAGATGTACGTGTTTGACCAGGAGAACTTCCAGGGCCGCATGATCGAGATCAATGCTGAGTGCATGAACGTGTGTGAGATGGGCATGGACAAGGTTCGCTCACTCCGTGTGGAGTGTGGCCCGTAAGTTTGTTTCCAGCAAGCCGTCTGTTTATGTGCTGTACACGGTATTCGAGCACATTTCTCTCACATGAGCTGTATTTTTTGTAGTTTTGTGGGTTGGGAGCAGATGAGCTTCTGCGGAGAAATGTATATCCTGGAGAAGGGCGACTACCCTCGCTGGGACTCCTGGAGCAACTGGCAGAAGAACGACTACTTGCTGTCTTTTAGACCTGTCAGAATGGTGTGAACACACAAACACACACACAAACACCCTTCTTCCCTGCTTTAATCATTACGACTTTGCCTATGTATCTCTTATCTGTTCCCACTCAGGACCCTGAGAAACACAAGATCTGCCTGTATGAGGTGGGCGACTACAAGGGTCGTAAGATGGAGATCATGGACGATGACGTGCCCAGTCTCTACTCCTACGGCTTCACCGACAGAGTAGGAAGCATCTTCGTCAGCTGTGGAACGTAAGTGTACACAAATCAGGCACAAACTTAAAGGTAGGGTTTGTGACTTTTGTCATATTTGGATTAAGTTTAGATAAGCAGTCTCTGCTTAGAGAAGAAACTCTCTGTACAGTTTGGTAAAACAAATAATGTGGACCACCAAAATACAACCAATCAGGACAAGGAGGTGTCTCGTCATCAGTCAATCATTTGGCTTGTCAAGTCAGAAAGCCATCGCACTTGCTTTCGGGAGTTCTAGCCTAGTCAGTGTTGTTTCGGGGCATGGATTTGGAATTAATACTGAAGGAAATGCTTAATTGTGTTGCCTGTTTGGGTTTTTAATTTTAAAACAGTTCACTGACTGCAAAATCACTGACTGCAAAATCACTGACTGCACCTTTAATGCATTATATTTAAAAGTTTAAAGTGGATTTGATTGAACAAACTTTCTACATTTGTGATTAAATTGTGTACATACAGCTCTTTATGTTTATGCAGGCCAATAGTAAACATACAGTGTAGTCCTGAATGCATTCTTCTGTCTTTCAGCTGGGTGGGTTACCAATACCCCGGCTACCGTGGCAGCCAGTACCTGCTGGAGAAGGGCGACTATAGACACTTTAACGAGTATGGAGCTCGCTGCCCTCAGATGCAGTCCATTAGGCGCATCCGTGACATGCAGTGGCACCCACATGGCTGCTACACCATGGCCAGCAAATGAGGGCTAGGCCAGGAGCGGAAGAGACGAAGCGGAGGAGAAGCAGAGGGCCGCTGGAGGAAGGAGAGGAGGAGAGACGTCTGAGGACACTATGACCACCCCCTTGAAAAAATCTTTGGTGTACCTAGACGGTGTTTAGGACTTACATTTTGCATCTCAGTGGAGTTTTTTAAGCTCCTGAGCTTCCTGAATAACACATAAGCCTTTCCTCCTCCACTCAGTTCCTCTCCTCTCTTTCGCTCATGCGCCATGACTTTTGTTTTTCCTTCCATATTTTAGTTTTTATTACCTCTTCCCTGCCCTACCCTTTCAGGAGGATGGACTGCAAAAATGGGAGAGAAGAAAAGATCTTAAATCATCTCCCTTTATGAAATGTACAGAATCCTGGTTACCTTTTCAATAAAAATCAAATGATCAATACTAATTATTTTTCATTTTGTGAATTTCTTACTTTCAAACGCATATTAGACATACTGGACCTTCCAAATGACTCAATACAGCACATATAGTGCACTAATTGTTACTTATATTTAATGTATAATGAGCATAGTGCACTTATGCATATAACCGATAAAATGTGAGGTTAGGTACAATGAAGTACAACCCCAAATCAAAAAATAAAGTTGTGACAGTATGGAAAATGCAAAAAAAAAAAAAGTCATTTGAAAATTAAATTCACCCTGTACTATATTGAAAACACATTATTGACACATTATTTGATGTTTTACATTGTGAATTTAATTTATTTTTGAAAATATACACTCATTTCCAATCTGATGACTGCAACACACTCCAATAAAACTTGGGGCAGTCAAATGTTTACCGCTGTGTAACATCAAATTTTCTTTTAATAACACTTATTGAGTGTTTTGAAGACATCAGTTGGTTAGGTTTAGCAATTTTCCCCATTCATCCATTATACAGTTCCAGGTACATTTATATAGCACTTTTCCAGACACTCAAAGCACTTTACATTGTATGGGGGGAAATCTCCTCAACCACCACTGGTGTGTAGCATCCACATGGATGATGTGACAGCAGCCATAGCGCTCCAAAACGCCCACCACACACCAGCTATTAGTGGAGAGGAGAGAGTGATGAAGCCCATTCAGAGATGGGGATTATTAGTGGGCCATGATATAGAAGGGCCAATGGGGGAATTTGCATTTCTTGCACTAACAGATATAAGCGCTTATATATATAATATTATTCAATTATTAATTCGAATTTAAATGTAGAAATTAGATTCAAATTTCTGCTCTACACATTGCAAATTTATAACACTTGTGCAATTTCAGTTATTCTGAAATGAATATTATATATATATATATATATATATATATATATATATATATATATATATATATATATATATATTTATATATATATATATTATTTTTTTAACCTGAGAGCATCAGTAGGGGGTCAAAACTTTTAACTGTCTTCAGTGTGATCTCCCCCCCCCCCCCCATCCCCCAGACACATTTACATCATCTAAACCGAAACCATCCAAATAACTACATTAATTAGTAAATCACAGTAAATTACTTTATTAAATATTTCCTTCAACATACAGATCAACTGAAAAAATAAATCCGATCATTATTTAATTACTTAAAAAAAAGAAAAACAGTTGTAGCTATGTTATCCCAGCTCTATATAACTGATTATTTATGGTAGATCCTCTGTGATGAACCATCAGCGTGACATCATCCTCACAAACTCTAAAGGGAAAAGAAAGAAAACAAAAACAGCTAGTGACAGAGAAAGGTGACATTAAAGGTGTTCTTCGCACTCACATGAACATCACAGTTGACACCTGATCAAATAATAAATCAAATAGGAAATCATCCACAATTAAGGCCTGGGATAATTAAGGATATGCATATCCAGATTCTTTAGATATTGTCTTTTTTTTTTTACTCAAAATTGCATGAATATGAATTTTGATTCTGTCTAAATATCAAATATTAAAAAGTAAATGGATTGTCCATGAGACTACAAAGAGTATTTCTGAAATAATAATAATAATAATAATAATAATAATAATAATAATAATAATAATAATAATAATAAATCTTATGTTAGAATTTCCAATATTTCTAACAATCTGTTCTAAAATATCTAAAACAGAAAATCATTAACATTAAAGCACAAAAATATAGAAGCATGGAAAATAAGAAATTATTCATATTAAAAATATGAAATTATTCATATTATGGACACAGAAAGTAAAGTACAGTAAAACATGAAAAGCAGGAAGTCATGCAAATTAAAGCATGGAAAATAGGAAATAGTGCACATTAAAAGAATATACACGTAAAAGAAGTCATGTCTCTTAAATCAGGGGAAACTGGACATTGTGGGGAAACAGGAAATCGTGTGTGTTACAATAGGTGAAACAGGAAATCATACAGTATATGTTCAAGCAGGAGAAAACCTTAACTTATGAGTGAATTATAAGTAAATTACAGGTAAAGTAGAGAAAAGAGAAAATATTAGAGCAGGAAATGATCAGTGAGTCCCCAGTAATGCATTTACTGTATAAGCAATGCATTCTTTTAGTTTATGCATTTATTCAATTCATTATTTTCTTCCCTGTTTAATGGACTCACTACATTTCACTTATATACTACTTATATATTTCTGTTGTTATTTTTGTACTAGATTTCCTCCACGGTGGTGTTGGCAATGCAATTCTCGAATCAGGAATATACAGTATGTCTAAGACAATATTCTGTCCTTTTTTTTGTCTTATTTTTCCTGACCTTCAAAGTCTACTTGGCCGTCTCCATTGAGGTCCCCATCCCGGATGATCTCATCGATGTCTCGCGGGGTCAGTTGCTCGCCCATGAGTTTTTTCATGGCCTCCCTCAGCTCGCTAAGGCTGATCTGCCCGTCGCCATTCGAGTCAAACTGTGTAGCAAAATGTCAACATATAAGTTATCTCTTCTATAAGTAATCTCATCTCAGAGCAACAATTCTTCTGAAAGTAAATGATGTTGCACTTGAGAATGTTGAGCAAAAGCTGATCATGAGATGTTCGAGAAATATGACCCAAGCTTATTGATTATTTTTTTAAAAGCCCACTACAATAGTGCACGCCTCGCTAAATTTTGTTTCATTAGCATGATAGCTCATCAAGAATTAAATTGTGCACAAAGCACTAATAAAGTTCTGATTGGAGGCTGGACACCTTTTCCATGACATCAATCACATAGATCATAGCAACTATGCTAAGCATTTGTCTTTTTGTTGTTGTTGTTGTTGTTGTTGTTTCCGCTGCATTGTGCACTATTTAATTTCATTTCTGGATGTTTGCCATGTGTGTGTTATTTTAGCGGACCGAGGTTTACAACTTATATGTTTGCTGACAATTTACATTTGCCCACAAGAGGAATACTCTAGTCATGGCCTCACAGGGACAAAATTTCTAACTCCCTGGACTGAGAAAAGAACAGAAAACTTCATCAGGTCAAACTCACTCATTATGGTTGTGTAAAGGCAGATTATGCAAATCGTGTATTTTTGTAACTTCAACTTTAAATCTGTATAGTTTGTCTTTTTATAGATGGGACCAAATTGTGTCCTGACCACACGCGTATACCACAAAAACATCAAGCGTAAGTGACTGGAATTGCTTTATACTGTATTGCATCATCACTGGAAAAATGTACACAAAAGCAGCCTTGGTGAGACTTGTACATTTAGTTGAAGTTTTGAATTTTATATTTGAATCATCCATCCATCCTTACATCCATCTTCTACCGCTTACTCCTTTTCAGGGTCACAGAGAACCTGGAGCCTATCCCAGGGAGCATCGGGCACAAGGCGAAGTTATTTGAATCATTCACTTAAGGAATTCAACAACTGCCCATAGACTTTCATTGTAAGTACATTTTAAGTAAATAGGTATTCCAGTGCTTTCTCAGTACAGGGAAATGTACACACACTACAGGAGCAGAGGATAGAGATTATGCTGGAATTTACTAGAGTATTCCTTTAAGCTGATTCATTCTCATTCATCATCTGGAGTCCACTGCACTACCGCACTGCATCACATGTGTCGAGGTCTGTTCAGCTCATAAGTGAATTGTGAAAGCTTATAAGCTGCATTTAGATGCGTAAGACAAGTTTAGTGTTCATGTGCAGTGTGACAAGAGTATGATGTGTGTACGGGGACCTCATTGAAGGCATTTTTTAATTCTTTGATTCCAATCATGTCTGCTGTCTCTGCGAGCATTTTAGGGCCCATCAGTTCCACAAACTCTTCAAAGTCGATTTTGCCCCCACCTGCATGACACACACACACACACACACTAGCATTTACCCAATCATTGTTCAATGAAAATTCACAGAGTAGCCATAACATTAAAACCAGTGACAGTGACAGAAGTGAATATCGTTGATTATCTTGTTACAGTAGCACCTGTCATTGAGATTTTTTAGGCATCAAGTGTCAGTTCTTGAAGTTGATGTGTTGGAAGCAGGAAAAATGGGCAAGCGTAAGGATCTGAGGGCCAAATTGTGATGGCTAGATGACTGGGTCAGGTCTTGTGGGGTGTTCCCGGTATGCAGTGGTGAGTACCTACCAAACGTGCTCCAAGGAAGGACAACTGGTGAATCTTTGACAGGGTTATGAGCATCCAAGGCTCACTGAAGCATGTGGGGAGCGAAGGCTAGCCCATACGATCACACAGAAAAGCTACTATAGCACAAACTGCTGAAAAAGTTAATGCTGGCTCTGATAGAAAGGTGTCAGAACACACAGTGCATCACAGCTTGTGTCACTTACCTGGGGAACAAATGGCACCAGGATGCACTATGGGAAGAAGGCAAGTTGGTGGAGGCAGTTTGATGCTCTGGGTAATGTTCTGCTGGGAAACCTTGAGTCCTGGCATTCATGTGGATGTTACTTTAACATGTACCACCTACTATATCTAAACATTGTTGCAAATCAAGTACACCCCTTCATAGAGACATTATTGCCTTATGGCAGTGACCTCTTCTTTTTCAGGAATGGTGTGACGAGCATGATCAAGAGACAAAGGCCTCCAAATTCCCCAGATCTCGATCCGATCGAGCATCTGTGGGATGTTCTGGACAAACAAGTCCAATCTTGGAGGCCCCACCTCATAGCTTACAGGACTTAATAGATCTGCTGCTAACGTCTTGATGCCAGATACCACAACACATCTATATAGTACACACCGATATAATGCTATACATAATATAACATCATTATATAGTACATAGTGCTTAAAAAAACAATAGGGGAACCAAAAGGGCGTTAGCTTTTTCTACTATAGAAGCACCCTAGACGGCATTTTATCTACTGTAGCGACACCATAGAAGGCACTTTCGTGGTGTCTTTTCAACTATGGGGACACCTTAACTGCTGCCCCCCACCGAAAAAAATCCTCAAGTTTTACAGTATATTAAATAACATCATTATCCTGTACATAATATTGCCTCATTATCTAGAAAATGTATGCATATACATGTGATAACAATTATGTGTAACAGTTATATTTATTATAAGTACACAGTGGATATGTATAGTGCATAACAGAACCTAATCATATAGTAATATAATAGTCTATATAATAACATAATTATACAGTATGTAATGATTGGATGTCACTCACCGATTTGCTGACTCAACTCGATGAGCTCCATCTCCGTCGGCATGTATCCCATTGTTCTCATGCACTCGCCCAGGTCCCTACAGTTGATGTAGCCTTTGTTCCTATCAAACTCTTTAAAAGCCTCCCGCAACTCTACACACACACACACACACACACACACACACACACACACACAGCAGGCTTAATTTGATGAACCGTGCTCTCTACCGACATTAAGACTTGTGCATGGTTTCTGTAAGTACCTTCTATCTCCTCCGGATGAAGATCCCTGTCCTGTTGCATGTCAGCAGTGTGATATAAAAAGAAAATCGACACATTTACTACCTAAAATATAGACACTCTCCCTCCATCATCCCTTTTTCTCCTCCTTTCTCCCCCTCTCTCTCTCCCAGACTCATCATGTTGAGCATCCCCCTACTAGAAAATTTAAAATAAAATAAAATAAATATGCAAGAGATTAATGAGCAAAAACCAACGAGGGAAAAAAGAGGAGTGGAACATGAGCATGAGAATCCTTACATATGCAGCATACATTAGTATGTGATTCAACACAATGACTAGATTATTGCATGACAAAAGATCTCAGATAAAGAGATTTAAAAGGTTTAGCTTGAGGAAGACCCTACAAAACACACACAAAATCATATTGTCCATACTGTTAACATAATGGCTGAGGCTGCTCACTTTAGTGCACGAAGATAAAATCACAGGAGTGATGCTTTATTCCATTTACAATGTTATTGGTAATTCTAATACTAATACTACTCTCAGAGGATTATTCTGGATGGACCCTCCAACCCACCTTCTGTAGCTAATCCTCTCGAGTCTCATTCATTTTCCTCAATTCAGCATTAGATGTGAACCTTTCTGTTTCTATTGTTGTCATTTTACATGACATTGCTTGAGAGGTCCGCTTTTTCTTTTTGTGATCGGCAGAAAATGGTCTTGGTTCGCTCAAAAGAAATCAAATATTGTCCTCTCAAGATTTTCTTAAGGTTGTTAAGGTTGCCATGATATAATATAACATTTTTGTCACCTGGGGGGGTCACAGTGTATGTCCTGTATATAATAAAATACTGTTCTCTTGTATTGATCATTAATGATTGTTAGGTGTCAGGTATAAATCGACTCAAAAATAACAAAGGAATCAATCCATGTCAAGTCAGTGTTAATTAACAGTGACATGTTTGGACGAAATGTTCATTGGATTTTCCTTTTCAATGTGCTTTGATTACTGAGACAGCGCCTTAAAGATATATAGTCTATGATTTTGACCAAATCTAATTAATTGACACTTTAATTTTCTTATTTCACTTATTTTAGAATTCTGAGCAGAAAAATGCATAAAATTGAGTCCTTTACATTTTTATTTAGTAATGGGTGTTTAAGAAGGTGGGAGGATGCAGGAGAAGCTGGAGGAAACCCACACGTGCATGGGGAGAATATCCAAAACTCCACACAGACGGTATCTCAATCTAAAGATCAAACAATCGAAGTTTTTTTTTTCTTCAAATAAAGAAGTCTGTGAGATAAACTAACATGATAGACAGGCTTTCATAAAGCTGTGTTAGGTATATTCACATGAAGTAGATCCTAACTTTGAATTATCTGTAACACAATATGACCTGTATGTATGTATATGAGTGTGTATGTGTATATATGAGTGTGTATGTGTGTGTATCTGAGTGTGTGTGAGTGTGTATGTGTGCATGAGTGTGTATATGAGTGTGTATATTTGTGTATCTGAGTGTGTGTGTGTGTGTGTGTGTGTATCTGAGTATGTATCTGTATATATGTGTGTGTATGTGTGTATCTGAGTGTGTATCTGTACATATGAGTGTGTATGTGTGCATGAGTGTGTGTGTGTGTGTGTGTGTGTGTGTGTGTGTGTGTGTGTGTGTGTGTGTGTGTGTGTGTGTGTGTGTGTGTGTGTGTGTGTGAGTGTGTATGTGTATATATGAGTGTGTATGTGTGTATCTGTGTGTATGTGTATATGAGTGTGTATGTGTGTATCTGAGTGTGTATGTGTGTATCTGAGTGTGTATGTGTGTATCTGAGTGTGTATGTATATACATGAGTGTGTAGTGTGTATATGTGTATCTGTGTGTAGGACTAGGGAGGCTGGCCTTCACAGTGTACAGTAGTGTAACAACTCACACCTTTGAACTTCAGGCCAGCATTAGGCTAGAATCCAAAACAATCTCTTTTAACACCATAGCAGATCATTGTTATTAAAATAAATATGCTCATGAGCCAAATAGTTCCCGAAAACCCGTAGACATAAACAAGTCCTGGGCCACATCATTTCGCATGTATGAAGTTGAATGAAGATGAGGGCATGACAGAAGCTTCCAATATGGTTTTATCCACATGATGATGATGCAAATGGCAGAGGTGGGGGTTTAACATCATATTTCTGCATACATACGAGCTGAGCCTGAGAGAAGCCCTGCCTGAGGAAGATGCACGCAGGTCCGGCGATGTTGTGCAGCATAGTGCAGTTTTGGACCAGCGCATTCAGAGGCTGCTTAAACTGAGAGATTACCTCCTTCTCCCCATCTGACACTTCAGGTGGGCGGGGTCCAGGTGACACTGACCCCGCCCCATTGGTCAATCCATTACTTTCAGGCACACTCTAATGGTGTGGGCCAGATATCAGTTAAGACAAAGAAAGTCATTCGTTCCGGATATGTCTTTAAACAAACATCCGAGCACAACGTGTGTTGAAATGACAATAATTACAAATTGACAGGAACTTAAATTTTTTAGACAATTTAGTCACATACAATATAGCATTATGTTCCTGAATTGCACTGTTATAGGCACATTAACACACAACTACATAAAAACTTAAACACGCACCTTACCTTTTTTATTTTGTGTTTCACTGGACTGGTGCAGTTTCCCATTAGTCCTCAGAGATCCGATAATCTTTCCTGCGTTATCCCTTTCTCAGTTTTTACGTTCTTTCTTCCTCTTCTTTTCTTTCTATGTAACAACTTTGCACAACGGTTGCAGTGATCACATTGTGCACGCTACAAAAAGTCCTCGTTCCACCTTCTCAGTTTAATTAATTACTCTCGTCTCATCTTATCTCATTGCATCGACTGTCCTGGGCACGCTAAATCCGACTGAGATAATGACGCGAGTAAGTCTCTACGTTGATTTCACTCACTTCAGAAAAACTCTCCAATTCGTGTCAAGCAAGCATTAACAGCCTTAACACAACCTGCGTTTATGCACTTCTGCACAATCTCTCATTTCCATGACTCTTCAAGCACCCGCTCATTCACGCCTGCCCTCTTACCACAGATTGCTGCCCCGTGCAAATGACTATTACAAACTGGATGATAAGAATAAGGGGTTGGGTAGAGTGAGTATTAGACAAAGAAAATTACGATTTTTAATCCCACATTTCAGATTAAAGACATACAGATGGACGGTGTGAGGAAAGGAAAGAGTAAAGAAATAAGAACAAGGGAAGGAAAGTACAGCACAAGTGGTCAAGTCAGGGTTTGTATGGACTGGTAGAGCTGACTTTACATATTTGAGTGGTGTTTTGCTCTGTGTGCATGCTTTAATCCTAATCTAATCATAATGCAGGCGTGTATTGGACTTCATCTGCCACTCTTTGGCTGGTATTTTAGCTAAATCTAGCTTCTGTTACCAGTTTTTGCAAGTCAGCCTGGACTATAATCCACATTAATCCGCCTGCAGACTCACATAGAAGTACACAAAAATGCTTACACTCACGCCAGTAATACTAAATGTCTCTCTAGAGCTCTATGACACATGCATTTGGTGCTCATTTACAGATTTTAACACTATGTACTGGTGTGTTATTAAGTAGTAAAATTAAGCAGGTGTGTGTGTGTGTGTGTGTGTGTACACATCTAGGCCTTATCAAACGAGGTCATTCTTGCTATGGGATTGCAGTCAACAATTCAGCTTGCATTTCAGAGCCTGAGTTATTATGTATTGTATCACATAGCACACTTTGTGTGTTTGCGTGTGTGCAAGTGTGTGTGGGTGTGTGTGTGTGTGTGTGTGTGGATGTGTGTGTGGATGTTGTATGGGTGCTTCCAAGTGATATTAGACATTAGCTGAAGCAGAAGCGCATATCCCTTTTATCTTTTAGGATTTCTTTCGATGTTATCTTGTAAATGATCCATTACAATCAGTTATTTGTCCCAAAGAGTTTGCAAACCAAACCAAACAAATTTAGAACTGTGGATGTAATTAATTAGCTTACATTGAAGAATATGCCATTGTTATTTGGCGAACTGGTGAAGCCGTTCAGTTTTATCCAACACAAATTCCTCCCTCTGAAAAGTACAGCAATCTCTGAAAAGATGCATTTTATAGATTTGTAAATTCCAACATGAATGTTCAAATGACATTGCTAAATAAAAGAGTGAGTATTATTTTGGATACACTATGGTGCATTTGGGAACCTGGGACAGGTTCTGTACAGTTTTTACTTTAACTGCTTTAAGAATTTAAAGAGGAAACTGAGAGAGTACAGTGGCTTAGTGGCTTAGCACGTTTGCCTCGCACCTCCAGGGTTGTGGGTGTGATTCCCGCCTCCACTTTGTGTGGGAAAATGGATAGATGGACCTCAAAGAAAGAGTCAGTGTGTCTTACTACTATACAACATGTACAGACAGACGACAAAATAATGGACCAACAAGTATGTGAGTAAGGTTTTGGGCCAGTATGAGAGTCCAGAACAGCATCAATAATCCCCAGGTATTGATTGTACATATCTCTGAATCTGTCCTAGAGTGATGAACACTGTTCTTCTTAAAGATATTCCCTAAGTTGGTGTTTTGATGATGATGGCGGTGGAGAGTGCTGTTTAACACCCCAAATGGTTGAGGTCTGGTCATTGTGAAGGCCATAGCTTATACTTATACTGTCATATGAATGGGGACTCACATCAGGATTGAAATGTTTCATCATAGGATAAAGGTGATCCATCGGGAGTACTTTGTATTGACACTATACACTAAAGACATTCCCTATAACAGTATAACAGAGCCATCATTCTTTTCCCCTTTAATATGTCAACAAAATAAATATATTTAAATAGTTATGTTTTCTGTCCATTTTAGCTGAATTTTGCTCAATCAGAGCTATAATTTTGGGGGGAAAAACCATGTAACTTGCCTCCAAAGACAATTCAATAATCATGAGGCTATAGTCTTTCCCAGGAAGGTGAGCGTTTGAGATTGGGTGTCTTTCCTGTTCCCTTCTCTCCGGCGATAAGATGTCAGTACCAAGTGATTACACCAAGATTATCCTTAGCAGAGGAACGCAATACCACAAAACAGGGGTCACCGATTCGAGAGTGAAGCTCAGGAGAACAGGCCACGTGTGTTATCTTGTATCTTATACCAGTCAATCACCTAGCCGTTTAACTGGAAGGGAATCTGCTTTGTGAGGAAGTATTCAGAGAGTCAGTTAAAGGTAGAGTAGTACAGATTAATTAGGAGAACCTTTGTGTGTCTGCGGCACATGAGCGTTATTGAAGTATATAATATTAACATGACTCGTTTTTGCATAGACATTACTGTATCCATGTAGTCTCTTGCTGTTGTACCCAATGCTTTCAAGTTTCAAAGTGTTGTGCATTCTGGGATGCTTTTCTGCTCACCGGGGTTGTAAAGAGTGCTTTTTGCATTACCACAGTCTTCAGATGTTTTTTCTTTTTCGCATCATTTTGTTTAAACTGTCTAGACTGACTTAGGCAATGAGGAGTTTCTGAAATACTCAAACCCGCCTATCTAGAACCACCAACTGCTGTTGATTGTGCAAAGTCAGTGAGATGAAAAATTTTCTCTGTTTAGATGTTTGATGTGGACATAAACCGAAACTGTTGACATGTATCTGCATGATTTTACGCATTGTGCTACTGACTCCCTGATTGGATAATTGCATGAACAAGCAATGTGTAAAGGTGTTCCTAATAAAGTGGCTGAGCTTGGTAGCCAGGTTTGAAGGTTGGGTTTCACCCTTGATTCTCTGCTTAAATATTATTTACTATATGAACGTTTATTAAAATAAATAAATCACACCTAACTACAAATCCAGTACATTTGTAGCTGAAAGAAAATAGAATGATCGAAATAGAATTATTTAAAAAATAATCTGGTTATTCACGAAAAAAGTCCTGTTTTGTATTGTTTTTTCTACGTAGCCACGGCTGCTAATAAGTTATAGTGTAACATATGCATGCAAATTGCTGGAAGAGGAGAAATATCACTGAAAAGATAGAGTATCTGAAAAGATGTTAAATTATTCAGTAGAGCAATGACTCAGAGGGACAAAGGGCTTGGCCACAAAGGACCTGCTAATGAACGAGTGCAAACAGAATTTAGGACAGTCTTGCATGTTTTATGGAAATTATGCTCTGTGCCTTTTAATACGCTGAGTATAAAATATGCTGTTTATATGTACTTGTGAGTATTTCAATGAACAGTAAACTGAGGTAAATGTTTATAGTCTATAGACACATAGGACACTGCGTAATCAATCGTAAACTCATAATCATCTTGTCTGATTTAGCACATATTGAGGAACTAAACTGAGGAACCAAAATGCTCAGGCAGATATGCCCTTGAGTAAATTTTTGTGTGTGTATGTGTGTGTGTGAATACATATATACATTATGCATTCTTACTTGGCCAAACATTGAATTCACAATGGGCGTTAGGTCAGTTTTCTCTTTCCCTTGCTGTTGCTTTGTCTCAGTTACCACCTCTACATCCACCTCTTCATCCCCATCTCCTGTTCTTTCATGTGGTGCAGACAGACTCTGTCTCCGTCCCCCGTTAGATTTAGATGTGTTGTTGACGGTCTCACCATTTTCAAGCTGCTTCTTCTGTTTCTCCACCGTCTTCTTAATGGCAGCTTGGACCTACGAACATCAGGAAAGCGGTATAATATCATGTAGCAGAGGCAAGGGATGGGGCATGCACACACTTGGTCTATGTTCACATATGTGATACTTTTTTAAAGTAGCTGATCCTGTAGTAATGAATATTGACATTGTGCACAGGATGGGTCAGTTGTAACATCACTAGAGTTTGTTGGAACATCAGCAGCTTCTTTAAAAGCACCCAAATTTGGTTAAACACAAAGCTTCCAACTTTTGATTATGTTAGAAAATGCACTCTTAGTTAATATATGATGTTGGAATTAGCAAAATACAAGTCATTAGAACTGGTTAATATACAAGAGCGTTCAGTACTGGCACAACATGGGCACTCATTAGTGGTAAAACACCTGCACTGTCTGAAATACAAGCTGACAGTTCTGGAAAACCTGAGCCTTTGGGATTGTTGGTATTTCAAACAAGTAGAACTTGAGATCTTTGAATTGGCATTATATGAGTACCCCATGTTGGTAGAACATGAGATCTCCAAATTAGCACAACGTGACCACCCAGTGTTGGTAGAATTTGAGATCTCCAAATTAACATGAGTAGCCAGTGTCAGAAAATGGGATCTCTGCATCAGGTTGATAAGACTCCCCAGTGCTGATGATATATCCAGAATGACAAAAGATGGGTACCTAATATTGGCAGAATTTGAGATCTTTGGATTAACATGAGTACTCGATGTTCATAGAACTTGAGATCTCCGGTTTGGTTTGAGATGTCTACCCAGTGTTAGAAGAGCATGAGATATCCAGTTTAGCACAACACGTGTACCCAACAGAACTTGAGATCTGTAAATTAACATGAGTACCCAGTGTTGACAGAACTTGAGATCTCTTCATTAACATAAATACCAAGTGTTGGTAGAACGAGATCTCCAAATTAGCACAACATGACCAACCAGTGTTCATAGAACTTGATATCTCCAAATTAACATGAGTACCCGGTACCCAGAAATTCAGATCTTTGAATCAGCTCAATATGAAAACCATGTTGGTAAAGCATAAGATATCTGGGTAGGCATAACTTAAAATTGCTTGTGTTGATAGAACCTGAGATCTTTGAAGTAAAGATTTCCACATTAACATGACTACCCATTGTGGTCAAAAGTATAGATCTCTGGATCGGCTCAATATGAGCACTCAGACATAGTAAAAATTCTAATCTCTTGATCGGTTCCCAGTGTTGGTAGAACATCAGACCTCTAGAATGGCTCAATTCAAACACTATGAGTGCCCAGTGTTGGAAGATTTCTGAATTGGCTCAAACTGAATACCGAGTGTTGTGTAGTATAGAATTTCCAGACCTGCATAACATGACTACCCAGTGTTGGTCGAAGTCAAGATCTCTGGACAGGCTCAAAGTGAGTACCTAGTGTTTGTAAAATGAGAGACCTCTGGATCCATGCATGCCCAATGTTGGTAGACTGTAAGATCTTTGAATTGGCTCTGAATAATCCAGCGTTTAACAGAACTCAAGATCTCATGTCCGGTCAACTGAGCTCTAGGTAATGACTATACAGGAGCCTTGGGTTTTAATAGAACATGAGCCTGCGGTCCTGGCCATATCAGCTTGCTGCTCACACTGTTGATTCGAAACAGGCCAGGAAGCTTAAGCCACTGCGTATTTGGTTTAACTAAAGTCTCGGCAATTAATATAGATCAATAAATCACCTGGTGAAAAATACATGTATTTACTTTAATTGGGAATACGTTTCAGTTCAATTTTATTTATTGGGGTTTTTTTTTGTTTTTTTTGTTTTTTGTTTTACAAATCTTACATTATTAAGCTTGACAAACCACGACAAGACACGAGTAACGCTTTTAATAGTCAGTTAATCATTAATGATTAATCATTAATCATCATAAAAATGTTTTGACATTTTGATGCGAATTCTAATACATATCAGCTTAATTAAAAAGCACCAAATATGAGTGAAATTCTTGACAGATTATTAACCTAATTATCACTCACCGTGATAAAAAAATAAAGATGATGAAATAAACACAATAATTAATTCATGTAACCATGTCCAACCCACAATCCTGCATCTAATTCAAACCATAAAACTCCCATAATCTGTACGTTATAGTAGAAACACTTATCTGAGATATCTCTAGAAAACAGAAGAAACACATAAGCGTGAATTTTCGTAGGTTTTAAACCCGTAGACATGTCCACACACCTGTTTCGGTGTTCTCTCCGGTGCAGCGCTCATCCCGCCACCACTGCCTCCCCCTCCCTGACCGTCTCGAATGAGCATGAACATCGCTGCAACGCTCTCTCTCTCACTCTCTCTCCCTCTCTCTCTGTAATCTAACACCTGTCCTGCCCTTACCGGTTTGTCTCTATCTGAAGAGTTTTCACTGAAGCTGCTGTCTTTCTATCTTGATTTTATTTACTCTCTTATATACTTGTTAGACATGAAATGAAAATATAGTTTCAGATGGCTTTTAGTGTGTCAAAAGTGCACTTGCTTTCTCCCCCAACACTATTTTCCTTTGCCACATTTCTATTGCCTTCCATCTCTCTATGATGCTCTATATTTAAATCTAGTCTTTGATTTTCTTCAGTCTGCTAACATTCTGTCCAGCTCTCTCTCTCTCTCTCTCTCTCTCTCTCTCTCTCTCTCTCTCTCTCTCTCTCTCTCTCTTTCTCTCTGTCTCTTTCTCTCTGTTTGTTGCACTCTGTCCAAGTGTGGGTGTTTTATGCTTTAGGGCTGAAGGATACGGTGTCTGTTCCTCAGCATATGTACCTCTTCCTGGTGAAATTCTATCCATCAGATACCCCCTTCTCACTTTCCTTATCTTGCACACTCCATCTTTCTCTTCGTCAGTCATAAGGATGGAGTGTTTTGTTTGCGTTGGCCAGACGTATGATATTCTGTGACCTTCATGCCAGGTGAGACAAGAAGAGTTTCTGCATCAGTGAATGTAATAAAGCGTGACTTATAGCGTTGTGCACACTCATATATAGTTTTTAGCTAGCTCAATTTTCACTGCTTCATGCTTGTACATGTCTCCTTTTGGGTCAGAATTGGATCTGCTCTCTGTATGTAGCCTACGTTCAATTATTTGAGGCATTCATTCAACAATAGAAAATGTCTCGTGCTTTTTCTGACACTCATTTAACTGCATCTTTTTGGAATGGTAGCCTTTCTTGTTGTTTTGCTGTTGAAGTACTACTGATTAGCAGTGCAGTAATTACTCATTAGACTCTATTGACCTTGGATGTGAGAGCCTAATTAAGAACAAACGCTGCCTTTTTTTTTTGTCTTTTGATCTGCTACATAAACATTACAGCTCCGAGACATGTCTAGTCTTTGAACAAATCAATTAATTGATTAACAAAACCATGTCTGAATTAATGCAGCACATGAATTTAGACCCCCTTTCTTAAAGGGTGGATATGCAGGTGAATATGATGAGGAAGGTATACACTATACTCTAAATGGATTATTCATAGGGAAAGCAGATGGGTTGTTGATCTTTTGAGAAGTGGAACATATTGGCAGTGATGTCTCATAATCCATTCTCAAATTCAAGGTTAATTGGTCACACACACAACCATACGCTGTACGAAGTGCAGAGAAATGCTTTTACGACTGTCCGTGATATAAAAATGTAATTTACATAAACCAGAATAAAAGCAGAAAAAGTACAAATAAATAAATACAATATAAAGGATATAAAAGATAGATGGCAGCAACAGTATGTACTATATTTGGAATAAAGTGCAGATATGAAGAATGAGCAACACAGGTCGCTGAGGTAGCTGAAGTGAAATTGCTAACTATATAATAAATATTTATAAATATGGGGGTATTATGGGTCTATTAGAAGGAATTAACATTTTACAATTAACATTTTAAATATACCGGGTTAGAAAGTAACAAACTACATGTAGGATCGTTAATTTACTTGAGTATATGGTTCATCATTTATGTATAAATAAATCATAGTACATTTACTTAATTTGAATTTTTAACAAGTAAAATATTACATTTTGCTACATTGATTTTTAAACAAAGTTTCAGATAAAAAAAATTAAAAATAAAAATTTAAATAAAAAATAATAATAATAATGCATATAACCTTGAAAGAACTGAATCCAATTAGAAGACAACATTTTAATTAAATTTCAAGACACAATCAAAATAAAGCAATCTCACCTCAGGCGCCAAACGCTTAGTCAGTAGCTTAGTCTGGGATGGTTGAGACAGATGAGCTTCCCAAGCCCAATTTATTAGATATGCTCAAATATGTTCAAATTCTTCTTCTTCCAAAAAAAACCCCAGCATAATTATGCAAGCCAAAAGCCGTGGATGTATCACATTTTCATTCCACAGCTCATCATCTAACCTGAGGATGTGTGTGAGTACAGATAAGTCATTAGCTAGCTGAGTGATCTAGAGTAGCTAGCCAGATCTTTTGAGGTTTTATAGTAAGAAAGCATCGAAGTTCAGTAGTGATTGCCTGTTGTGTTAAATATTTCATAGTTCCACTAAAGCCTGTAGTTGTAAAGCGTATCTTTGCTAGATAGCTAAATGTGTACCCTGCTGAAAATCAAACAAACAGCAGAAACAATCACAGAAATCCTAATTGTTTCCACTACAAATACCATTAAAAACCATCAGCTAAGCATTAAAACCATTGATATTGCTATTATTGGTCCTTAATTGTATCCATTAGACATAATATTCCACCAATAGAAAGTAAGAAAATACCACGAGAGACCCACAGGGACTGTTACCATTTCCATTAAAAACCAATACAATTCCCATTGTGACCATTAAACTCATTACAAATTCTATGAAGGTTCCTGTTGGGTTTTTTTTTCAGCAGGTTATCTAGAAACATGTATTAATTAACGTGAGCTAGCTAGCCAATGAATGTTGCAAGCTACTGAAACCCAAACAGCATTTACTTATATGTTATGTTATACGTTATAATGAAGTGAACTTGGTTCTTTCCATCCATCCATTTTCCATACCACTTATCCTGCCAATCAGCCTAAAATGCATGTCTTTGCGTTGGACACAGGAGTACCCAGAGGGAACCCTCGAAGCACAGGGTGAACATGCAACCTCTGTGCACACAGGGAGGAGGCGGGATTCAAACCCTTAGTCCCCTTGTCGCGAGGTCTAAGTGTGCTACACGTCATGTAGACATATGAAAAAGTAATTACTCAGCTAGCTTTTCGCCAGAAGACACATTTACTCTTACTTGAGTCATTTTCTTGACTACTTTTACTTTTACTCAAGCAAATTATTACTACAGTAGCAGTATTTTACTCAAGGTGGTATGTTTCATATTCTTTGCACCAGTGAAATTGACATAATCTCATTTTCCTTTGGGAAAACTGTCTTTATTATTGAGTCGCAGCACTTTAATTGACATTATATTAACAACCTGGTTAAATAATATACACAAATGATCCACTACTGTATAATTAATGGATAAAAACTAAAAAAAACACACACACACACATAAAGCAAACGCTCATAAACAATAAAACTCTGCAACAGAGAGGAAATACGAGGACAGAACTATGTGAATTAGACCAACACCGTTGTATGTTAGACAAGTAAAATAACACAGAGTACGAAGTACATGTTTGCTACATAATGGTATTAAATTACTGTCTATTAAAAGAAGGAAAGTAGAGCGAAGATCATGGGAAGGTGAGAGGAAAAGGAATTTAAATTTTGGTAAAATGCAATGATTGCTAATAGACAGAAATGTTATTTGTTGGTTTATTGTTTTATTAGTTAAGTGTTTTATTGTTTTCTTAGTTAAGTGTTTTAAGTGTTGTTCAGGATCATTGTGTTTAGGTCAAGCAGATTTTAAACATTTGTCAGAAATAGACTGTCCTGAACTTTGATAATTTCATATATAAAGTTCATATCCTACATTGTTTAATTTCTGTTGTTGAAGAATTTCATCAGGAGAACTATAAAATATATTTTCGGATATGTACGAATTCCTAGAAAGATAACAATTTGAGAAAATCTCATCAGAATGTGTGATTGAAATTGTACCTTAAACCAGCAGAAAAAAATGGATTAAGTGACTCACTGGATTATGTCCTGTGCCAGGTTAAGGGCAATGAGATTGCATCCTGGCCCCAGCACCACTGACAGGCAAATTGTCTCGTTCAGATGAATTAAACATCTCTTGAAAAACAATCTGTTCGACCTTCTGAAAATCGCTGAGAAATGCTGTGTTGCTTCCCATCTGCGCAGACGGTGCTGCGCTGATTAATGCGTACAGAAAGCGTTTAGGCGTGTATAGGTGAAGTTTTGGTGAAAATGCCTAACTTTTAAACATGACTGAGATGTCACATCTCAACCCGGAGCGGCCCCAAGGAAAAAAAAAAAGAAAAAAAGAAAAAGGAGAAAAAAAACCCAGTTTACAGGGGCAAAAAGGAGATCATCTGAATAAGGAATATTATCACTCCTCACAGATACAGGAGGTGCCTCATTCTCATCCTCAACTCAACTCCATTGTGTCAACCATAAGGTATGAAGTCAGCATGAAAAAAACACTGTACCACTTTCAGTACATTGAAAGAAATAATAATAATAACTTTTTTTAAAGTACATTTCCAACAAATGGGTCATTAAATGCAGATTGAAGAAAAATCAAATGCTTATTATTCTAATTCTGAATAAATTCAATAAAAACATTCACATTGGTCTGTGCTGAATTGTCCCAATAAAATTATATTAGATGGTTTTTTCTTGGTTTTTGAGATATTATTATTATTAACTTTAGATATTAGTCAGTAGCCAAGATTATGTGTGTGTGTGTGTGTGTGTGTGTGTGTGTATCCAAGCAAACAAATAATACAAATTTGGTCAGATATTTTGTTTAGCTTTGAGTTGTATAAGGTTTAAAGCACTGTGACGTACATTAAAATAAGTTATTCGGTATAATAACGTACGATCCAAAGATCGTTTAAGACGACAAGTGAAAATGCTTCTATTTTGCATTCTTTTTAAATACAATTTAATACAAAAATGTAATTACAAATTACAGTATATCAAGTACAAAAAATTGAGTGGAAAATAGAATCTTAAAAATCTAGTGGAAAGCCGTCCCAGAAGAGTGGAGGTGGTTATAAAAAATGTTCCCTCTAATTTTTCATGTGTCTGGGCATACATACAAGCTCCTTGAGCACACTGAGGACCACTGTGAGCAACATCAGATGTGCACGCTATGGCCACACACTAGTATCACACCTGTTCAAAACCTTGGATCATAGCAAGTTACATGGCTTATTAAAAGAATCAAATTAAAACACAGTTTTATAGTTAACATCATTTTCCTCCCTGTATGTAATATATATGACTAGCATTTTGTGTACTGATATGTCTGTGCTCTCATCTACTATCATGGTATGCCAGGGTGTATTTTTAACACTGCACATAGTCTCATTCTGCACTCTCTCATTGATTGAGTTCACAAATTCAAAGGCATAGTTTTTGCTTCGCCAGCTTTCTGGTATACTCACATACTTTGTCATGTGATTGTGGATTTGTTGAACTGACAGCATTGATGTATTTATTTTGATGGCAAGTAAAATATTGTCAATGAGAACTTTAACTTGCTCGGAGTCAGATTTTGTTTTGTGTGACAGCTCGTTCCTTTTCTCTCTGTCTTTTGCGCTCTCCTGCAATAATGTACCAATCCCCTGTCCCATCTTGAGTCTTCGTACAATTCCAACAGCTTTCAAATACTTTTCTGCTGAATGTGACGCTTGAGGTAGTCCAACTTCCATTCAGTCCACCTTTTTTTGTGGTGAATTTTATTGTGGTGAAATACGTTTGTGGTGAATTTTATTTTATGCGCTGCATAGATTTTCTTGTGCGCTAAGAATGTGCGAGCAGTGTGCGATTGCGCAGGCGCGCAGTTTAGAGGGAACATTGGATTTATAACAACAAAACAGGATTATATCTGGAATGGGATGTTCAACAAACAAGTCAGATGTGCACAAACTTTTGGCTGTACAGTATATTGCAAAAATTAAATCAGAACAAACTATGGCAAATGTTTTTCCTTTTATTTTTCCATGTTGGGTGCCAACATCCCAGAGGTCATATGACCTACCTCTTAATCCAGCTCAGATTAAAGACATTAGAAATGAATCAGATGAAGAATCCTAACCTGAAAGTTCTGCACAGTCTATTCTTTATCCAAATATATGACGTTCCAATACATCTTGTGTTTTAACTCTGACTTTAAAACAGTTTTTTTTTTCCTCTAATCAAAGTTTTATCATTATATTGTACATCGACATAGTGTATACAAACAACATATGTTAGAATCTCGGTATAAAATACAGGGAACTGCTTTTGTCTTGAGTTTTGTTAAATATCAGCATGAGTTTGCAAGGACAAGGAAGAATCCCTTCTACCCAGTAGCCACATAATATTAAGCACATACAGTGAGGGGAAAAAGTATTTGATCCCCTGCTGATTTTGTACGTTTGCCCACTAACAAAGAAATGATCAGTCTATAATTTTAATGGTAGGTTTATTTGAACAGTGAGAGACAGAATAACAACAAAAAAAAATCCAGAAAACGCATGTCAAAAATTTTATAATTTGATTTGCATTTTAATGAGGGAAATAAGTATTTGACCCCCTCTCAATCAGAAAGATTTCTGTCTCCCAGGTGTCTTTTATACAGGTAACGAGCTGAGATTAGGAGCACACTCTTAAAGGGAGTGCTCCTAATCGCAGCTTGTTACCTGTATAAAAGACACCTGTCCACAGAAGCAATCAATCAATTAGATTCCAAACTCTCCACCATGGCCAAGACCAAAGAGCTCTCCAAGGATGTCAGGGACAAGATTGTAGACCTACACAAGTCTGGAATGGGCTGCAAGACCATTGCCAAGCAGCTTGGTGAGAAGGTGACAACAGTTGGTGCGATTATTTGCAAATGGCCTTTGTTTATTTATTCATTTTTATATGATTCATTTACATGTGATTCATTTACGTATGATTCATTTTCATGTATTTTATATTCATGCATGTGATTCATTTACATGTAATTAATTTTCATGTGATTCATATTCATGCATGTGATTCATTTACATGTGATTCATTTACATGTGATTCATTTTCATGTGATTCATTTACATGTGATTCATATTCATGCATGTGATTCATTTACATCTAATTAATTTTCATGTGATTCATTTACATATGATTCATTTTCATGTGATTCATTTACATGTGATTCATATTCATGTAATTAATTTACATATAATTCATTTTCATGTGTTTCATATTCATGTGATTCATTTACCTTTTCTCCCCTCCCTTCCCCAAATATTTCATTGAGAAAAAATAATAATAACAACAATAATAATAATAATCATTATCATTATCATTATTATTAATTAATTAATTTAAAAAATAAAATAAAATAAAATAAAAAAATCATGATGAGCCCCCCCCGGCTCATCATGGCTACTCAATAGCTGTTGCTGGTTATATAAAAATTATAAAACCCAAAAACTAAAGTAAAAATAAGAATATAAATAGCCAATTGGAGCTGAAGAGGGACACACACCCAAAGTCTCCATAAAAAAAGGAGACAGCAGTGTATCACCCCTAGGGTTGTCCACAAAGTGGAAATAGAGTAAGCTAAAAAAAAAAATTACTAAAAAAAAAAATTTCATTTGCAAATCGAAGAAACACAAAAGAACTGTCAATCTCCCTCGGCCTGGGGCTCCATGCAAGATCTCAACTCCTGGAGTTGCAATGATCATGAGAACAGTGAGGAACCAGCCCAGAACTACACGGGAGGATCATGTCAATGATCTCAAGGCAGCTGGGACCATAGTCACCAAGAAAACAATTGGTAACACACTACGCCGTGAAGGACTGAAATCCTGCAGCGCCCGCAAGGTTCCCCTGCTTGAGTTGATGCCAAAGAGCTCCATTTTTGTCTCATCTGACCACAACACTTTCACCCAGTTGTCCTCTGGTGGTCAGATGAGACCAAAATGGAGCTCTTTGGCCTCAACTCAACTCGCCGTGTTTGGAGGAGGAGGAATGCTGCCTATGACCCCAAGAACACCATCCCCACCATCAAACATGGAGGTAGAAACATTATGCTTTGGGGGTGTTTCTGCTAAGGGGACAGGACAACTTCACCGCATCAAATGGACGATGGACGGGGCCATGTACCGTCAAATCTTGGGTGAGAACCTCCCTCCCTCAGCCAGGGCATTGAAAATTTAAAGTAATTACTAAGTCATTACCAAGTACTAAGTCATGTTTTGCAGAGGGGTCAAATACTTATTTCCCTCATTAAAATGCAAATCAATGTATAACATTTTTGACATGCATTTTTCTGGATTTTCTTGTTGTTATTCTGTCTCTCACTGTTCAAATAAACCTACCATTAAAATTATAGACTGATCATTTCTTTGTTAGTGGGCAAACGTACAAAATCAGCAGGGGATCAAATCCTTTTTTCTCCCACTGTACTCTTTCAGGTAAGTAATGAGAAATACATATAGATTATGCTGGAATTCTTCAAGCCACCCAGAGACCTAATGAATCAATAAGTTCACTTTGGGATTAAGTCAGCCTGCAGGAACTCCCGGCGTAACGTGCCCAAGCATTTGGAATTTCACAAATCGAATACGTGTACCATCTATAGATCATGTTCCAACAAGTCGTCAATAAAATACAGCCGTTATATCATAGTTTATTTAGTATTTTATTTAGCAAAATGAAACATTTTAAACCATGATCTATTTTGGTCCAATATGTAGTCAGTGGTGTGCAGTGCTTAAACTTCAAGACAGTTAGAATGAATAATAATAATAATAATAATAATAATAATAATAATAATAATAATATAATAAAAATACAAAATACAAAACAGGAAATTACCTTTTTTTTACCTTCTGAACAAAAATTTGAGGCCAACACAACTTGTATTTTCTGATTTCCAAGTCGACGTTGGTTTTACTCCCCCTTGTGGAATGTGGTCTACCTTCTAAAGCAGAAAATGACTACTACAGGTGTGTCCAATCTTATCCGGAAAGCGCCGGTGTGGGTGCAGGTTTTAATTCCAACCAAGCAGGAGCACCTGCACCTGCACCCACACCGGCCCTTTGCAGATAAGATTGGTCACCCCATTCCACTGATATGTTCCTTTTTAAGAAATTGACTTGCATCAGCAACCGTTTTGTATCTAAGCAGCAAGTGATACTGTTTTTCAGGATAGAGTTTTAATACGGTGCTCTGTGCATGAGAGTGTGCAAAATTCAGCAACATTAGCTTCCCTAGCAAGCTACCTAAACACAGAAGTACTAATTCTGAATATGTTCCTTTTACTGAGGAGTGATTTCACTTCAGACGCTCTACCATAAAGGTGTGATTTGTTTCAAGTGTCAAAGCAAAGAGTCTGGATACCCAAATATGTCCCCCGTCCCCCCCTATATTTACAGAGACCTCTGGACAGCTGTTTTGTGGAGTTATTTTTGCATATTGACGAGGACAATATCTCTATGTAATCCATTTTAGAATAAGGCTGTAACTAATGAAAAAAAGAAAAATGAATGGGTTTAAATAATGTTTTAATGCACTGAATGTAAATGTGCGTCATGTCGTGCCATAGTAAATTGCTGTTAAAAATGTTTAAAGAAAATATCCCAGATCAGACAGGAGAAACTATAATCCAGTACAGATTTATAATTGAGGTCATAGGTTTACATTGCAGAATCTGCAAAATATTAAGAATTTAAAAATAATAAGACGGATCATAAAAATGGCATTTTGTTGTTTATATAGTCCTGCACTGAATAAGCTATTTCACATAACAGATGTTTACATAAAGATATAATAATAAACTAAATTTACACAAATGAAAAAGTTCAAAAGTTTACACACCCTCGATTCTTAATCCCGTGTGTCATTACCTAGATGTGTTTATGTTTTGTGAGAGTTCTTCATGAGTTCCTTGTTTGTCCTGAGCAGTTAAACTGCCCACTGTTCTTCAGAAAAATCCTCCAGGTCCTGCACACTCTTCACTGTTCCAGCATCTTCTACATATCTGACTCCTTTCCTTTTAACAGCGACTATATGATGTCGAGATTCATCTTTTCACACCGAGGACAACTGAGAGACTCGTAAACATTTATTACAAAAGGTGCAAACCTTCACTGATGCTCAAGAAGGCAACACGATACATTAAAAGAAAGGGGGTGTAAACTTTTGAACAGGACAATCGATGTAAATTGTTATTATTTTGTTTAAAGATCTTACTTTGTTAATTCCAGAAGGTGCACACGATATTTACATGTTTTAGGTGTATGTAAACTTATGACCTCAACTGTATATCTGTACAAGTGCAGAAATTGTCTTTTTTTGCAGAGATTTTCCTCTGAGAAATTCCTACTTAGAAAGTAACTGAAATACAGTGTGTGAAAATATTCGGTAATTACTCATTATTTATTCATTATAATACACTAATAGATATAAAGAAGAAATACAATCACTGATATTTCACAAACCCCATCTGTGTTTGTCAAAAAATTAGGAATAACGTGGACACGATTCGTGTTTTTATAACCATGAGGCATGATGGATAAGCTAAGAGAAGTTTTCAGGGCTTTAGACAGATGTTGCCCTGGAACATTAGATCAATATCAGGTCTGATTTAACATTTCCAAATTCAATTGATGGAAAAAAATTTCAAAAGTGATAATGATGCATGATTAGAAAATTATATAATTTTTTTTTTTTTTAAAAAAAAAAAAAACAAACACCGGGTGGGTTATCTATAATAATCAAAGTATTTTGAGATTCTTTGGCAACCTGATACACGTGAGAATCTCATGGGTCACGTTTCGGCTCAAATCTGCTTTTATATACTTAAAATTATCCCATTGATGCTGGTTAGGGATTAATATATACTGTATACAGGTAGCTCTATTTCAGCATAATGTCGAAAGCATGAGTGAGACCCTCGCTCAATTTTGGGACGCATCCTATTTTTTACATTTTATTTTAGGACGTTTTGTTGAATGGGTTTTAAGGAAGCGGACTATGATCCGATCAGTAAGTTACAAATGACTTCTGAGGACCTTTTGAGAATGGGATTAGTTTTATATAGGATTCCTTAATTTGTAGGAGTTACTTTTATGCACACATTGAGTGCTGTAAAGGGGAAGAAAACAAACAAACTTAGAAACTCGTTCCTGAAATTTGTTTACTTTGTTTACTATAAACAGACATGAGAGTTTTATCACAGAGATGACGTATAAAATTATTATTCCCGAACTTCCCCAGAGACACTAATCCCAATCAAACAAGGCTTAATGTGAGGTGTCAAACTATAAGTGGTGTAAAATCCAGAGATTAGGTTGTAAACCTGATGTTTCCTGCCAGGTCAAATGTGGATTTTAATGTAGCTCTGGCTGAGGAAGATGTGCAAGACTCTATGACTCACACAGAGTGTAATGCACAACACATTTTGCGAGTGTGGTCTAATCTGATATAGTATCTTGCTGTTTTCAGGACGTTTAGGAAGAGATGGAATGTTAGGGCTGTATGATTATAAGTGCATTATGATTATAATTCTACATGTGTTGATTGTGATATGACTCACAATACATATATTTTTTTAAATGTATAATTGGTGAGCCTGTGATGTGTGACATTTAAAATTTTGCATTAATTCATATTCAAATACTGATGCACCAAATTAGCAAATATAAGGGTTAGCGTAAGGATCGCACTAATTCCAGGTTTTCCCAAAAACACACCCACAGATTCCATGTTCCATGAACATCTGGAAGCTCTGAGATGGCCAGAAGGTTCACAGAGTTTAAAAAAAAAAAGAAAGAAAAAGAAAAAAAAAAGGTTTGCGTTGATTTAAATTACACAGGCTTTTAAAATTTCAGTACTACAAACGCTAATCCTGTAATAATGATTAATAAATGATATACATACACAGCCCTATGAGATGATGTGTGTGTGTGTGTGGGTGGGGGACGTAGAAAACAGTTTCAAGGAACTGAGGACATTTAGAAATATGGATCATTGGACTTTAAAGATGGATGGAGAATTAGGTCTTAAGGACTAAGCAGTTGATCAGGCGCTGGAGAAACACTGATTGTGTTTCAGCTCCGTGTCGCTGAGTGTCTGGTTCCTCTCTCCTCTCTCTCCGCTGTGGATCTGCTGGTGCCGTTTGAGGTACTCGATGCGACTGAAGCGTTTGCCGCAAGCTCCGCATTCGTACGGCCGCTCGCCCGTATGGATGCGCTGGTGCCGCTCTAGGTTGCCGAGGCGACTGAAACTGCGGCCGCATTGTGGGCACCGGTGTGGACGCTCACCCGTGTGTACCAGCTGGTGGCGCTCAAGGGAGCGCGAGTGTGTGAAACGTTTCCCGCAGAGTTCACAGCGGTGCGGCTGCTCACCCGCTTGTACGCACTCGTGGCTCTTCAAGCTCCAGGCGTGACCGAAGGCCCGGCCGCACGCTGTACACTGGAAACGTTCCTCGGTCAGCGGGCACACGTGTTCAGCCAGGTCGGAAGCAACGTTAAAGCCGCCGCCGCATTGAGGGCAGAAATGCAGGAAGTCCTCAGCCTCTCGACCTGACTCCTCCTCCTCCTCGTCTCCCTGGCTCCCGGAGCCTAACTCGGCAGGGTTGGATTCACGTGTTGAGGAAGCAGGGTCCTGTTGAGAGCTGCATAAACCGTCCAGGCCGATGAATTCCACACCTTCGGCTCTGTCCGCAGCCTGGGACGGGCTGGTCAGGGTGGATCCTGCCTCCTCCCTCTTGGACTCCACCTTTAAGGCGGTCTCTAGCCCGCTGAGCTCGTCGCTGCTGTTTGTAGGTCCGGCTGAGAGATCGGGCTGCTCCCACACTTCACCCACAGCTGATCCAGGACCGGCAGAGACAGGATCCAAATCTTCTAAACACAAAAAGGACACAAGTTAAAACGTAAGGAGCTCTAGCTCAACGTATGTCCCTATAGATCATTTTCATTTAGAGTCGCCAATACACCTACAGGCATGTTACTAGAAATTGAGAGGAAAACGGAGAACCTGGAGGAAACCCACACATACACTGAGAGAACACGTGAAACTACACAGACAAAAAACCCGAGCTCAGGATCGAACCAGGGAGTCGTGAGGCCATCAGAGACATACTGGAATATGACCAAAATACATGACCAAAAAACAGGTGTACACTTTGGCATTGGACCAGCCATTTGAAAAAGTACAGCTTCAGTTTTCTCAGCAGAAGGGAGGAGTAATACCCCCGGATCAGCTCCAGCATGTCCACACCTTCTCTTACCCACACTAATCACACAGCTATACACCTTCTCTTACCCACACTAATCACACAGCTATACGCCTTCTCTTACCCACACGTGGCCTTCTGGTGCTCACCGTGTGCTGTGTTGCTTTCAGTCTGGCTCATCTGAAGCGCCTCCTGCAGCAGCCTCACTGACTCGCACCTGTACACATCCTCCTGATCAAACACACACAGAAATAACAGTCCATTGTATTTATATACATACTATTCAGCTGGGTTACATACTGTAACATATTGTATACACACATATACACAGACATTTTTATTATCGAATATTAAAGGATTATTAAAGTCTTAAATAAAATGAAAATCTAAAAGTATTATTAAAACTTGTAATTAAATATTGTATTCATCGGTCTCTGTGTGTGGCTGGCCATCCATCCATCAATCTATCTAGCCATCTATACATCCATCCATCAACCCTAGGGTGGCCAAATCATAAACTCAATATCTAGCCAGCCAAGCAAGTAGAAGCTCCAACGCTGGGTGTAATGATACACTCGGGTCATGATTCGAGTTGATTTGATTCGTGATACTGGCTTCACACTTTCAATCTGAGTCGAATTTTTTTTTTAAACAAAATCTGAATGAGGAAAAATGACAAAAGAGTCTGAACTTTTTTTTACTTCTGAATTCTAAACAATGCGAAAAAAATAAGTGCATTTGTGTCTTCATAAAACTAAATAAATCAAAAATGGCTACGAACAGAGGTTTAATATTGTACACAAAACGAACTACAGCTTCATCAGATCTTAAAAATAATTAAATACACGTATAAATGCTCTCAAAATTTTTTGATTAAATAAACAAAGCATCTGTCCTAGGGACTTTCAAGATGAGGGACCGAAACATAGTGAGCTCCGTACCAGAAACAGAGCTCCGAGGTCGGCTAAATTGCCCGATTTCGTGGCTGTTAGTGTTGTTTGAAAACTAATAAATAGCTCTTTTCAACTGTTGTAACATGGTCATGTGACTCTATAACGTATAAGCGTGTTGGTCGTTACAATCCGGAAGAATCGGGCTACGTCCACAATACAAATCATAAAAATGTATCGTTACACCCCTCCTGCCCAGTGTGTGCTGCCCAGTCCCATGTTCTGGTTGCCTGGAAACTGACGAGGCAACAACATGGTGTCTAATGTAAAGAAATAACATATGGTGATCAGATAGTTAGATAGCTAGGGCGTATAGTTAGATAGTTAAATGCATTAATACAGGCTGAGGCGAATTAATCGATGTGTGAGTATTATCCTTGGCTAAGAAATCTTCTTAACAAAAAGCCAGTAAGTTGCTGGTGAACATTTTGGTTATTTTGGCTGGCAATGATTCGCAAGGAGGAGCGACACACCACTGAAGTGCATTACATTTAAACATAGCTACATATCAAATGAAAAGTACTGTTTTGTAAAAATCATTAAGGAGGATTTTCCAACTCTTTTTTCTGGTTATTGAAACTATTTGTGTTGCTCTAGGCCACGGGTTTCCAACCGTGGTCCTGGTGTACCCCCTGTCCTGCACATTTTAGTGCTTTCCCTGCTCCAAATACAGCCCTTCCAGAGTTGAAGTGGGTGTGTTAAAACAAGGAAAACACCTAAATGTATAGGACAGAGTAAAAAGAAAAACTTAAAAAAAAAAAAAAAACACAAATAGTCTGGATCTTCTTGTCCCAGGGTAGCTGGGCTAGTGATCTGTCCACCCATGCATCCATCCACATCAGTCTATATATCCATGTCTAGATAGCTACTTTGTCCACCTGTGTCTGCCTACCCACACACTTACATATCTACTGGTCTTGGCAAAATGTCTCTCTCGATCCATCGTTCTATCTATGTCCATCTTTCTGCATTTCTCATCAATCCGTGTTTCTGTAACGGAGCGCCCTCCTGTGCATTTATTGTATATTTTGCGCTTATCTCACACTTCAGATGAAACAATATTTCTGCCCCGATGTACATAAACTCTACTGACGCGTCACGATAAACTCCCACTTGAGCCAGCCTGACTAACGGCATGCAGTCGGCTTCGTTCGTGTGAACATCAGTTTCTCTTTTTTCCGCTGCTCCTGCTTTGTTTCCTTCTACTTTCTTAATCCTTACACACATTGTTCCCCTCCTTCCCTCCCTCCCTCTCCTCATCAGACTCTTTCTCTCTACTCCCTCCCTCCCTCTCCTTCTCTCTCCCTGCACCGGCTTCCTCGTCTCTGATTGGCTGCTCACCTCCTCCTTAACAGTGGCCACCTCCTTTCTCTCCCCGGAGACGTGTCTCCTCTCCTCCTCCTGCTCCTCTCCTTCCACTGTGGTTGGTGGATGCGTGCGGCCCACGTCCCTCCTCTCATCCCTCCTCTCGTCCCTCGCTCCTCCAACCCCCTCCTCCCACGCGCCACCGCTCCACTCCTTGGCCTGCTTGCCTCCTGAAAGGGAGGGAGAGGAGATCAGGAAGGGGGGAGGGAGTGAGACAGAGCAAAGGAGAAGAACACAGAGAGGGAGGAGAGAGGCAGAGAGAGAGAAAAATGAGAACTGAGAGCTGAGGAGCAGGTCGCCATTACACTCACTTCCTTCCTCTCTCCCTCAGTGCATTCTGGTTGCACTAAATGCCAAAGTTAGACGTCCACCAGCACTCACTAGTAGTAATGAACTTGTGCCTGTGCTTACTAGGCTCCAGCTTTCTCTTTTTTGCTGCGCCGGTCTCATCAGGACCGAGCAGGCCGGCTGCGCGCCGACTGGCCGCCCAGGCCAGCCCGTACTTCCGCTCGTTCTTCAGCTTGTTCTCGGTGAGTCTCAGGCGCAGTTTCAGAGCCTCGTTCTCCTTCCGGTTGAGCGAGATCTCCACCAGGTAGTCGTTCACCGTGTCCTCGAACAGCTTGGTGATCTCGCACACGGACGCGCGCACCAGGCTGTCCATCACGGCGGTCAGATGCGCCTGGAACGTCTTCACCGAGTCCGCCATGCCTCTTTACGCACCAGCTGTGCTAGAAATAAACACACACACACACACACTATACTCACTCACTCTCTACTGCATTACATGATCTCTCATCACCCTTCTCCCTCTCAAAGTGCATTAGATTCATTCCTACTAATTTTGCGGAACACTGATGTATTTTTTTTTTCCTTTTCTACCCAGGGTGTAAAGTTTAAACCGAAAACAAACCCCTCTATCATGCAATCTTACATAAGCTGTCATATTCCCTAGTCTGATCATTAACTGCTCCTTATTTACACTACAACTGAACCAACACTAATGTGCATTCACTTTCCAGTGTGCAATCTTATAATGAACCTATTAGTGTAACTAATTATTCCAATAATTCCTCTGATTGGACAACTTCACACACACTGCTTTTAAAAATAAAGACAGTATTTATCCGCACGCTACTCTACTCTCAGCTTCCCCCCAACACTCACACAACTCTTCACAACAACAACACACAGAAAGAATCCATTTAAACCTTCTAACCCGTTCACACAAGTAAGCACACCGCTACACCAAAAAGAAACCAGGCGTTATGGTCCCCTTCGCAACTCAAGTGCTGTTAATTCTCGCCTACGATACCGGCTGTATCCCGATAAAACCCACTGCTTCATTTATAAGTGCACTGTGGACAGTATTAGTTCAGGTTTTCTACACCCTACGTAGTGTACACTACCTCTAAACAGAGCGCGGTTTGGTATGCAACCGTGTCACTCCTGGAAAGTAGACGTAAGCATGCGCGAAAAATGTGTTACCGTAAATAGCAGAAAAGCTCGGAACTATACTAAAAAAAAACGGTCATGATTGCAACTTTTTCTACGTTTTTAAACGTGTAAATGCAAGTACTGCTACAGTAAATAATGCAACAGAAAAACAACACAAAATAAGAAGATGAAAAATGAATCATATATATAAATGTGTGTTTTTCCTATCAGAAGCCTTTTAGTAAGCTAATACGTATTTTAACATATCCCTTACAATGCGAAAGGGGGCGAAAAACTTTCTTTCTAGCATTTTCTCACGCGATTTGAAAAGTCCCGAGGCGACGTGTGTTTTCTTTCCCACCCGTATTGTTATCCCACTTCCTGCACTTGGAGTGGACGATGATGATGTTGATAATAACGCATGTGTATTTTTTTACTCATTTTTTTAATTATTTTTATTTAAATGTACGTTATACATTTTTGTCGACTAAAAAAATGACACGAGGCAAGTACTCATTTCATAAGAAAAACTAATGAGTAATAAAATACTACAAATATTTTTAAACAAAGCTTATTGTTTTATTATTCTGTTTCATACGTTATTATGAAAAACATTATTTTTTAAATGTATTTTAATGACTCTTTAGACTCAGGGATTTATACTTTATTCCGACATGTGCAATATTTACTTTTTGTATCAACCGTCTTTCTTTTTCTTTTCTTTTTTTTTTTTGTTACTTTGTATTTTACGGTTATTTGATGGACTTTTTCGCTGACCAATCGGCGGGCTGCAAATTTAGAAGGCGGGGCTTGGGACAAAGAACGTGCAGGAGAACGTACACGGTTATTCACCTTAACGGAAACTGCAGTTCAGACGCTTTACATCCATTTTTCCTCAGTTGTGCGGTATTTTAAAGGAACTTTGTCGCCATGCCGATGTTCGTGGTCAATACAAATGTTTCGAAAGATGAAGTTCCTGCAGGATTAATGTCTGAAATTACCCAGGAGCTTGCTAAAGCCATGGGGAAACCAGCCAATGTGAGTTGGAGCTCGTGCTCAGCTGTATAGGCCGTGTGGTGTGTGTGTGTGTGTGTGTGTGTGTGTGTGTGTCCTGGAATTCCTACATTAGGTATTATCTGCAACATTAATTTCTTCTCCTCAGTCATGTTCCACAGGTCTACATGAACGATGTTTAGTCATTAGTTAATGCTCTGAAATGCTCCTCTCATGACATTCTCCTCCACTACCATGTATTGGGTATAGAAATGTGCATGAGACTTCATTATGATCTTGTTGTTACTCCCAGTACATTGCTGTGCACATCGTCCCAAATCAGATGATGATGTTCGGGGGTAAAGAAGACCCGTGTGCCCTCTGCTCCCTCCATAGCATCGGGAAGATCGGAGGCTCGCAGAATAAACAATATTCCAAACTGCTCATGGGTGTGCTTAATAAACACCTGGGCATCTCATCTGATAGGTACGCACACACGCACTCTGACTACGTTTACATGGACTGCAGTAATCTAATTATTGGAATTATTCTGAGTAACCCACACAATATTGTGATTAAGGTGTTTACATGAGTTGCTTTTAAAATATTCCTTTCATGTTCCCGTTTTACAGGTTATTGAACATAGATGGTTTAAGGGCACACGTCATTACTATCGAGATATTAGTTTGTAAGTAATATTTGAGGTTTGAGTGAGTTCATAGGAGATGAGATCTCCGGAGCGTTTCTACTTCCAGGTCAGGAAGCTGTCGATCCAAATCTCACTAGCCAATGAGAGTCAATCACTGTTTAAAAGCCCCACCCACACAAGAGGTTAGTGCCAGAACAGCGAAAGTAAACGGAAACTCTGGCAGAGCGCACATAAACCATGATTAGCGAAGACGAAGCTTAGAAAACTGTTAACAAAGAGTGCTGTTTATTCGAAGATGTTAAATTTTTGCCACCGAGTTCACCGTTCTCGATTTCTGAGAGTTTTTCTTCTTTCTCCTTGTATATATTTGTTCTTTTCTCAAAAGGTTACGTTCAATACATCTGGCACAAATTTAATTCCCTAGTCCTGAAGACTTCGGTGTAAGTTTTCCCATGGTGGAAAATTTACTCTTACAAAGCGCTGACACTGGAGACTCCTTCCGTAAATGTCCAATAAATTTCCTTACAGAAAGCTTCACCATATCAGTAGTTATAGGTTTTGTTTTGTTAAATAACACAGTTTTAAAGTTTCTTATTAGGCTTAAATTATGTGGCACATCCGCCATACGAGTCCCTGTGAACAAGCTGTTGCTATAGAAACGATAAAGTATTCAATCGAGTGCATTAATATAAACCAGCTACTGTTATAGGACATTAATCAATGCCATCTGACCAATCAGATTTGAGAATTCAACAGCAACGTGTTTCTGTTTTCTTTCCTCAGGATCTACATAAACTTTTTCGACATGGACGCATCGAACGTGGCCTGGAACAACTCCACCTTTGGTTAAAGGAACTGGATTTTCTCATCTATTACCAATACATCCATTCCTTCAGAAGTAATAAACAGCAGTGCACTAGAGATATGATAGATTTTGCTCTACACCGCACTTGGATTTAGATTTGCATTATTTGAACTGTAGATCATAGTGGTTACATGTCAGGTTACTGTTTTTTTCCTGTTAAGATCTTAACATCACTTCACAAGCTTTGCAGAAATACAGAATAAATATTAAACATAATTCTATGATTAATTCATATTTTTGGAACAAAAGTGTGAGTATGAATAAACTTGGAAATTGCTGCTTCACATGTGTTTTGTGTCTATGTAATATATTGGCAGATATCACATCGAAGGCTTGATTTACAAAACATAAATGACAGTCATAAATATAAGATTTATGAATGAGCTTATTTTACTCTCTGTGGAGATTCACGTGTTCTGCCTGTGTCTGTGTGGGTTTACTCAGGATTCTCATTCTCTTCCACCTCCCAAAAACATGACCGCATTTCTAAATTGCTCCTAGGTGTGTACATGGTGCCCTTTGATGGACAGGTATCCCATCCAGGGTGTTTTCCTGCTTCAGACCCGGTGTTCCATGGATTTTTGTCTCAGCCCAAAGAATTCATGTTCATAGTTTTAGTCGTTTTATCTGGAATGGTGCATGTAATGTAATACCATTACAAACCACTACAAATACCATTTAAAAACCATCAGCTAAGCATTAAAACCATTATCAGTCTTTAATGGTATCCACTAGACATAACATTCCACCAATAGAATGCAACAAATTACCAGTAGAGACCCACAGGGACCATTAAAATTTCCATTAAATCCAATACAATTCTCATTATAACCATTAAAACTATTACGAATTCTATGAGGGTTTCTATTGTTTTTCAGCAGGGACCTTTATTTAGATTTTAAAGAAAGAAGCTTTTTTAAAGGTACATGAGTGATCGTACATGAGTGGTCAAATTATATCTATAAACTTTATCTTAAACCTTAAATTTACATTTTTGAAAGTAAAATACGCACAAAATGGCTTGCTTGTTGGTGCCAGACATGCTGGTTTGAGCATTTCAGAAACCGTGCCTGGTCAAATTTTTTCCTGTTACTGTTCTTAGCTAACGGAGGTAGAACCTGAATAAGAAGCTGTTATATATCACATATACATCACAGTGAAATTATTTTCTTTGCATATCCCAGCTGGTTAGGAAGCAGGGATCAGAGCACAGGGTCATCCATGATACGACACCTCTGGAGCAGAGAGCGTTAAGGGCCCAAGGGCCGAACATTGTCAACTTGGCAGTACTGTGGCTTGAATCCCCAAACTTCTGATCAGTAACCCAGAGCCTTTACTGTTGAGTCACTTGATGTGGTCTTCAACTGTTGTTGTCCATCCACTTCAACGTTCAGCGCATTGTATGTTCTGAAATGCTTTTCTGCTCATCGTGGTTGTAAAGCGTAGTTACCATAGCCTTCCTGTCATCTCGAACCAGTCTGACCTTTCTCAACAATGCATTTCCAGTTGCTACTGCATGTTTTATTGTTTTTCGCATTATTCCATGTAAACTCTAGAGACTGTTGTGTGTAAAAGATCCCAGAATACTCAGGCCAGCCCGTTTCTCCCATTCTGAGCTTACCACTCTTTACATCCATGGTGAGCAGAAAAGCATTTCAGAACTCACAACACATTGAACCTTTGAGTGTCACTCCTATCAGGCACAGGATCACAGTAACTTCACAGCTGAAGATTGGGGGGGGGGGGGATTTATCACCTGTTTCGGTTTTTCTCCCCAAACTTTAACTGTCCAGATCACACAAGCTTTTGACCTGTGTCTGTATGCACGTGCGTGCGGTTGTATGCACGTGATCGGACAATGGAACGAAAGTGCATGTGTACGGGTGTTCCTAATAAAGTAGACGGTGAGTATTAAAGGCAGTCATGGCTTTCCTCCACCGTTAGATGGCGCGCCTCGTCGCTTTTCCGGAGAAGCAACTTCTCTCTGTTGTTGTGCACGAGAATGGCGACGCGCGCTAAAGCAGGTATAATAAGCCTCTGATTATTATCTTGGTTTAAATTGTAGTTAAGGCATGCATCTTACAAAATAGGACAGTTTAACTGAGAAGAGATAGGAAACACAAGATAAGTGATGCATTTCGAAATTACACGGGATTCATGTCCCTCTATATCCATCTCGTGCAAAGTAGTACACATGATATAAGACCATGTTTTATCTATCTTATAGAGTGCATTTAGTTCCAAACACTTTGAGCTACGTGAAAAGGATTTGCACCTGAAGTTGGTCTTTTGAGCACGTGCTTACCTGAGCCATTTTAATTATGTAACATGCACGTGCATTTGCAGAATATCCTGAGTGCAGTGTAACAGGTCACGTGAGTCCTCAATAGTTAGAAAGATTTAATAAGTAAATGTTAAAAACACTATTCTGCGTTGTGCTACGACTTAAATGAACACGAGAAAGATGGAATCTACTTAGTTTGCATGACTTGCATAAGATTAACAGGCCAGAGTGGCAGGATTTATTTAAAGGAAGTCCACCCTGAAACACCCGTAAGTGTCCTGATGGTGTTGACTAGTATTAGCATGAAGCTTTGGAAGCCGATCTGTTTGAGCAAAGTGTATCTATGAGGAGGAGAAAGTTGGACAGACTAAAGGACTAAAGTGCTGCTGCATCGCTCTGTTTATATAGAGATTAAGACATTGGCCTAATCACATGTCTCAAATTGGGCACAGTTAAGGATGTGGAAGCCATTATTTCATGCCTTTTGTATAGCACCTATAGGGAGTTATTTGGGATTAAACTGTTGAAAGATGCATTGATGACCTTCAAAAGAGGATTTAGGTAAATAAGTTAGTTATTCTGACCACTGTACTGTGATTGGTGTAAAGTACACTAGTCATATACTTATATTTTGTATGTGTGTATGCAGGTCGTGGGGCAAAGCGCAAGGCAGACGTGATTGCAGAGGCAGAGCCCGTGGCAAAGCAGGATAAAGGAAACGAGGGTGAACGGGAGGAGGATGAAGGCCAGAGTGTCATCATCGAACACTGGTTAGCATGCAGTGTAGAAGGAAAACTGTTTGCTTTGTTGCTAATTTAAATCCTTGACGACTGAAGGATTTTTCAACATGATTAAGGAACAGTTTAGAATTGATTGGTTTAGCAAGACTGAAGTCAAATCGAGTATTTTCTGCTACACATGATTGTTTTTGAATATTACATGCCAGATGATTCCAGTAAAATGGAAAGAGTATACAGTTACAGAGAAGTGACCCAGGATGGGATTCTGATCCAGATCCATCCTTTAAAACCTGAAAATAACTAGTATCTCAGTCCTAGAGTTAGATTTTTCTTTTTCTTTTTCCCCCCTTGGTGATATAACATGTACACTTGAATCTGTTTTGATCCTGTTACAAAGTGATCTTAGTCTGCAAATGTATACATTTTACCACAGGAATCTTGGTATGGTAGACTCTCCTTTACAAAAAAAAAGATCCATTTTTGGAATTCTGAATAGTCTTTTTCTTTCTTTTTTTTATGAGCTTGGATGTAAAATTGTTCTTGTATTGTGTTCTTGCAATGCTTGAAATTCTGCTTTTAACGGTATTCCTTGGCGGGAAGGGTGAGTGTTTTTACATTAAAAATCATTTTGAAGTTTTAGGACATTAGGAAGTTTTGTTTACTTTTTAATATTAAAAATGTCAAAAGATATTTAAATGTGCATTTATATGTCTGTATTCTCAGTGTTTAGTATGGTGGGGGTCTCTCTCTCTTTCTCAGTAAAAGCTGACGTGTGTATGGGCGGAATGCCGATGCTGTGCGTGAGGCTCTCCTCTCCACACATCCTGAGCTTCATGTGGTGCTCAACCCCCAGAAGCCTCGACGCAACAGCTTTGAGGTCACTCTAATTGAGGGGACGAAAGGTAGTTTTACAGCCGAACACACAATGATAGTTTTAAATGCCAAAAATTACACGGAATGTCATTTTAAAAGACCCCAGTGAAATTTTTATTTTTATTTTATTTTTTTTCCTAAGAGCTTGTATAGTGTAGTGCATTTGCTAGCAGTCATTAAGAGCACCTTCAGTACACTCAATTTTCTTTAAGTCTCTGTACCAAAAACTGAATAATTCAGTCAATAATTTGTGCATATAGACTTGTGCATATAGTATAATGTTGTCGTGTGACAAAATTCAGAGAACACTGAAAGTCTTTATAGTCCATGCTTAAACAGCTCACACTTTATATACATTACAGATTCTGCCCACACAGCATGTCATGAGCAGTTTTATTTGGAGGATCCATTTTGTATAATCTTTCTCCTTGTATCTTTTCAGAGTTGGTGTTGTGGACTGGTCTCAAGAAAGGTCCTCCCCGTAAACTCAAATTTCCAGAGCCTGCTGAGGTTGTAACTGCCCTGGAGGATGCCCTAAAGGCCAAGTAGAAATTGTGAGGAAAGGTGTGAATTTTCATGGATTTCACCATAGTGCTAATGAATGTTTGACACTTAATTAAAATGTCGTTAAAATTCAGATTCATATTCTACTGCAAAATCTTTTCAGGACATGTAAATGAGTACTAAATTAAATGTTTTTATCTTAACTTTCAGTTAATTGTCTTGAGTTTCTTGGATGCATAATGATGAGGATGGACCAAATGGATGACTTCCAGTCCGTTCTCTGATGTGTTTAGCATCCTAACCTGGATCATTGCTGCCTCCTCGTGATCTTCTGTTTACTTCTTTTGAGCTCACAAGCTGATGTGTGATCTTACTTGAACTGTGGCTATATTATTAGACATTTCTGTAGACTTGTGCTTCATTACTTCTTTGAATGAGTTTGGTACACTATGGTCAAAATTATTTGGACACCAGACCATCACACCATTGTGTGATGTCATTGTTGAACAACCCATCCCAGCTTTTATTTTAATTTTAAATTGTTTATAATAAGCTCCACTAGATTTTGGTGTATTGCTGTGGGAATGTGTTCATTCAGCTATATTAGTAAGAGCATTAGTGAGGTCAGGCGCTGACTTTTGGTGAGGAGGCCTGGGATGCAGTTCATCCCAAATTTGTTCAGTGGGGTTGAGGTCAGTGCTCTGAAGATCAGTCGAGTTCTTCTGCTCCAACCTTAGCAAACCATGTCTCCATGGAGCTCCTTTTGTGCACTGGGACATCGTCCTGCTTTGGGATTGCCTCCTTAGTTCTAGTGAAGAGAAATTGTAATGCTACAGCATACAAAGCCACTCTGTACAATCATGTGCTTCTAACTTTTATGCCAGCTTTTTGAGGAAGACCCACGTTTGGGTGTGATGGTTAAGTATCCACATACTTTTGGCCATATAGTGTATGTTTGGTATATTAAAATCTGCTATAAACATCGTTTTGAATTCGTAAACGTCTACTGTTTTGTGTATAAAAGATGTAAAAAAAAAAAAAAAATTTGTACTATTTCGCCTTTGATTTTCTGACGTAACGCTTCTCTGAAGACTTGGGCGGGGCACCTATCCAGTGCTTCCGCTCTACGTCATCACCATGCGACTGAGTTGCCCCGACGCTGGTGGATGATTTGAAAACACGAGGGATACATTTGGAGTTAAATATTTTTTTTCTTTCTTTTCTTTAAAAGTAAGCCAGTTTACCTGTGTTAAACACGCTTTTTAGCGGTTGAACGGTCGGCTCAAATAAAATCACGACAAATCCAATAAATTAACCAAGCTCTTACTTTCTAGCTAACCTCCATAGTTCTCATCGAAACCTATTTAATTAGTAGAAAGCAATTATTTCAGTCGAATCATTTGCACACTAACAAGCCAGGATAGTCAGAATAACGTTAATTTTGCTTGTGGTTTGAATTTAAGCATGTATGGTAAGTGAGTGGTTATAGAATGGCTGGTAGGAAGTAGGTGCACTTTTTTGTTGTTGTTCAAGTTGGTTGAGCGAGAAATCGAGTTTGAGTGTCGCGTCGCTGTCCTCTCCTCTCCCAGGGATGAACACTGAAGCGCCAGAGAAAGCCGGTGACGAAGGCCCGAGCTCCGGAGGAGGCGCGGGGAGCGGCGGGGGTTCGCGCTTTGACCTGGAGAAGGAGACCGAGTTGCGGTTTGAGGTCGAGGCCGGAGAGCGGGTGCAGCTCGAACTGCTGTCCGGTTTGGCCGAGGTGTTCGGGTCCGAACTGAACCGGAACAAGAAGTACACATTCGGGCCTGGTTCGAAGATCGCTGTGTTCACGTGGCAGGGATGCAGCCTGTCACTCAGCGGCAAGACCGAGGTGCGGTGTTGGTCATGTGTTGACAGCTAGATGGTCATTTGCATATTCATGTCGTCGTCGGTGCATTTGCATATCATAATGAATTCAAATTCTGAGAGAAATGGAATTTTATCAGAATGGAAAATAATCCATACCAGGGTGCAACACCAGCGCATAGTGAATTATTTTTGTTTAAAGGGATACTTCACCCAGAAATTACAATTCCTTCATCAGTTACTCAGCCTCATGGCGCTCCAAACCCATCAGACTTTCGTTCGTCTGCGGAGACACAGACAAAGACATTTTAATGAAACCTAGTAGATTTCTGTCCCTTCGGTTTACATTCTAAGTAACCAAAACTCGCAAGCTCCAAAAAAGTCCGTAAATGCATTGTAAAAGTGATCCATGTGACTCCAGTGGTTTAATCCCAGTTTTATGAAGGGATACAAATGCTTTGCGTGCACAAAAAGAAAACTGAAGGTAAGTCTCGGTTAATAAAATGTGTTTACGTGCGAGCGAGCAAAAAAAAAACCCCAAAAAGTTCTCCTCTGTGTCGAAATCTGCAGGCTTCTTTATTATAAAGATTGTTCTATGTGGCTGAGTTTGAGTACAGCGTCCCTCTTGGTCTGCTGTAAACAGTGTAAACGTTGTATCGCGTTCCAGTGGGAAAGTTGGTTACGTGGACTGTAAATGAAGAGACAGAAATCTCCCAGATTTCTTCTAAATGATTTATTTTGTGTTCTGAAGATGAACGAACGATTTGCCGGTTTGAAACATGAAGGTGCGTAATTTTTATTTGTGAGAATTTTTATTTTTGGATGAACTATCCCTTTAACCACAAAGTGTGTAGTGTTTTATTCCAATTACTATGTTACTATCGATTACCATGTTTAAATAATGAATGAACTATGTGTCACACATTGGGGGGCATAGTGGCTTAGTGGTTAGCATGTTTGCCTCTCACCTCCTGGGGTTTGGGGTTCGAATCCCACCTCCGCTCTGTGTGTGTGCGGTTTGCGTGTTCTCCCACGGGGCTTTGGAGGTTTTCTCCACATACTCCGGTTTCCTCCCCCTGTCCAAAGACATGCACTGATTGGCCTACAGTGCATGGTGTTTCCAAATTGTCCGTGGTGTGTGAATGTGTATTCGATTGTGCCCTGCGATTGGTTGGCAACACGTCCAGCATGTTCCCCACCTTGTGCCCAGAGTTCCATGGGATTAAAATTCATAAGCATTAGTATAAGCATTATGGTGGATGGATGGACGGACAAACTACTTCACTTGCGTTATAGCCACAATAAACAGTTGTACCCTCACCAGCATTTCTCTCTCTCTCTGCTCACTGGGAAACATTGATGATCGGTGATTGGCCTGGGAAACGGCAATGATCACTGATTGCCACAGTGTTTGGGAGCATAGGCTCATATAAGCGCAACGCAGTCAGGCTTTTCACACTTGTGGCGAGTCGACTGAACCTTCTCTCTCAACTGTAATGAGAGCTGGAGAGCTGAATCGAGTACTGAGCAGTCAATAATGTCTGCTCAACAAACGTTTTGTTGCTAAGTTCCAATAACAAGTCACCAAATCTAGTGGCAGAGTCTCTAAATTGGCAACACTGTGGCGATGATGTGACTGAGTGTGTGAATGCATCGTATTGCATCACAGAAACTCGGTAGACATTTTATTTGTATACAGGTTACATATGTGTGAATTTCGTGGGAATGCAATTATAGACTGTAGGCTGTCTGCGCTGTACACAATATCAGCTGCCATAAACCCAATCCATCAGTGGAAGTGAGTGGCCAGTGAGTGTGGATACAAGGCAGCTGGCACCTAAGGTGTATGTCTGCATGTACCTGGTGACGCTTTCTATCTCTTTCACTGTATGTAGGTGGCTTATGTCTCCAAAGACACGCCTATGCTGTTGTATCTGAACACGCACGCTGCATTGGAGCAAATGAGACGGCAGGCTGAGAGGGAAAACGAGAGAGGGCCGAGGGTACGTCACCTTTCACATCTCGTTGCTCTGCATTTTAGTTACAGATGTGTAGTGATGGAAGAAAATTTTAATAACCACTCTGTGCGTTTGTGTAGGTCATGGTGGTGGGGCCGACCGACGTGGGGAAATCCACAGTGAGCCGTCTGCTGCTGAACTACGCCGTGAGGCTGGGCAGGAGGCCCACGCTTGTGGAGCTGGACGTCGGCCAAAGCAGCGTAAGAGAATATGACCTAGGAAATTTATATAATGCCCTCCGCTAATACTGGCACCCTTGGTGAAAAATTCTCTTTGTTGTTTGATCTTTTGTTTAAAAAAATTCACAAAAATACTACGCTCTCATGGATATGAAACAATTGCAAACACGACACGACTTTATCCCAAAAATATCTTTGTTAAATATAGGTGTGCAACAATTATTGGCACCCTTTTAGTCAATACTTTGTGCTACCTCCCTTTGCCAAGATAACAGCTCTGAGTCTTCTCCTATAATGCCTGATGAGGTTGGAGAATACATGGTGAGGGATCTGAGACCGTTCCTACATAGAGAATCTCTCCAGATCCTTCACATTTCAAGGTCCACGCTGGTGGACTCTCCTGTTCAGTTCACACAGGTTTTCTATGGGTTTCACATCAGGGGACTGGGATGGCCATGGCAGGACCTTGATTTTGTGGTCAGTAAACCATTTTTGTGTTGATTTTTAATGATGTTTAGGATCATTGTACTGCTGGAAGATCCAACCATGACCCATTTTAAGCTTTCTGGCAGAGGCAGTCAGGTTTTCATTTAATATCTGTTGTGTTTGCAGTTGTTTGATATCCATAGGAGCAGGTATTTTTGTGATTTTTTTTTTTACACAAAACATCAAAAGTTTCAACGATAGACATTTTTTCACTGAAATCTTTGCTCATATTTACCAAGGGTGCCAATATTAGTGGAGGGCAGTGTATAGTCTATTATCAGAGTTTAATAAGACAACTGCTCGATGGATTGTCTGCAGCCATTTTTGTCTATCTAAGGAAAAATGTTTCATGCTGTTTTATATTTTCAGGTGTCTGTTCCAGGGACAATGTCCGCGTTGTACATTGAGCGTCCAGCAGATGTCGAGGAAGGCTTCTCCGTCCAGGCTCCTCTAGTCTTCCACTTTGGCTCCACGACACCAGGGACCAATATCAAACTCTATAACAAGGTGAAGACACATATCTGCGATATAGCGTTGAGTTTAAATTGCTTGTTTTTGTTACATTTACAGCCTATAGCAGACAATTTTATCCAGAGTGACTTATAGAAGTGCTTTGGAGTCTCTATCAAAAACACATCCTCATACTAGTTCTCTAAGTCAGGGGTTAAGAATACCATTGAGAACGTTTTGTGAAAACCAGTAGTTTTAAATTATGGCATTAATTAAAGAATATAAAAAAATAAAGAACGTGAGCCAACACAAGCGCTTAAACGTAGACGAATGAAACAAATCGTTCAATTATGACGGAAGAAACGGTGGCGTATAAGTGCTCACTTTTTATCGTTAATCTTTACATTTACGGTATTTGGTGTCTTACATTTTATCTCATTTATACAACTGAGCAGTTCAGAGTTAAGGGCCTTGCTCAGGGGCCCAACAGTGGCAGCTTGGCATTGCTGGGATTTGAACTCACAACTTATTATTTCATATATTTATTGCCATAGAAGTGAGTCAAAATAACTACCATTTCTACCATTCAGCCTTTTATCATCGTTTTTCATTTCAGCGCTCCCAGCTGTCTGTACACTTGATCTTTTGTGGGCGTCACTATATGCAAATGAGCTGTGTCAGGGACGCGCTTTGCATGACATGGGCGATGAACATGCTCATGCGAGCACAAAGAAATTGTGTTTTCCGAAACGTTTATAAATCCGACGGAAAGTATTTGTACGGTTTAGCAAACCGTGCAACTTTAGCTAAAAGATTGATTGAGGCCTAATAAGGACTACCTGCTGATAGCGGTGCCAGTAAGATTTAGGCCTTGCTTCATCTCTACGTGAGTGATGCATCAGTGCTTTAGTCTTGTAGTCTGTCTAGTAGTAGCACAATGGAATGAAGGTCAAAAACCTAATCTGTTGTCATCCTGCAATCCCTCTAAATACTGTGTGTGTGTGTGTGTGTGTGTGTGTGTGTGTGTGTGTGTGTGTAGCTGACGTCCTGCCTAGCGGAGGTGTTCTCACAGCGCTGTGAGGTGAACCGGAAGGCCAGCGTAGGAGGCTGCATCATCAACACGTGCGGCTGGGTGAAGGGTTCAGGATACCAGGCTCTGGTCCACTGCGCTTCAGCATTCCAGGTGGACGTGGTGCTGGTCCTCGATCAGGAACGCCTGTATAACGAGCTCAAACGGGATCTGCCACACTTTGTCCGCGTGGTGTTGCTACCCAAGTCCGGCGGTGTGGTAGAACGCTCGAAAGACTGCAGACGGGAGACGCGCGACGATAAGATCCGCGAGTATTTCTATGGTTTCCGCAGCACCTCGTTCTACCCACATGCTTTCGACGTGCGCTTCTCGGATGTGCGCATCTACAAGATTGGAGCGCCCTCCATTCCGGACTCGTGTCTGCCACTGGGCATGTCGCAGGACGACACGCAGCTGAAGCTGGTGCCAGTGAGCCCGGGGCGTGACCTGACCCACCACGTGCTGAGCGTTAGCTGCGTGGAGGACGATGCTGAGGCAGGGGAGAGCCGCAGCAGGGGGATTTTAGAGAGTCCGGTTTGTGGCTTCATCGTGGTTACGGCTGTGGACACTCAGGCTCAGGTTATGACCGTTCTCGCTCCAGCACCCAGACCGCTGCCTCGACACACACTCCTCATCATGGACATTCGCTTCATAGACCTCAAATGAAGAAGTGGAGGGAAGGGTGGGGACGAGCGAGGGCCGGGGGTGGAGGGTGGGGTGGGACATGCTGAGAAAAATAGGAATGTGGAAATGGAGTGAGATTATCATCTGTACATGAACTGAAGTGGGATCAGCAGATGGAGAGATCACTGTGCCCTTATTTTACCAGTGCTTATTCTTCATGTTGATTTTTTTTTTTTCCCCTCATTTTATTGGTCCCTACTTTCTCTCACCCTCATTTTCTGCCTTTCTGCTTTTTTCCACATTTTCTCCATGTCTCTCTTTTCTTTCTTTTATTTATTTTGATCTTTCATGCTATATTTCTTTGTACATCCCTTCACTTTCTTTTCTTATTCATTTGTTCTCGCTCGTCTTTTTTTTTCTATCGTTTTTTCCTTCTTTCCTTAGTTTGTTCTTTCTTTCGTTGTGATTTTTCTTGATGTCTCTTCTATCTCGTTTCTGTCTTTATTTATTTCCATTCCTGTCTTTCGTTCTCACGTTTTCCTTAATTTCTCACACATTCTTTCTATTTTTAATCGAGCCTTTCTTTAATTTCTTGGTTCAGTTTTTCTTTTCTGTCTTTAGTTTCTTACTTCATCCCATTTCTCTTTCATTCTCTCACCTTTTGCATCATTTCTTTCTCACTTATTTCTTTTTCATCCAGTCTTGTCTCAGATATATTTTATCTGATAAAGTATTTTGGACAGATGTTTCTAATAAACGTGTTGAACTGATTTGCCTCGTTCTTGTGTCAAAATAAACAAATAAATAAATAAACCTGCCGTTTGTTCACTTTAACTCTGACGGAGTGGTGTTTTACAATAAATGCTTGTTTCCCTTTCAAGTGTTTAAATGTAAAGATTTGGTGTTTTATTGGGTGATCATTGTGTGGACATGTGCTGAAGACCGGAATGTGTGTGTTATTTTACACCTGAACCGATGGGAAGTTGAGGCGGTAAGGAGTTGATTCAGGGGAGCGGGCATCAGAGACATTCTCTCTCTCTCTCTCACACACACACACACACACACACACTGGAGCTTTCACCCTATTCCCTCACACATCGTCCAGGTAGGTTAATCCTCCCTTTAATCACGCTTACAGAAGGGATCGATGTGTCCGGGGAAGCCGTCAACTCCTCTCCACTCTCCGACCTGACTTCACACAGACCAGTATCGGCGCTGCTGATGTAAACATTAGCTCGTTGGCTAATTCTCGAAGCTGGCCTGTTCCGTGTGTAGTTTTCGGACGTGAACTCGTGGGGTGACGTCTAGAAAACACGTCGGAGACCTGCTCAAGCTTTAAGCCGCTTTCCTACACGGATGAACACAACAAGAGGACTTGAGCGGCCGCCTGTCAGTCGCTAAACTCGGTATAGCCGCGTCAGAAATATCGGCCTACACCTGAAAGACCGGAAGCCCCGAACACAGACCTGCTGGACACTGAACCCGTAAGATCAATCACACCCGCTCCTGTGGGGTGCATGTCGAGCATTCCCCTTGTATTCTCTCTTTCTCCGAGACAAGTCGTTTTTATTTCCCTCTGAAACGTCCCAGCTAGCCGGGTTTAGCTCGTGGTGTGTCACAGGCCGTTTCTTTCCGCCGTGTTTTGACAAACTTTTTTTTCCCTCTTTTTATCTTTTGTTATTTATGTATTCTTTATATTTTTTTGCGAGCGACCCACGTGTACGAGAAAAAACATTTTTCGAATTGTTTTCTGAAGGGTTCGACGTGTGAGGTGTTAAAAGGCTTTGTTTTCACGACTCGGGGGATTAGTTGGAGAAGATTAGCGTCACTTCAGCTTCCCTTCAGTCTTAGAACCATCAACACACACACACACACACACACACACCTAACATGTCATTAATAAGACTTAATGCTGTAAAGTTGAACGCCGGTTCATTCTTATATTGGATTAATACGTTTTCCCCCCATGTCAGCTTTGTTTTAATGGATCAGTTAGTCTTTCTACCACCACTTTTATGGTTCTACTTTTATCCCTCAGTGTCAAAGTGGAAAAACAGGATTTGTTCACTCTCGCTGGAGAAGAAGTGTGTTACCGACTGTAATCGGTCGACTCAACTGACCCCGTACTTCATTCTGTATGTATAAAGGTACAGAAAATAGCCCCGTTAGGGTGACTTGTACAGCGTGTGATGCGTCGATACGACTGTTATCCGGTGCAGAAGGTCTTCAGACGTGGTGGAGAAACACGGTCCCAACCGGAAATATACATCTGACCCGTCACGATCGAATTTAAGGACGCCTTCACGCTGTGTGATTTTCAGCACGAGTCCGACATGGTTTAGAAGAAATTCTTCGGTAGTGAGTTGAGAACGTGGACGGCTTGGTTTCGTGCCGAAGTTCTGAACAGAAAAGCGTTCGGAGAGCGAGGTTTCGAATACCTGCGAAGAGAGCAAAATGAGTCGTCCTGCCGAAGGAGGAGGGACGGTACTACCGCTCGTTCCTGTCGATCGTGGCGAACCTGGCCAATCGTATGCGTCTGTGAGCTCATGTATGTGGAAGAGGGTAGAGTGCGTTGTGTTCTTTAAGAAAAAACTCGACCGATCAGCATGTTCGGCACCCAAGTCCCACCCCAGAATGTTCCTGGCACCACCTCTCGAGTAGGGATAAATAATGTACCCGGAACTTAATTTAGACCCTGGTCCCTGTGGTCGAGTACCATGAAAAGTCCCTAGTTCCACGTGAAAGTTCCTGTGGTGGGAAAGCGGCAAGAGTGTGTATGCGTAAGGCATAAGTGTGAAGCAGCGACAGTCCGGACAGACGTCATTGCCGTCTCAGTGTCTCAGACGAGGCTTCACGTTAGGTCTCAGCCTCCCTGCTCGATAGGGAAGCGTTCGGGTGCATCTTATTCTGCTTGCTAGTTCAGCAGTCGGGACACTGATCAGAGACTCTGCTGTTTTAAGGGCCGTCTCGATCGCAGAATTCTATTTTTTTTTGGATACACCGCAAAAAGCAGGGATCTCCCGTCGATGCTCACTACGGGAAATGTTGTCATGTTTCCTGAAGACTCTCAGCTCGAATAAAATGGCGGACAAACTCTCAGCTGACTGCGTCTACAAAGCTTGTTATCGTTGTTGTGGCTCTCAAATGATTAGCGATAACAGTATTTGATGGTCTATACTCGGTTTGTTTGAGTGTTTTTAACAATGTTTCAGTGTTTAATGATTTTAAATACAATCCACTAGCTACAATACGATCCTGCTTGAAGTACCGTGACAGAATGTCACGTTCGTCATACGTTCTCACACGGTCCGAGCGTTCTCATACAGTGTGACATATAATAATCCTATAATAGACCAAAACAGGGATTTACACAGACTGTGAAGTGCTGTCGTGCCTAATTGGATGATGATTAGTTTCGTGTAGGTAGGTCGGTGTTTTAAATCCAAAATAGTGTAGCTGTGCGTGATACACTCGTACCAGAGGCGATACAGACAGCAGCTGTTGATATGATAACACCTAGAGGTGTAGAGCGGGGTAAATGTTCATTCGTACCTGTGTACATGTATACATGCAGTACGTTTTCCTGTTTCGGTGAACAGCGTGACGTCATTTAGTGACCGCACCGTAGGAATGCGCATCGACGGCAACTAGACGAATGCGAGTGAAATAAACAGGGTGTCACGTGGTCACACCCTTTCTCTGGTGAGTCAGACGTGTGACAGTAGGAAGAAGGCGAATGATCAGGTTTCAACACGTCGTGTACACATACAGACACACACACACGGATGTCAGGGCTGGGCCTTTCTCACATTCGAAAATTGCGAAATGTTTCTGACCAAGTTTGAGCATGAAACAAACAGTGGCTTATTATTATTATTATTATTATTATTATTATTATCATTATTATTATTATTATTATTATTTAATACCACAGCGCTGTGGAATTTCGAAGGTGTTGATTAATGTTCTGTATCAGCAGCCCTGTATCAGAGTAATAGGTTTATATCTGCACTTGTTTTAATATGGTACCGTTTCTATAGTAACAGCAGATTTAGAGGAACTCGTACAGCTTATGAACTACTAGTCTGAGACTGTTGTTGATTTTTTCTTAATAGATTTTTTTCTGTAAGGAGATGTTTATTTCGCGTTAATGGAAGGAGTCTCGGGACTTTGTAACCGTTAGTAGGTTTTCCTCTATGTGACAGAGGAGTTGGAGCTTTTTCAGTTTGTTTACTTGTTAACTTCATGAGAGAGAGAGAGAGAGAGAACATGCTGGTGAGGGAACGTCTTTGGTATAAGAGGAATAAAGCACATAAGGAGAATGGTGTTACAGGAAAATAAAGCATGCAAATAAATAAAAAAAAATCATCACAACAGATTGTCATGGATTATTGTCCCGTAACTGGCCACTGCTACGTTTTTTATTCCTTATTTAGGATCATTTCATTAACGTGTCATTTTTCTTTCCTTCTCACAGGTTGGACCTGCGGCCTGCTTGTAGGACGACGAGAGGAGAGAGGGAGAGAGAGAGGGGAAAAAAGCGGGGGGAGAGCCGTTCCGGAAATGCTCATAAACTCCATTCTTTTTTGTTTCCCGTAAACAGAGAGGCCCGATGGCTTGTGAAAAAGAGCTCAAATGCTTTTGGACTCGCACGGGCACCATGACGTACGCACTCGCCCCGGTGGAAACACACACAGGCGAGGGAGTCGCGTGCGTACGTACAGCCCTCTGAAGGACTCCGGACCTCGCCGTCTTCATATGGATACTGACGTACCCGAGCGCTCGCGATATTTCTATACAAAGAGACCGTTTTTTGTTTTTTCCCCCAGAAGTATGAGCTGTCATTTAGGCCAGAAGACCACAAGAGCTCTGTTTCCGGCCGTGTTCATAATTACGGTCTTTTATTAGACGGACCGTCCCAGCGGGGCGCCGGGGCTCCTCCAGAGTCCGTGGCGGATTTTTCATTCCATTGTTTCCTTTTCTGTTGGACTTATTATTTCCATGCACGTACGCACCCCTCTGTCGTTCTTGCCTCGCGTTCGACTCTTGTGTTTGCGTTCCCTCTTAACTTGAGTACTTAGAATCGTATGCCTTGTTCTTGAGAAAGAGTACTGTAAAGTCAGATAACTGCGCTTCCTGCATCAGTGGCTGCTTCGAGTCAGCCTCTCCTTTACTCGCTGAAACACAGGGCTTAGAAACGATTTGCACTAAGAGAGCTTTCACTCGATTATTATTATTATTATTATTATTATTATTATTTTTCTTTCTTTCTTCCAAATCACATTCAAGCCATATACGTATATGTATATTTTTGGAAGAAAATGTAAATCTATTTTTATCACAGTTTCATTAGATCATAAATTGTGTATGTATTTTTGTATGTATCAGCACACCTGCACTGTGTTTGTCTGTGCGAGTGTTCACGGAATTGTTCTGGATACATGCACCTTGAATTTTTGAAGCTTTTCATTTTTTTATGATTATTTTTTATGGTTATTCCTGTTGTCTCCCACCTGAAATTACTATAATAATTACTTTTACGATGACGAAACTTTCCTCCTGTAGCCCGGCAAGCGGACCACGAACACCCGTTTTCTGACCCCTCCCACCCGCTTTTAGCTTTCCATTTTCTCCCCAATGCCTGTGGGTCTCGGTGTGGGCGGGGCTCTTGGAGACCCCTCCCCTTCCCGGCGCTTTCATCCCAGTCGCTATGTGCCCGTATCCGCGGCGACGGTCTTCCTCGTCGGGGCTACGACGCTTTTCCTGTGCTTCACGTAAGTATCTTGAGTTTTACATTCATGGCGTTAACGTGGGGAGGAAAAAGTGTGACCGTAGCGTCCATCTTTCTCTGATTTCTCTAGTTGTCCTTGGCTGGCCGAGCGTTTCTCTTCTTCCATTCCTGTCTACAATGCCGTGGTCTTCCTCTTCACCCTGGCCAACTTTTGCATGGCTACGTTTATGGACCCAGGCATCTTCCCCAGAGGTAAGAACTCGTGTTTGTTCATTATTAATTAAAGAAAGGATACATTTAACTTTTTTCCCTTTAATGTGTCACTTTTTAATAACTAGTTGTTGTTGTTATTTGGATAGCTCCTAGTTATTTTGTGTGTGTGTGTGTGTGTGTGTGTGTGTGTGTGTGTGTGTGTGTGTGTCACGCAGCGGAGGAGGACGAAGATAAGGAGGATGATTTTCGGGCTCCTCTCTATAAGACAGTGGAGGTGAGGGGAATTCAGGTGCGCATGAAATGGTGTTCCACGTGCCGCTTCTACAGACCGCCCCGATGCTCGCACTGCTCCGTGTGTGACAACTGTGTCGAGGTACACATGCTTTCACTTTCGCATTCTGCTATGCACTTTATTGCGTTGTATCCCTATACGTCTGTTTAATATTCATAGGAGTTTGACCATCACTGTCCGTGGGTGAATAACTGCATTGGGAGACGGAACTACCGCTATTTCTTCCTGTTCCTTTTATCTCTCACTACACACATAATGGGAGTGTTTGGATTCAGCTTGCTGTACATCCTCTATCACACCGAACATCTGGATGAAGTGCACTCTGGAGTTACGTATCCTTTCAACTCGAGGCGTCAGCGAGTCGTATTCGGCGTCTGAGGCAGCAGAGCTACGGTTCTCCAAGTTACTTTTGAATCGCCATGTCGCTGTGCTAAATGCAGGAACTGAAACGCTTGCTAGCTAAATGCAGGAACTGAAACGCTTGCTAGCTAAACGCCGGAACTGAAACTCTTGCTAGCTAAATTAAGTGCAGGAACTGAAATGCTTGCTAGCTAAATTAAATGCAGGAACTGAAACGCTTGCTAGCTAAATTAAATGCAGGAACTGAAACGCTTGCTAGCTAAATTAAATGCAGGAACTGAAACGCTTGCTAGCTAAATTAAATGCAGGAACTGAAACGCTTGCTAGCTAAATTAAATGCAGGAACTGAAACGCTTGCTAGCTAAATTAAATGCAGGAACTGAAACGCTTGCTAGCTAAATTAAATGCAGGAACTGAAACGCTTTGTTAGCTAAATTAAATGCAGGAACTGAAACGCTGCTAAATTATATTAATGCAGGAACTGAAACGCTTGCTAGCTAAATTAAATGCAGGAACTGAAACGCTTGCTAGCTAAATTAAATGCAGGAACTGAAACGCTTGCTAGCTAAATTAAATGCAGGAACTGAAACGCTTGCTAGCTAAATTAAAAGCAGGAACTGAAACGCTTGCTAGCTAAATTAAATGCAGGAATGCAAAAAAATTTAAATAATGTTTTTGTTGTTTTTTTTTAAAATAAAAGCTTCAGTAAGGTAAACAGATAAGATTACATGTGAGTTTGTGTATTTTTTAGTGCCAATCAAAGCTAATTTGTGCATAAATAGCTATGTTAAACAAAGGTTCATTAAATCAAAGCAAGTATACTTTACCCGTGCGTGTTGTTGTCTCGTATCTTCTCAGATTCAGTGCTGCAATCATTGTCCTGCGCGCAATTCTCAAAACCCCCAGAAGACGGCGCCATTTATCGGCGGATCCGATATTACAAAACCGATAGCCGGTTATGGAAAAATGCTTACATATCGGGAAAGAATATCAGTAAAACCGATTATCGGTCGATCTCTAAAGTCAGACGCAAACGAACTATACACACATCTACAGAGTATGTTATATTATTGCAGTATTCCTGCACAGTTAGTCTCCATCAGCATTTTCTTAAATGTTGCCTGGGAAAATAGTTTTCTATCTGAACTCCACATAGTGATTTAAGAAATGATGATTATAAGTTCTTAACGCAGTCCTCAGTATGGCAGTGATGTGTATCGCAGGCCTGTTCTTTATCCCGGTGGCAGGACTCACTGGCTTCCACATTGTGCTGGTAGCCAGAGGAAGAACAACAAACGAGCAGGTGTGTGTGTGTGTGTTCACATGTGTGACGATTTAGGCGGTATGAGTATTATGCATGTTTTGGTGGTAGAAACCTGTAAAGTTTTTGTTTTTTTTGTCATTTCCCCCACTCTTTTCAGGTTACAGGGAAGTTCAGAGGAGCGTTAATCCATTCACACACGGATGTTGTAAAAACATCTCGCATGTGCTCTGTAGCTCCCAAGCTCCAAGGTTTATACGCTTATTCATTTTGTACAGTTCCATAAACGTATTTTATCTTATGTAGTACCGATCTTGAGGAGAGTGTGTGTGTGTGTGTAGGTACCTCGGGAGGTTGAGGGAATCCCAGGCCCTTCAGGTTCAGCCTCCGTTTCTGCGGCCTCAACTTTCCGAAGCACAGCTCGCTGCTAAAGTCCTGGACAACGGGATCCAACAGGTATGTACGCCACCCGTCAAAAGTTTGTGGACACTCAACTGAAACGTTTCTCATGATCTTAAAAACCTTTTGATCTGATGGTGTGTGATTAAATGTTTTGAAATCAGTGTTGTAGAGAAACATGTAATCGTGCCGACATATTCATTTCCTTCATTAGAAAACAAACATTTTATTTACAAATAAATATTTATGTAAACGGACGACTCGGAGGGAAATATTCTGAAAAGCAGGCGATAAGAGTCCGGCGTCGGTGTGAACTCCTTTAATCCTGTTTAAAAAGCATGTCGGGGAAATTCCTCAAGAAATCGGGTGAGAAAACGCCAAGAATACACTTCTGGAAATTCTAAATGCTTATATTAATAATAAATCTTAAATTATTTTGATTTATTTTGGATTTTTTTTATCACAACATTCCCATAGTTCCATTTGTGTTACTCCAGAGTTTTGATATTGTTACTCTAAAACGTGGGGGGGGGGACTAAAAATAAAGAATAGGCGTGTCTAAAGTTTTGACCAGTAGTATATTTACACACACCCACACACCAACACAATCGCAGGTGATGTTTGTGCACCTGTATTTTGTAACAGTCTTTTATATTAGTGAGCGGCACATTGTGAACCTCCCGTGGTCTGTTTCTAGTCTTCATCTGTCTAGTTTCAGTCTGCTGTCGACTCTTGTTGGAACAAATAGAACCTTCAGTAGAACATATTCTGCTGTTGGAGCGCATACGCCTCAAGGTTCGATGTCTTGCGCGTTCTGAGATGCCTCTCTGCTCACCACAGTGGTACCGAGTGGTTATTCGAGTTACCGTAGCCTTCCTGTCTGGCTGTGATCTTCTGACCTCTCTCATGAGCAAGGCCTATCTGCCTGTGCACAACTGCCACTCTGGGTGTTTTGTTTTGGGTTGTTTTTCAGTGTGAACTTTAGATACTGTTGTGCATGAGTTTATGGCTGGTGAATGTAGATTTTTTTTTTGAGGATTTTAGCCAATTGAATATTACCGCAGTGTGTCATACCTCATCCGAGAGATCTTTTAACGTGATCGGTGTTTCGTTTTACACACGAACAAAGTTGTGTGTGTGTGTGTCCTAGTCTAAGAGCAGTCTGGAGGCCATGGAAAGTCAGTCTACAGACATTGAGGCGCCTCCACCTCCCAAACCAGAGCACAGATACCAAGGGCTGCCTCACACACACAACGAAGGTCAGTACTGCAACCGCACCCATACAGTCTGGATCCTTATCCAGTGATAAAATTCAATCTGTGAATTAGGTTCCCACATAGTTTTATGTATGTTTTTTTCCCTATATATATATATGTGTGTGTGTGTGTGTATATAATATGTATATATATATATATATGTGTGTGTGTGTGTGTGTGTATATGTTATTTCCCTCATGTTTGTTTCAATATCTTCCAATCAGAGAGCAGTCTCCTGAGTGAAGCTCCACCCACGCCTGCATTATATAAATATCGGCCGTCCTATAGCAGTCCGGGAAAAAACCACACGAATTCCACACACAAGGTAGGAAAGTGGGCAGATGTGAACTGGCACACACACACGCGTACACACACGCACACACGCGCACGTACGCACGCACACGCACAGACTGTTCATGTCTTTGTTTTTATCTCCTAATGAATCTGTGGCAAACAGTCAGCGAGTAACTTGTAGCTGTGTGTGTGTGTGTGTGTGTGTGTGTTGTGGTGTTTTGCTCTGTGGTTATATTTGTGTCATGCTGTGCCAATGCCTTTGACCATGTTTCTCTCAGTCTTCAGGGTCGGGTTCTGCTTTTCTTCTCCTGCCCCTTTGGTTAACATGATGTGAAACCAAAATATTCTAAAAGAACAAAATTTCAACCTTTGACGTTTGAATTAAGGACAGACGTGAATTTCCCGAAACGATTATGTCGTCGTCTTACAGACAGGATGTGAAAGAACATGTCTCTTCCTCTCCGCTTTACGTGTGCGGTTCTGTATCATGCATACAGAGCATTTTTAGGCTTATAGGCGATGTACCGCTCGATGTAAAACAGTATCTTGACCCCTTTCTGTCATGTCCCGTCTTATTTATACTATGACCACTACTAGTGTGAATTAGGTTTGAGTTTAGTATTTGTTCCTGTTTCACATCATGTTTAAACCTCCCCCATGTTGCTGCTGCTGTTTGGAGCGTTTGGTACACTGTCTCCCTCTGTGTGTCTTTCTCTCAGATGAATCGGGGGGACAGTGTGACAGAGTCTCCCTCAGTCCCCTTGTCAACTGGGCACACCAGCTATCGTTCGGAGCCCAGTCTTTCGGGCAGGGGGATTTCTGGGTGGCGACCAGGAGGGGGAGGGGAGGGAGGCAGAGCAGGCTCGGGGGGACTGGGTGGGCCCTCTGCTCTCGGAGGGCGGTCTTATCCTTCCTTCACTGACACGCTCCTACACTCGGCCGTGGCCTCGTGCTCCTCCAGCATCCGCTCTGCTCAGACCCACAATGCACTGGGGCCACTGCTGTCTGATGGCACAACTTCTACCAGCTATAAAAGCTTGGCCAATCAGACACGGAACGGTAGCCTGTCCTATGACAGTCTCCTGACGCCCTCGGACAGTCCGGAGTTCGAATCGGCCGCTCCCGAGCTGTCCCCGCCCAGGCCGGCACCCCCGCGCTCGCTCGGTTCTACTCCTGCAGCTCCGCCCCTCATGGGTTACACCTCACCGTTCATGTCTGCTCAGCAGAGGGAGGGCTCGCTCCAAGCCTGCCCTGCTCCTCTAAGACCCTCCCCCAACAGACCTTTCCTGCGCCCCACGAGCCCGCCCCCTTCCCGAGCTCCGCCCCTGTCTCCTCGCGCTTGTTCTTTGGGTTCACCGTCTCCTGGCCCCGCCCCAGGAATCACGCCTTTGGGTAAATCGTTATCCTACACAGGTGGAGCGGAGTTACGGCAATGCCCAAATAACACAGGGGGTGGGACTTCCACGTCAAAGTGAGTAACGCCCACAGATAATGCCGTTCCATTTTTCTGATCTAAACCCCATTTGACCCCCCCCCCTTCCTTCCACCCACATCATCTCTCCTTTAATGATGGTAAAGTTCTGTGTCCCTGCTGAGGTTTGGTGCTCTGTGTTTTTGGGTTAATCTCTCTCTCTCTCTCTCTCTTTTTGGTCAGTAATGTGATATCTTTCTTGCTACATATTATTTCCTCTCTTCTGCTGCCTCTTCTTTGTTTGCCTGTGTGTCTGCCATGGTCTTGTCCTGCCATTCCCTTTTCCTCCTTTATTTTTTTTATATGGCTGCTCTTTTCCGATCTTCCTCTCTTCCTGCCTCTTCCTCACTTCTCCTGCCTTGTGACCATTAAGGATGACTCGGTGTCTGTGCTAAGGTTTGTCTCTCTTTGTTCATTCTGTTTGTGCGTTACTATAAGTGTGTGTGTGTAAATGTTTATGATAAAACATGCATGCTTCAATCCCATCCTGCACGTATCCTGCAAGGCAATACATTCTGCAAGGCAATACATTGGGAAACTTGATGCTAGGTTAGGTAGAAGAATTGTATTTTTATTTCTAACTATTATCTTGAAGAAAGAAAGAAAAAAGACAGAATTCTTAATGCTTTAATATTGTTAATGACTATAGTGTAGGTACAGTGTATTGCGTAAGTATTCACTCTCCCTTCAGTATTATGGACTGTTTTATGGTGATGTATAATCCCGCAAATAAATCCATTTTAGTTTCAGCTTGAAACACTACAACATGTGGGAAAGGTTCAAGGGGTGTGAATACTTGTTCAAGATACTGTAATTGAATATCATGAAATGATGTGCACGATGTATCGCCCAGGCCTGGCTCTTAAACTTATACTGACACAACAACGTGGTGGTGGTGGTGTTGTTGTCATTGTTTTTACTTTACTTATGCCTCTCTCTCTCTCTCTCCCTTTTTCCATTCAATCATCCAGCTCTAGGCAGAGACTGACCAATCACAGCACCCACGCGCACAAACCAAGCGGTGGCGTGAAGAAAGTGAGCGGCGTCGGAGGAACAACCTATGAGATTTCAGTATGACTCTTTCGGGTTTTTTTTGTTTGGTATTTTAAACGACGCACAGGATTCACTCGCGTCTTCTGCCACGAGGAAGACCAGAGAGCAGATCATCCATGTAAGCAAAAAAAAAAAAACCACGTAAATAAAAATCTAAATACAAAGACGACACGGAGGAAGGAAAAAAAATTAAATGTTCGCAAAACAAATAAACTCATCGTTGATCCAACTCTGGAGGAAGAACGCTGAAAATGTGGATTAGTGAATAAAGAGCCCGGCTAGATTTTCTGAGACTTGCGTATCATGCTACATGAATGTCCATGATTTAAAAAAAAAAAAAAAAAAACTATTTAAAGAGAGTCGTTTAACATCCACGAAGGATGTTCCATCCAGACTGGAGTTGCCAAACCTTGCTGTACGAACGATCGCTCATGGACTCCAATGGAAATCAAACTCAAGTTGTTTTCCCTTCATACTCTGGACTTTCATTTACCTTGTATTTTTTATTTTATTTTATTTTTGTTTCTTTTCGTAATATTATTTTATACAGGTACTGATACAGTATATTGTAAGATTTATTGAATGTTTGATAGGAACGCCAATAATAGTAGCACGTAGGCACTGCTTTTTATTTTTTAAATTTTTTTGCTGTTGGATATAATAGATGGCTGCATCAGCCAATCAGAACCCGAGCTGGAGTTCACAGCCAAAGAGACAAGCGTAGTCAGGGACTTGCTTTTGAAGACAACACACTTGGCAAATACAAGTGAATGTAACATCTGAATTATTTACAGCACAAAATGTTTTCTGATGGGGGGGGACCCATCTGGATGCTGTACGAGATATTTTGTGCAAGATAAACGGTTCCTTTTGGTCCTTATTTTGTCTTATCAATCAGGAAGGAGCCATTTCAAATCGTTTGCCAGAGCTGAGCGCTCTGGTCCCGTGTTTGTACGTGCTGGATGCCCAGTACGCCACTGAGATGGGGGAACTCTTCATGTTCTTATTTTCTTTTTGATTTGATTTGATTGTTTATAGTCAGTGGTTACGGCTCAGAGCTGAAGTATGAGATGTTTTCTGACCATTATCACTTTGAGGTTTGCAAGCTGAATTTCTCTGTGTGTGTGTGTGAATGAGCATGAGAAAATGGCAGAGAAACAATTGTTGATGTCTCAAACTATTCTACTAGAGCACATTCCAGCTTTGAATCTCTTCAGAGACTCTGCTAAGTGTGTGTGTGTGTGTGTGTGTGTGTGTGTGTGTGTGTGTGTATGAGCGAGTGAGTGAGCGAGAGGCGAAAACGGGAAATGTAAGTGTGACGTTTAAGTTTAGCTTTGAGGACCAGTGACCGGTGAGTGTAACGTAAATGAGCTTATGCAGTGACACACACGAGTATTTTTTACTGAAAACCTTTTCTCATTTCCACCATGGCCTTATGAAGCCTTTTTAACTGTACTTTACCTGCACGATTTAACAGGACAAGAGGATTAAGTTCAAATGGTGGAGGTTTTTTTTTTCCTTTTTCTACCTGTCTGTATTCCTTTAATGCGGGTGACACTGGCTCACGTGAGCCGACACGGTTCCACCAGAACAATAAATAATATTGCAACACTGAATTTATACTGGTTCGCTTCTTTAAAATACAGAATGAAAGTGTACATTTGAATGTAAAGCACTGATTCTTCCGTGTGTATATTTAAAGGTTTGTAATATTTTTAAAGACTTTTTATTTTTATTTTATTAGTGTAAGGGAATAAAACGACGGGGCATGCTGTTGTAGGACATGTATCAACGATGGGGAGGCGTGACATTGCTGGTACTACTACGCGGAAGTTGTTTTGCTATTTTCCTATAACATCACATCCTGATGGGGAAAGATTGTTTTATTCCTCTTATACCACAGCAATAAAGGTCATTTTGAATTCAATGGCCACAACACATCTCAAAAAAAGTTGGGACAGGGGCAACAAAATGGCTGGAAAAGTAAGTGTTACTAAAAAAGAAGCAGCTGGAGGAACAGTTTGCAACTAATTAGGTTAATTGGAAACAGGTCAGTAAGATGATTGGGGATAAAAACAGTATCTTGGAAGGGCAGAGTCTGTCAGAAGTAAAGTTTGGATGGAATCCGGATGGAAGCATATGTTGCTCTAAAACCTGTATATACCTTTCAGCATTGATGGTGCCTTTCCAGATGTGCAAGCTGCCCATTCCATAGGCACTAATGCACCCCCATACCATCAACGACGCAGGCTTTTGACCTGAGTGCTGATAAACTGGTTGGTCCCTCTCCTCTTAAGTCCTTTTTAGTTTAGAGGACGTGGCGTCTGGCCCCAGAACAGTTTCCCACTTTGCCTCAGTCCATTTTAAATGAGCTTTGGCCCGGAGAAGATGGCGGCGTTTCTGGATCATGTTCACATATGGCTTCTTCTTTGCATGATAGAGCTCTAACCAGCGTTTGTGGATGACCCGGTGAACTGTGTTCAGACAATGAGTTCTGGAGGTGTTTCTGGGCACCAGTGATGCAGTGATTTTCATGCCTGTTTTTAATTCCGTGCCGCCCGAAGGCCCGAAGATCACGGGCATGCAGTATTGATTTTCACACTTGTCCCTTGCACGCAGAGATTTCTCCAGATTCTCAGAATCTTTTGATATGTACTGTAGATGATGAGACATTCATCAATATTCTTCACAATTTTACACTGAGGAACATTACTCTGAACTTGTTCCACAAATTGTAGATGCAGTTTTTCGCAGATTGGTGAACCTCTGCCCATCTTTACTTCTGAGAGACTCTGCCTGTCTAAGACTCTCTTTTTATACCCAACCATCTTACTGACCCGTTCCCAATTAACCTCCAGCTGGTTCTTTTCATTAACACTTACTTTTCCAGCCTTTTGTTGCCCACTTTTTTGAGACGTGTTCTGTCCATCAAATGGTTCATTTCCTCAGTTTAAACATTCGATACGTTTTCTATGTTCTATCGTGAATAACATACGGGTTTATGAGATTTGCAACTCATTGCATTCTGTCTTTTATTTACATTTAACACATCGTCCCATCTTTTCAGGAATTGGGGTCGTATGTTAGCTATAAAGTAACTCCTCCACCAATTTTCTTGAACAAACAAAAACTTTAAGTGAAAGACAGATAACGAAGAAACAAGAAAGCACAAACTCCTCTGACCTGAAAACTTTCTTGTGTTGGAAAACTTTCCATTATTAAGCACTGACACTGGAGACTCCTTCCATAAATATTAAACAAACTGTATCTCCTCTCCTTACAGTTCCCATATACACAATTATAAGGTTTTGTTTTTGTTTTGTTTTTTGGCTGTTGTTAAACCTATTGGAGCTATTGTTATAGAAAATTACTGAACACCTTTTGACCAATCAGATTGAAGAATTCAGTAGTGCTGTGGTGATAATGTTACAGTTGAGAAAAATGGATTTGCCGTATAACAGGTTTTGTAGGTGCTTTCATGTCATGATTTCATTACAGTTGAGATTCACCTCACAGGAGGCTACGGGCTCTAAAAATTAATAATAAACTGCTCCTTTAAAGATGTAACACACATAAGACAAAGTTGCATGGTCACAGGAGGACACAATTTCTTGTGCTATCCATTCGCTGGTATAATCTACAACAAAAACAACAGATGAACACTAATCATTTCGATATTACCTTTCTCAGCACATGTTTGCTTTACAGAGGTACAAAACCAGCTATCTACTCTTCCATTAATCTCCCAGGATTCTGCTTTTATTTCTCTTTTTTGCTCTCGGACTCCTCCATCGGTGGTTGATCTCCATCAGCTTGCTCTCGTGGGAGGGACCTCAGCTCCTCTATCTTCTCACTCCGCCCCTTGCCGAGCTTTTTACATTTCTCGAGTATTTCATTCAAGTTGAATTCACGGATGATATTTTCCTGCAGGAGCATAAAAACGAGTGAAAAAAAATCGATATTTTCTTTCCTTGTTTCCTTTCTTCACTTCTTAGCTCCTTGTTCTGAAGACATGAGCAAAGGATGCAAGGAAGGAAAACTTGCACAGGAGGAAATCAGGACAAACGTTCTTGCCAAATGAGATGCGGAGTCTGACACATTGTTCTTGACATATGATGCGTGTTGCATGGGGCAGAACAAATCTGCGTATACACAACATGGTGTTAATTGTTTGTTAATATCAGATACTGTACATTTGAAATGGACTTTTATGCAAAGTTTATATTTGTACACTCTGTTCCTTGTGTAAAATACATTAATTGTATATTACATGCATCACATGCCTCAACAGAAAACACTTCCATGAAGGAAGCACCTGTGTACACTTGATCTAGAAACCTCCTTTTGCTTGATTCCTCTGAGCACATTTACATAAGTGATATGTCATTGAAGATGGCAGGCTTCAGACGATTTCTGTTTCGCAGGCTGAAGTACGTACAATCTAGAGGTGTATATGGTACTGTTTTTTTTTGTTGTTGTTTTTTTAATCCCATCCAATCCCAACGCAATTTTGCCCAATCCTGCTAACTCCCAAGTCGATTCTGACCAATCCTGCCTGCTTCCTTCCAAAGTCCAAAGCAATTCTGACCAATCATGCTCGCTCCTGCACAAAATGTGACCAGTCCCACCCCCTGGAGTTATTATTTGATGTACTCTTTACCTCTGTGAAGCTCCAGCTCACAGCTCTTCCCTTCTTGTCCACTTGGGGACGACGCATAAATTCGTGGTCACCCTGCAGCAGCAGCAGAGAGGGCAGTTGCTTGGAGAGCGGTGAGAGGCTTACTTTATACCTGAGCACAGAAACATATTTATGAAAGTTCTGCCCATTTAATCCAGCATAGATATCACTTTTTGTAGTTGTATATGTACAGGTGCATCTAAAAAATAATAATAATTAGACTATCGTGGAAAAGTTATTTTTTCCCCCCCATAATTTATTTTTTTTTAAAAGCTTGCATATATTCTAAATTCATCACACAACGTGAAATATTTCAAGCCTTTTTTTGTTCTAATATTTCGAGATACTGGATTTTTGATTTCCTTGAACTGTTAGCCGTAATCATCGAGAATAAAACAAGGCTTTCACTTTGTGTGAATTAAATTATAAGGAGGGGAAAATGAACTTTTCCGCGATATTCTAATATTTAGAGAAGCACCTATAGTCATGGAGAAAGTTCTAGAGAAAGTCAAGAAGGTTCACCTCTCAGCAGCAGCTGCATATTGTCCTATGTCTATTTTTCCAAATTTGAGTCCAGCACAGTTATACCTGCAAGACAAAAGGAGGCACTGCATTTTACATGTATGTATATAACATCTGCAGTGACAGTATTAATTCAAACCTATTTCCGTTTTCCTTTCTCTGTATTGATTATGTATTGAGAGCTTGTGTGTGTCCTTACTTCAGTGAGAGGTCAGCAAAAACAGGTGCAAAACACTGACACTCTGGAGACCAGTTGGCATAGAACTCGACAAGCCACGTTACTCGACTGTTCCTCTCCAGTTCCTCCTAATGTCACAGAATAACAATCATTTCAGATTATAGCAATAAAACCGAACAAGCGTATTCGTTTGGTCCTTCGAGCTATACTCACGTCTATATTTTGCTCATTGAAATAGGTGATGTATTCTGGACCCATGTAAATGGGAGGTTTACATGTGATCAGGAACACTATAAATCGGGATTAATTCAGATAAATAATATAAATCAGTGTTTCAAACAGTACATAAATATTCTAATATGGTGAATCACATTTATAGTATTCCTTTAATGTTAACAGTGTGTTTATCTGTGCATGAATGATACACTATATCGGCAAAAGTATGTGGACACCTAAGCATATACGGCTCTTCTCAAACTGTTGCTACAAAGTTCGAAGTACACAGTTGTCTAGGAAGTCTTTGTATGCTTTGGTGTTACTAGTTCCCGTCAGTGGAACTAAGAGGGACAAACCTGTTCCAGTATAACAAAGCGAGCTCCATGAAGACATGGTTTGCCAAGGTTGGAGTGGAAGAATTCAAGTGGACTGAACAGAGCCCTGACCTCAACCGTGCTGAACAGCTTTGGGGTGAATTGACATCAGCGCCTGATCTCGCTAATGCTTAATATAACAGCAGGAGAGGGACTAAATCTGGATTGCGATGTTCAAAAAGCACACATAGATGTGATGGTTAGTATTTACATACTTTTGGCTCTATAGTGTGTGTGACACCTGGTGGACAGAATGTGTGGATGTATAATATATAATGCATACTATAGGGTTTATTACCGACACACATCGTGATATACAGAAGGCCAAATCTCAGGTCCACTCTGAAGAACAACACCACGTTTGCCACCTTACTGAAGAGGAAAATATTTCCTATATGCTGCTCCAGAGTTACTGATAACACACAAGAGAGAGAGAGAGAGAGGAATGTTTCCCACACTTTCATCATTCAGAATAAGCCAAATCTAAATACGACATGAGAATATCACCAAACATGTCCAGAAAATCTACTCTTAAAGGTACACAGCACTTCCATCTGGCATTCTCGGCTCAGATTGGTCAGATAGTGTTGATTAATTCTCTATAAAGGGTCTATATTAATACATTCCGTCTAATATTGTTTCTATAGCAACTGCTCATTCTCGGGGACTTCTACGGGACGTGGTTCATAAAAAGTAGAATAATAAATTATTAAAATGTGTTATTTAAGAAAGAAAAATTCATAATAGTTGATGTTGGAAACGTTTGTTTAACATTTCTGGAAGGAGTCTCTAGTGTCAGCAGCTTTTGAAGAGGTTACGTTAGTCCTGAGGTTGCTTGGAACTTACAGGGAAATTGAGAAAATGACTGTTTCTAGCTGCTGTAACGCAAGTACTAATAGGAACTAGCTTGTTTTGTGGATGTTCCACAACATCAGCTCTAATTAAATGGATGAAAAGTATGACGTGTTTGTTAATTAATAAAAAAAAATCACAAGCATTTTTTAAAGGCAAATTACTGTGTAAGTGTAAATTAAAAAGGTGTACACCTTTTTTCGTGTCAACTTTTGGGTATTAACCTTACCTCTGCTTTGGGTCAAGCGGTACCACACCACCACTGACTGATTATTTTTCTATAACCGCACACCTTGAAGTGTTTTATTCCTGACTTATTTCATTATTAGTATGTGGTTTCATGATTGATATTATATTCACACTTCATATACTGTATTCTCTTTTTAACAATACAATGAGGGAAATAAGTATTTGATCCCCTGCTGATTTTGTACGTTTGCCCACTGACAAAGAAATGATCAGTCTATAATTTTAATGGTAGATTTATTTGAACAGTGAGAGACAGAATAACAGCAAGAAAATCCAGAAAAATGCATGTCAAAAATATTATAAATTAATTAGCATTTTAATGAGGGAAATAAGTATTTGACCCCCTCTCAATCAGAAATATTTCTGGCTCCTAGGTTTCTTTTATACAGGTAACGAGCTGAGATTAGGAGCACCATTTTAAAGGGAGTGCTCCTAATCTCAGCTTGTTACCTGTATAAAAGACACCTGTCCACAGAAGCAATCAATCAATCAGATTCCAAACTCTCCACCATGGCCAAGACCAAAGAGCTCTCCAAGGATGTCAGGGACAAGAATGTAGACCTACACAAGTCTGGAATGGGCTACAAGACCATGGCCAAGCAGCTTGGTGAGAAGGTGACAACAGTTGGTGCGATTATTCGCAAATGGAAGAAACACAAAAGAACTGTCAATCTCCCTCGGCCTGGGGCTCCATGCAAGATCTCACCTCATGGAGTTGCAATGATCATGAGAACAGTGAGGAATCAGTCCAGAACTACACTGGAGGATCTTGTCAATGATCGCAAGGCAGCTGGGACCATAGTCACCAAGAAAACAATTGGTAACACACTACGCCATTAAGGACTGAAATCCTGCAGCGCCCGCAAGGTCCCCCTGCTCAAGAAAGCAGATATATATGTCCATCTGAAGTTTGACAATGAACATCTGAATGACTCAGAGGACAACTGGGTGAAAGTGTGGTCAGATGAGACCAAAATGAAGCTCTTGGGCATCAACTCAACTCGCCGTGTTTGGAGGAGGAGGAATGCTGCCTTTGACCCAAAGAACACCATCCCCACCATCAAACATGGAGGTGGAAACATTATGCTTGGGGGTGTTTTTCTGCTAAGGGGACAGGACAATTTCACCGCATCAAAGTGACGATGGATGGGGCCATGTACCGTCAAATCTTGGGTGAGAACCCCCTTCCCTCAGCCAGGGCGTTGAAAATGGGTCGTGGATGGGTATTCCAGCATAACAATGACCCAAAACACACGGCCAAGGCAACAAAGGAGTGGCTCAAGAAGAAGCACATTAAGGTCCTGGAGTGGCCTAGCCAGTCTCCAGACCTTAATCCCATAGAAAATCTGTGGAGGGAGCTGAAGGTGTGAGTTGCCAAACGTCAGCCTCGAAACCTTAATGACTTGGAAAAGATCTGCAAGGAGGAGTGGGACAAAATCCCTCCTGAGATGTGTGCAAACCTGGTGGCCAACTACAAGAAACGTCTGACCTCTGTGATTGCCAACAAGGGTTTTACCACCAAGTACTAAGTCATGTTTTGCAGAGGGGTCAAATACTTATTTCCCCTCATTAAAATGCAAATCAATTTATAACATTTTTGTTGATTTTTTTGTTGTTATTCTGTTTCTCACTGTTCAAATAAATCTACCATTAAACTTATACATCATTTCTTTGTCATTGGGAAAACTTGCAAAATCAGCAGGGGATCAAATACTTTTTTCTCTCACTATAAAGCAACGTCAGAATATTATTTTTTAATTGTGGCATACATATAAACTGTCCCAGGCAATAAAATTCCTAATTGCACATTATTAGCCTACTTAACATAAATGACGTGTGCCGTAAACTCACACAGGGTGTTTGTGTGTAAGAGGAAGAATCTGAGACAAACACTCACTCGCTCTACGGTTCTTCATCATGACAATAGCACTGAGGAACATGAGGATCTCCAACTCCCTCTGTAAAACATTTCAGGATGAAAATATTATCTTGAACCAAATGAATCTAAACTAAACAATTGTAATTACATTTCACAGTGTGTAAGGGTGAAAGGAAAAATAGGTTTTTAGTGTACTGCAAGGTGAAGCATGATTAACAAACCCAGTCAAAGTTGCAGGAGTCTCCGTCTTCTCTCTGAGAGGGTAAGTGCTCACAAACACCCGGACATTTCCGCACAGCAAGGAAAGCGACAGACAGAAGAAATGACAGCAAGTAATATGGCTTTAAGAGCCATTTATAAATTTGTGGCAGGTGAAAGAAAAACGCAAAGAGGCCAGTGATTAATCCCATTTTCATGCAAGTTTGTGGAGTAAGAAAAAGTGTATGTAATGAGGGAAAAGGCAGAAGAGAGAGGGGTGAACAGAAATAGGACAGCAACAGGTGTGTGTGTGTGAGTGTGTGTGTGTGTGTGTGTGTGTGTGTGTGTGTGTGTGTGTGTGTGTGTGTGTGTGTGTGCGTGTGTGCGTGTGTGTGTGGTTTTTATATCTTGGTGAGTACTATATGTCCCCACAAGGACATTTGGATGATCAGGAGTGTAAATATGTGTGTGTGTGTGTGTGTGTGTGTTAGCAAAAGAGAAGATATGTAGCATCTTCCTGGTTTAACATTTATTTAAATATTTTGTCTTGTTCAAGGATCCCTCTAAGGCCACATCTAAACCTCCTTGCAGAGGCAACCAGGTTTTGAACTAAAATATCCTGGTAATTAGCAGAACTCAAGATGTTTTTAGTCTTCAACAGCTGTTGGACTGCTAGCTGAGGAACAGCTGCAAAACTTCAGGAATCCACAGTTATATTTCACAGAGGGCTTAGAAGCTTTGCTTTTGCTACAAAAGTGAGTGTAAGGCTACATCCCATGCTTAATCAGGCCTGACATTAAAAAAAAAACTAAATTTATTCCACTTCATTCCTAGAATATCCTACATACTCAGATCTGCCAACCTTTATGTATTTGTTTAGAAGCTCCTCAGTTTAACTCGTAGTATACAATGCTACAATAACGAGTACGAAACTACCTAGCACTCAAATATTTCACTCAAAAATACACCAAAAGAGTCTTCTCCCCCAACACCCCACCCAAATAAAAATGACGGATGAGCCAATTGACACATCTGGAACAACTGACAGTTGCGTAGGTGTTTTGAACTCTCTGATATTAACTAACCCCCTGGAAGCCCCTCCCCCAGACTATAGTGATCTTAAGGTTTATACAGGGTTTACGGTAACCACCTGGTGAGAAAAACCTGTTGCTGGTCTGTTTTAGTTCAAATCTAGATACTAGAAACATTTACATGCCAGAGACTATAGGAATTTTTAGAACAAGATGTATTAGGATATGAAGCATTAAAATCCATCCATCTTCAACCGCTTACTCCTTTTCAGGGTCACGGGGAACCTGAAGCCTATCCCAGGGAGCATCGGGCACAAGGCGGCCGGGGTACACCCTGGACAGGGTCCCAATCCATCATAGAGCACAATCACGTTCACACATTACGGCCACTTTATACATGCCGATCCGCCTACCATGAATGTCTTTGGACTGGGGGAGGAAACCAGAGTACCCGGAGGAAACCCCGGACCTGCAGACTCCGTGCACACACAGGGCCGTGTAGGGACTCGAACCCACAACCCTGGAGGTGTGAGGCGAACCACTAAGCCACCATGAGCCGAAAAGCATTCAATTATACTACTTCATTTAATATTCAAAATATTACACTAATTAAATGAACTAAATATACAATCAACACTAATTGTATTTGATAAATTGTTCATTCTGTGCTTTTTAAAACAAAAAATATTTATTTCTCAGAAGAAGTGTATTAAGCATCATTTACTACCTGAGTTAACAGAAGGCTGCATAGAAAAACGCGATTCTATAAATAAAAAAAATAATAAAAAAAAAAGAGAGAGAGAGAGAGACGGCCTGAGCTACTACAGCTTCCGTAGTTGATGGGGTATTCTTGGCGGGTAGGTGAGAATGTCAACATTGGGAGGGGGAAAATGGAGGACGTCGCTAACTGTCGGTCTAACGAGACCAGTTTAAGAGACTCAGGTCAAACAAGTGGAAACGCACGTTCAGTTGTGTCGGTACAGACCGGAGTCCCCGAAAATGTCCCGGTGAAATGTGAGCCGCGCCGGAGCAGACTGAAGGTCTTCAATAAAGTTATGGAGAAGAGTCTGCAGCGGCTTATAGCAGACGCGAGGTGACTAAAACTCTCCTCTGTCCTGTTTTAAATAAAACGCACTGGATATTACACAGTGTCCTGTAGATCCATGTGTATTTAGAGACGCTGACTTACAACGGCTTCTATGTGTTTTATCCGCAGCGATAGAATATTTGTGTTCATGCTAGTGACGTCACACATTGTTATATTCCTAATTAAAAACCTTAGTATGATTTTTTTTTTACAACATAGTCAAGAACATTAGCACACACTCAGTCGGCCATTGTAAGTAGATAAACCTCTCGTATTTGTGCACTAGTCTGTAGGTGTACAGTCAATGCCTGCAGCAGTAATGTGTCGTTTCCGTAGGAGTCGGCTCTTTCAGGTGAACAGCGAGAGCCGACTCGCATAAATGGGTCGCGTGGGGTTCCCCCCCCCCCTTTCTTTTCGTTTTTGTACTTTTTCATTTTCATTTTAAATCTTAATAAAAACACTTCAAGAATAAAACAAATTATATTTTCGATGTCTGAGCTGTTTGTAGTGTGAATGCTGGGATTTGTTTTCCCAGCCAACTATGTTTGGTTTCCTGAACGTTCTGGGAATGTTTGTTTTTTGGTTCCTAAAACGTTCAGAGCTAGTTTTAGTTCCTGTTTGGTTTTCAACTAATAATAATAATAATAATAATAAATCATTTCTCTATGTAAACATCAGGTTTGCATTGTGTTGCACATAATGGTTCGAAGAACGTTCCACTAATGTTCTCGTTACTCTGAAACTCTCAGGAACGTTACGGTAAGCCGTAAATAATTCCCTTAATAATGGTTACGAGAACGTTCCTGTAATGTTAGGGGACTATTCCCTGAACTATCTCTATGCAAACCTGTTACAACACTGATGCACCTCTGATTGGTTGTTTCTAATGTAACAAGCTACATTAATATATTGTGTAATAAAAAAAGCTGTGTATGGAGTCGTGTAGAGAATGCTGTGTACAGATTCTATTAAAATACAAATGCAAAAATAAAGATTTTTTAATTAAACGGTAGAGTTTCATGATTTTGTGAAACCTATTCGGTGATATTTAGGCAAAAAAAAAAAAAGTTCAGGAGCCGAAAGAATCGTCTCTTGTTTGTGAGCCGAACCAAATCGACTGACTCCTTGAAAAGACCCAAAATTCTCATCACTAGTCCATAGCCCCTCTGTTATTATGTTATTATGTGTGTCAGCCCATTTCTACCCCATCCGTCACTGTCGATGGACATCACGGGGGTGGTGAGGATTGATATTTCAGATGATATTTCATTGGCGTACATATGGATGGTTGCCCAACAACCAGAAAAATCCAGCTAAGCTCAATGCCTTTGTTTAACATATTAGTCATACAGACTTTAAACTGAAAAGAAGTGATGTTAAAAACCGATATTAACACACAGCTCTCCACGTGTGCATCGGTTCAGTTTCAACAGGTTTGCCCACTCGTTCCATCCGCTGTGCAAGCAGAATCCGCAGATGGCCGAGGTCATCCACAAGCAGTTCGTAAGCGATCTGCAGAAAGCTATCCAGGTAACATGCAGCCATATCTGCCTATTGAGATGCTGTTGTATGTTATATGTCACCTTATATATTTGCACAACCGTTCCTAGCTTCCTGTAAGCCTTTTACTACAAGTTAAATCTAGTGTCATTGGTACTGTATTCTCATTTTTGGAATGATAAGGACTAATTATTGCAATGGTTTTAGGATCACGGGTCCTACATGTGTAAGTAACCCGGAGCTTTTGTGTGTATGCAGGAGGACATTAACAAAGTGATAGAGGAAGGGGACCTGCAGGTGAAACTGGAGGAGTTGGACAGACTAGAAGAGCAGGCTAAAGACACACCAGGGCCTGCATGGTAGATTTGCCATATACATGGGTCGGGGCCATGACACTACCACTTAAATACAGTTTTTATTTTGTTTTTGTTTTCCTTTGCAACAATGTGATTTCTATTTCCATTCTTGGCAGCCTTCCAAAAGAGTCTTGATCACAAAAATGTCTGCCCAGAAATACTATCAATCTATGCATCTATATTTTGAACAGTCCAGGTTAATTATATTGTGCAAACCCATCAAGTGTTGGACTTTGCTCTCTCACTCTCTGCCAATGCTTTTGTTTGTTTCGCAGGCGACCCAGTGGCGTTCCTGAGCAGGATGTGTGCAGTGTGTTGATTCCCTATCACCGGGGGCAGGAGGAGTATGTGCGCAGAGAGCTGAGGAAGCTACAGAAAGAGAATGCGGCTCTAGCTCAGAGAGTACAGTCCGGCCGAGACACTATCACACACACGGAACAGTGTATATCAGCAGCCGTGGATGAGTGGAAGGTGACAGTTAGGGAAAGAGTCAAATATCTCACTGTCTATGTGTATTGTATACGTCATTGCTTATTACTTGCATTAAAGACATCGATGTTATATATTTATACGGTAGAATATAAATACATAGAAATTGTCCTTGAAATGCATGTTAAACTATTTCTTCATGTAACTGAATTAAATGTTTTATGTAAATGTTTCATATATATCTGGATATAGGAGTTGGCTTTAGTTGATGCTTTAACATCCACTGTATATTTATTAGAATCTTTCTTTATGGTAATATACAGTGCTGTGAAAAAGTATTTGCCTTTTGAAGAAAGAAATCTGATTTCTTCTGTTTTTGTGTGTTATACTAAATAGTTTTAGATCTGTAGACGAAATACAACATAAAACAAAGGCAACCCGAGTAAACACAATTTAATTTATTGAAGTAAAAATAAGTTATCCAACACCTCTCACCCATGTGAAAAACTAATTGCCCACTTAAACTTAATATATTTGCCAGCTTTTTTCAACGATAACCGCAACCAAATGCGTCCGATAACTGTAGATCAGTCTTTCGCTTACTTCTAGGACTAGGACTTACTCCTATGCTTTGGATCATTGTCCTGCTGCATAATCCAATTGCACTTGAGTTTCAGCTTGCGGACTGAAGACCGGACATTCTCCTGTAGGATTTTCTGGTAGAGAGCAGAATTCATGTTTCCCCTCAATTATTGAAAGTTGCCCAGGCCCCAAAGCGGCAAAGCATCCCCACACCATCACGGCTATATAACGGCTCTCGCTGTGGTCCTTTGGAGTCCCAGAGACTTTGAAATAGCTTTGTACCCCTTCTCAGACTGATGTATTTCAATCACCTTCTTCCTCATCTTTTCTGGAATTTCTTTCAATGTTGCCTTTGTGTGTTACTGGGTAAGATCTTTTAACCAACTTTACACTGTTGAAAAATTTCTATTTAAGTGTAGATTTGATTGAACAGGGTTTGCAGTAATCAGGCCTGTTTGCGTCTAGTCCAGCTGAACCCCGTTATGAATGCAGTTTCATAGATTTGGTCAATTAGTAACTACAGGGACAAATACATTTTCACACAGGCCCAGTTGGTATTGGATAATTATTTTTTTTGCTTCAATAAATAACCTTATCGTTTAAAAACTGTATTTTGTGTTTACTCGGGTTGCCTGAAACAATTTAGTATATGAGAGACACAAAAACAGAAGAAATCAGGATGGGGCAAATAATTTTGACAGCACTGTATAACAATAAACGGGTTCACTCCTATTTCTGACCCCACTTTCTGCATCGTTTCCCTGCAGGCATCTGTTGCTGATTTGGAATCGTTTGTCTCCTCATTTTGTCCATCTGAAAATTTTGAGTCTCTCTGAGCTGTGGACCAAATCAACGTTCGAACTCTATTTTAGTTATTTTAAAGCTCATTTGTATTGTTTTATTCTGCCAAATATGTTCCATTAAATCTGTTTCTTGTTGTATGTGATTCTCATTTGTGAGTTGACTTTACATCTTTATAATTAGAAATGTATTATCTCAGAATTGAAGGTAACTTCAGGTTCTTTACCTTAAGATGTGGTTCAGATTTTAATCCCTCCTGAAAAAACCTCCCAATAGAAACTATCACAAAATTCTAATGGTTTCCACTACAAATATCATTACAGACCATCAGCTGTTAACCATTAAAACCATTACCAAATGGTTTCCATTGTGTAGCAGGTCAGTCCTTAATGGTATCCACTAGACATAACATGCTATCAATAGAACACAGCGAATTACCAGTAGAGACCCACCACCCGTAGGGATCCTTACAGTTTCCATTAAAACCAATACAATTCCCATTTTTACCATTACCAATTTTACCATTAAAATCATTACAAATTCGGTGAGGTTTTCTATTGTTTTGGATTTTTTTTTCAGCAGGGATGTCTTTCAGTTCATTAATTTAAGAAAGTATAGACTTTGATTAAATCGAATACAAGTTCAATTCGATGAGAGGTTTGACACAAGTCATTTGGGGGGTCGTGAACATACAGAATATATATATATATATATATATATATATATATATATATATATATATTTTTTTTTTTTTCAGTAACCTGTGCGATCACGGAGTGTGACCTCCTCGACTGCATTATTTGGCTCTACTTATGTATGTGAGTCAGCCTTTTCCCACATGAAGATTATTAAGTCCAAATACCGTTACACAATGACTGATCATCATCTGGAGGTCTGCTTGAGGCTGGCTACCAGCAGCCCTGGCTGATTCTATTCAGTGCAAGTCACCAGAGTAAGGCATTGACCAAAATGTACTGAATTGTAGTGTGCCATAAGGGTTCATGCGGTTATACAAGGTACATGAACATACATATATATATAAAGTGTGTGTGTGTGTGTATATATATATATATATATATATATATATATATATATATATATATACATATATGTATGTTTCGCATCTTTAGTGTAGGTAGATCTCTTTGACTAGATATGTTAAAAGTAGCTCGCAAGTCAAAAAAGTGTGGGCATCCCTGTTCTAAAACATCCCATAGAATTTATGGTAGATCAAACGGTTACTAAAGAATTGTTCACATATTCCCGTCTTTACGGTAAATCAAACGGTTACTAAGGAATTGTTCTTATATTTCCGTTATTACGGTAGTGCCTGTGTTGATAACGAGCACCGGAACAGTGTTAGATCACACAAACCGGGTTTAACGTTTCCTTTAGGTATATTTATTGTTTAGAAATAGCCTTTATATATCCCTATATATATATTATTTTTTTTATTTTTTTTTAAGTCATGACAGAAATATTTTCAACTCTGTTCGGCCAAAGCGACGCTCAGGCGCCCCCGAGTTCCGCGGCTCTTGGTTTTGGACCGGGAAAACCGCCGCACCCGCAGAGCGCAGCCCCGGTGCCGCCTCAGCTCTCAGGACAGCTCGGGGATGAAGGGCCTACAGCCCGGAAACCAGGAGTCATCAACGAGCCGTTCTATTTACTGCGAGAACTGCCTGGTAAAGCTGATGTGATGATCTCCTGCTGTGTTAAGACATGCTGCGTTACAAGTCCACATCATCGTGTGTGTGTGTGTGTGTGTGTGTGTGTGTGTGTGTGTGTGTGTGTGTGTGTGTGTGTGTGTGTGTGTGTGTGGTTTATTGTATCAGTAGGAAACGATTTAACAGGAAACACAAACCTGATCACACACTACAATCTGGAACATGCATACAATAAGTTCTGCGGTAAGAAGGTGAAGGAGAAACTCAGCAACTTCTTACCAGAGTTACCAGGTGAGATGATGTCTACTGTGTATAGATGTGCTTCTGCTTCTTCTTTATTATTATTATTATTATTATTATTATTATTATTATTATCATCACAGCATGCAAAAACTGGCCGACTTGAAGCCAGGGATAACTTCTGATAGTCATTGCAGTTACACATCTGTACACATCTGTACCACTGTAGCATCTGCACATCCTTTTCTTGATGAACGTGTCTCCTGTAGTGACATGCAGCCGGGATCTGGTCCTGCGCTTTATCGTTTAGAACGTTACGCTGCACCGAAACCATTTACAGTTCCCGGTGATGCCAAATGTCGAATGCGATTGTTCTGTTCTGTCTGTAGGCATGATCGACAGTCCAGGCGTTCAGGATGGCAGTTCACTACGCTCCCTCATAGAGAAACCTCCGGTGTGTGGAAACTCGTTCAGCCCACTGACCGGAGCACTGCTGACTGGATTCAGATTACATACTGGACCGGTACATGCACCATACACACACACACAAAAAGCTCTAAAACCTCGACAACACACTGTGAATCACACACAAACACACTAGGCTGGTACACACATGAACACTACACTACATGCAAACACAGTAAGACCACAGGGTGCACGTGTATACACGCACGCTTAGACTGATGTACAGCACGGATTAGACTGTCACTTATACACACTCGGACTACGTGGGGGGGCAGACGACCTGACCAGACCACACACTAGAGTGCACACACACTCTTCTATCCTTACACACTACCCACACTTACCCATGCAATATATATGCACAGATACTGACCCAGTAGGTACACTATAACAACACACACACACACAAATGCGCACACACACTGAGAGAAATATGATGCTGTGTATGTTTCAGTATTTCATACCGAGTCTTTCTGTTTGCCTTTTAGCTTCCAGAGCAGTACAGATTGATGCACATTCAACCTCCGAAGAAGAAAAGCAAACATAAACACAGACATCATCGGCCTCAGGATCCCATTCCACCAGGTGACGCACACACAAACACAAACACACACTTGCACACAAAAAAAATCTGATGAAAATGGTACGATTAATGCGTTCGCACGAGTTTAAGTAATCCCGATATCGAGAACGCTCCTGATCCAGTCCGCCGTCTTGATTTCATTCTCCTCTACACTTTGCTTGGTGACGCTTTGCTAAAAATCCCCCAAAGAAGGACGTGTGGAAACGTGAACGTCATATTTCCGAGAAATTGATCGACTGATCATCTTTAAACTGCGATGTGTCCTGGACCTGATGCAGCTCTAACCTAAACTTTGTTCTAATCGCGCAGAAGATTAGATCGGATCGAACTCGGACATCGGCCTTAAGCCGATGTAAGACGTAGTGTTCTGACGCTGAAATAATCTGATAACATACACACGGTGAATTTGTGGGTTTTCTCTGAGCAGAAACACCGTCAGACTCCGACCCCAAGAAGAAGAAGAAGAAGCGAGACGACGATCCCGAGCGCAAAAAGAAAAAGAAGGACAAGAAGAAGAAAAAGGTGGGTGGAGTTATTGTGCACGATGAGGAAGGAAAGGAATGGCATAATAGGAATGGAATAATCAGGATACATAATCCTCCCCAGAACAGCAGGTCATGATGTGTCGTCTTAATACTTCAGAGATTTGAGTACTGCTAGTACAGTTAGTATTAATTAAGCACTATTGTTGTGTACTTGTTTTTTTTTTTTTTGTATCCATTTATAGTTACGTTACGTCCAGAAGGCATGTTGGATCCTCTTATGCTTTGAGTTCTACCAGCTATAACAGTCGTTCTCTCTGTTTTTCTCTCTCTTAAAGTCAATAAAATGAAAAAAAAAAAGGCAGCTTGTCGAATCCTGAATCCTTTCTTCACAAAAAGAGTACATACATTGAGTGCATAGTGTAAGAGAGCACATATGTTTGAGCGCGTAGCAAGTTTGGGACGTACTAAAACGTCACGTGACGCAAGTCGCGTAGTTACACACGATGTCACTGTGAACGACCTCCTCGTTGCATTTCAGCTTTTTTCATTGCCATCCCTCATGTCGTTTATACGGTATCATTTCATTTCCCGTTCCCTCGAGTTATTTCATTTCCCCTCTCTAAAATGCGTCAAAGCGTTACAGAACTCGCCCTCCTCCTTCACGCAGTGTTCCATGGAGCCACACTTCGAAAATCTGTCCTAATCTAAATAGTAGACCATCGGGGTACCTTTGGGAGACTAATTTCAGCATACTACGATTTGGGACACATTCCTTCTAATCTCGGATACGAGGACAGTAGGCGAATTGGGGCGCAGCAATGATCCGTTCATGAGCTTTAAAGTGGAATGATCAGATCTATGAGGTAGAACAAAAAAAGATCATTACACTAAAATTATTCTCTCTCTCTCTGTCTCTCTCTCTCTCTAACAGAATCGCCACAGTCCTGATCACCCTGGAATCACTGGCTCTCAACCCAACAGCAATAGTCTAAGATAGAGACACTGTATAGTGTATATATGTATACGTTGTGTGTGTGTGTGAGTGTGTGAGAGACTGAAAGAGTTTGAATGTGTGCCAATACCATGATTGTGTGCTCTTTTTCTTTCTAACGGACACTGATTACAGATCAGTTCTATTTCCAGTATTTTATTTTATTGTTTATTTTTGCTTCATCGTTTGATGACTTGAATAAATTTTTGGTACTCTACTGCAGCGGTCCCAAACCTTTTTTGCGCCACAGACCGGTTTAATATCAGACAATATTTTCACGGACCGGCCTTTAAGGTGTGGCGGATAAATACAACAAAATAAAATGATAGGACCGGCATAAAAACTGGGGTATTTTAAAAATATAATAATGAACGTGAATCCAATGTGAAATCGCAACTTTATTAGCAGCGTCCTGGTAACATCCTCTCTCCCCCCTAACGCTCTCTGGTCTCTATGGTAAGGTTTCAACGTATCACGTGACCGAGACAAGCGTCTTGACATGCGTCAAGAGTGAGTCGTAGAAGGATGTAACGGAGAGAATCCGGTCATTTTTCAGATCCAGATAATAAATAAAACGGAAATAATGTTAGTTATTTATTCTTTCTGTGCGGCCCGGTACCAAATGACCCACGGAGACGGTTGCTCTACTGCACAACCTGTCTTATTGTCCTGTGTGAATATACGGATAAATAGGAAGCGCTAGAGCAGGGATTCTCAAACTTCCAGGACAAGCTAATGCCCAATGGCATTAACATTTGACCGAGGCCTCACTTTTTCAAGATGTCTTTAAAACACATTAAAAATAGACATTTTTTTAAATTAATAATGACCGCTTTCATCTTTACATTACATTTCATTGGGAATTGTTTGTGTGTCTGTGTGTGTGTGTGTGTGTGTGTGTGTGTCTGTGTGTGTGTGTGTGTGTGTGTGTGGTTGTCTGAGAGTGAGAATCATGTATTTATTTATTTGTCACACCAAATTATTGAGGCGCCCCCTGGCGGCCCCCACTTTGAAAACTACTGCGCTAGAGTACTGAATGTCAGTTGTGTGATTCTGTACAGGCCCCGGAGCCAACGTGCAGCACAATCACGCAGAAGCTTAACACACAACACTAGAGGGCAGTGTGGATCAAGAAGAATTTTTTTGCAAAAAAGAAAAAAGAAATCTGAGTATGGTGCTAGTCTGTAATGCTTCCTGATAATTATGGAAAGTAACTGATGTGTTCAATTTAAGTACTCTGGGGTATATTTGTAGACACGATACACCGACTTTACTTTGTTGATTATTTATTAAAGCCTGAAGGGATTGTTTTTTGTTTGTCTAAAATTAAATTCTACCTTTTATGTTAAAATTCTTAGTTTACACTTGACAGTATTTATAGCCATAATAATTGTAATATTAGTTTCCACCACGGCAACAAAATTACAAACCCGCACACCTCCAGTCTGTTGTGTATACAGCAAACTATTGTACATAGTAAACCCACAGATTCTGATTTTCTAGACAATCTTCAATTTTTAAGTCGAGTAACATAATTACTCATGGGTGGAATCAATAAATCAGGAACATCCTGTATGTACGCTGCTAATTATTAAGGTTTTTATAGACCATTGGATCCAAAAGTCTGAGAGCGCTATTAATTGCCTCTGCAATTATTTGAGTGAAAAGTAGAATCTGAGAAATATTTAAATGAATTTCAGAGATTCTTAGTATTTAATACGTTCCCTGCACTCGAGCCGACACGGACTGTACAAAAACCCGATGATCCATTTTAGATCAAATCCAATGGCATCACTTCAAATCTATGCGTCTCCTCAGACTGATCATCTTTAGGCTTAGCACTTGGCACATTTGAATCCCACCTCCACCCTGAGTGTGCAGAGTTCGCATGTTCTCCCCGTGCTTCAGGGGTTTTCTCCCCAGTCCAAAAACATGCGCTGTAGTCTGGCTGGCATTTCCAAATCATCCATAGTGTGTGAATGTATGGGTGTGTAATTGTGCCCTGTGATGGACTGGCACCCCATCAGGTGTCCCCCGCCTCGTTCCCCGAGATAGGCTCCCAATTCCTCATGACGCTGTGTATATAAGCGGTATGGAAAATTCATGGATGGATGGATGGATGATCACCTGTATCCTATGAGGAACCATTCCTATCCTATCCTGATTCCTATCCTATCCTGATAACCATTATCCTATCCTGATAAGCGTGATCCCCATTGACAGAGCACAAGGACTCACTGAATGCTTTAATACAGATGAACAGGATGTGAATCATATGCTCTGACCATCACAGTAAACAGATCTGAACTCTAATGTACATCTATTGGAGAAATGTTGGTTTTTTTTAGGGATTTAGATTTGATTCAATTCTGTTAGACAGCAAGCTCCATCAAAATACCATCTGAGCGAATATCTTTTGGAAGAACAGTTCGGTTCTGGTGACGTGTAGACTCTACAGCAGGGGTGCCCGATCTTATCCGGAAAGGACCAGTGTGGGTGCAGGTTTTCATTCCAACCAAGCAGGAGCCGCACCTGAATCTATTGAAAGCCAGGAACTGATTAAACAGGTGGAATCAGGTGCGTCTCCTGCTTGGTTGGAATGAAAACCTGCACCCACACCAGCCCTTTCCAGATAAGATTGGACACCCCTGCTTAACAATGGACATTGTCTCAAAGCAGCTTTATAGAAACATTTAAACACTGGATACAGATTTGAAGCGTGTGAATTTATCCCTGTTGAGCAAGAAACCTTGAGTGGAACCAGACTCAGACCCATCCTTATCTGGGTTTCTCCAGGTTTACTCTGTAATGTGTCTGCTTACAAACGCTTAAGAAAAGAGCATGGAACACTGGGGCGTAAAACACTTCTCCAGTCAGATGCTGGTTTGAGGTATTTTTTAGGAATATAGTGTGTAGTTTGAGACATTAAACTTGCACATTAACCACATATATTAATCTGCTTAAAATGATTTGGCAGATCTCCTTGAGAAATTGCACACAAGTTTCCTAAAGCCAGTTTTATTTTGTTGAGTACAAAGAAAACACTTCATCTTTCTGCATATCTTTTTATTTGAAACCCCCACTTTCCCCTTCCCATGGCTTAGTGACCTCCACAAAGAGGCTGACATTGCTTTGGTTGCATCAGTGAACTGTAACGTACATTCAAAGATCTATAAAAGCAGATATTTTTTTATAAGGCACGGGTTCCACACAAACACACATCCAACGGACTGAAACAAAGTGAAATTTGGCCGTAACAACAAAAGTGCACTAAAAAGGGTAACATGTCTTAGTGTGACGTCACTTTGACCCCTGGTTATTGAAGGATGTGGTATGAATTGTCACAGAAGCTTTACAAGTAAGAGAACATAAATACAAAGCATGAACATCACTGTAGCACTAAAATATCGAGCATATAAAATAATACAATAGTAGTAATGCATTTGCAATAAAAGCCAACAAACCAACCACAAAGAAAATTTCCCTTGCGACAGCTACAGAGACAAAAGTACAAATAAAAGCACAGATCGAGAGCTAAAATATGTTAGAGTACGCGTATAAAGTTTTAAAACACAAATCCTTTAAAATATATTCGATAGCCTTTTCACGGTCTTTGGTGTTTGAAATGATAGCGTTCATAAAAAAAAATAAAAATCATCTATTTCTCATTTTCAAGACAAAAAGAGACTAAAATGACAACATGGTGAAGAACTCTTTGGTGAACGACACACGTTTCACAGACAAACTGACCGACCGGCCCCGGACTCAGCGTGACAGAGGCGACGATCGGCTGAGGTAGCTTGTCTACAGTCAAGTCAAGTGAAGTAGAGTGTGTATTCGGGGTGCTTTCAGCCTGTCAAGCTACAAAAAAAAATTACAAAAAAAAAAACAGCGGAAGTTTACGAAGCATTACGAGTAACAGCTATTCCGAAACCTTGCACGACCGCGTGTCGAACTTAGAAGTCCGGACGTCAAATTTTATGGCTTTAATGAAAAAATTCAGCACCGACGTGTCAAGCTAATAATGACTAATGCTAATCTGATACACCAGGTGTTACGCCGAGTTAATGAAAAAGCATTAACGTTCCTGTGATTGTTCCTTGGTGGATCTAGGCTTCCTAGGGCGCGTGTCCGTTAATGCCTTTGGCTTCTGATTGGTTGAGAGCCTCACTCTCTAAAGCAGCCTTGTCCCGTAATGCCTTCTCTTGCACCAGGTTTCGGCGGTGGTAGAACAGGTATCCGGGCAACAGAAAGCCGGCTAATGAAGAGATCAGCAGGCCAATGTTGATCTGATCGGTGGAGAAGGGCAATCTGTTATTCGTTCATTTTAATCACAAGACACAGGGTATAAACACTACATCAGCACACTATGTTATAGGGGATTAAATAAAAAATGTTTTGTAAAGATCCAGCTATAACATGACTGAACGGTGACCACATACTTTTTTAAGCTTTACCATTAATGAATAATAATTCATTGCTATAAAGAAGGCATTTGTAGTGGTTATGCTTTATTGCGCTCTCATACTTCACGCTACTAATTGTGATCAGAGCCACAAGCAGATTTAAAAATTTTGAATAAACACACGTTATTCTATCCATTTGTCTATAAATATTCAGTTTGGATTGTTAAATGTTGTCATCTAGACAGGGTAAATTAAATACAAAAAGTCTATAAAAGTCTGTAAGAACTTGTTCCTTCCTCGATGAGCTTCCTTCAGCTGAACAATTTCTATAAGTGCCTGTGATTGCATTTATATAACAGAGGACCTGCTAGAAAACTAACGCTAAGTTGTTGAATCGTGAACAGAATTTTTTTGTGTAGTTTTGTATTAAACATACAGTTAATACTAGAGATAGGATCGGTCTGATACCAAGGAGCGGTTTTGGGTTGTACCAGCAAAAACTGGTGGACTGGAAATTGGGGGAAATATGCCCTGTAAACAAATATACAGCCCCCTCCGGAAGTATTGGAACAGCAAGGCCGATTCTATTGTTTTCACTATACATTGAAGATATTTGGGTTTATTAAGATCAAAAGATGAACGAGATGATAGATCAGCTTTCGTTTCCACATATTTACATCTAGGTGTGTTAAACAACTTCGAACAGCTCACCTTTTGTTTGAACCCACTCGTTTTTCCAAGTGATCAGAAATACTGGAACATGTCACTGATAGGTGTTTCTTGCTGCTCGGGTGTGCCCTGATACACCGATTGTTTAAAGAATTAATGTCTCTAAATGAGCCCTAGGTTTCACCTGTGAGGACTGCATTTGTTGTTAAAAAGGTAAAACCAACATAAAGACCCGAGCTGTCTATGGGAGAAAAGCAAGCTGTTTTGAAGTTGAGAAAAGAGGGAACATCTATCAGAGCCACTGCATGAGCATTGGGCATAGCCAGTAAAACAATTTGGTATGTCCTGAAAAATAAAGGAACCATTAGTGTACTAACAACTAGACATCAAACATGTTCGTCAAGGAAAACAACAGCAGGTGATGACAGAAACATTGTGAGAGCTGTGAAGAAAACCCCCAAAACAACAGTTAGTGACTCCACCAACAACCTTCACAGGGCAGGGGTGAAGGTATCACAATCTACCGTTCGAAAAAGACTTCAAGTGCAGAAATACAGAGGCCATAACACAAGATGCAAACCACTCAGCAGCAGTAAGAATCAGAAAGCCAGATTGGAATTTGCTGAGAAATACAGAGATGAGCCACAAAAGTTCTGGAAGCAAGATTAATCTCTATCAAAGTGATGGAAAGGCCAGAGTGTGGAGAAATAATGGATCTGCTCATGATCCAAAACGTACAGGCTCATCAGTTAAGCATGGTGGAGTAGCTGTCATGGCTTGGACTGCTTCTGGAGCATTCTCACTAATCTTTATTGATGATGTAACTCGTGATGATCGCAGCAGGATGAATTCAGATGTCCATAGAAACAATCTGTCTGCCAATTTACTGCAAAATGCATCTAATCTAATTTGGAGGAAAATCATCATGCAGCAATGAGACAACGATCCAAAACAAGGTTTTAGACTGGCCAATTTACTTGAAGACTATCTGTTCCTATACTTTTGCCCACCAAAGGTACCATGTTTTCGTTGTTTAACACATCTATATGTAACTATCAGGAAACAAAAGCTGAAATTCTGGTCTATCCTCTCATTCATCTTTTGATCTTAAACCTAAATGTCTTCAAAGTATAGCGTAAACAACGTAATTGGCTTTGCTGTTCCAATACATCTGGAGGTAGTTTCAGTTGATTGTTGCTTGTCAATAAATACTTGGATGTGTACTGATATCAGTTAGTTAGCACGGTTTCAGTATCAGTATCGGAAAAGAAAACGCGGTATTGTGTCATCTCTAGTTAACGGTAAGACTAAGGCTGCTTTCACCAAGACAAGGTAGATCAAGGTAATGTAGGCATTCCTGTATACACATTGACAGCGCGCTGAACTGAGCCTTATCGGGAACTCGTTATAGTTCTCAGTGCTTGATCGTACAGATCTGAACGTGAGTTTTGCTTGTTTTTTGTATCTTGCTTAACACTGACATGGCGATTGTCTCCTATTGGCTGATCCATATGTCAAATTACAGTATGTTCTGTCAAGTGTAACTCAGGTGAGGTGTCGAAAGCAGATGCCAGACTGTAATCTTGACACATCGCCATGCCTTTGTGAACTGTCCTCGTGAAGTGAAACCAAGAGATGGCAAGAGATAATGCGCAATAATATAACTGTACATTGCGCAATAATATAACTGTACCTTGTAACTGTAATATAATATTGTAACACTGCCAAACACCATCTGCTAATAGTATAGTGCTGGCTGTCATCTAAATCACAGCTTTATAATCTAATATGTGTCTATATTCAATCTCCAGTCTCAACATTTTGTCAACGAGTCTTCAGGATGATGGAGTTTACACTTTGTGGTTTCTTGGGAACATGACAAGCTATGAGAAGCTATACTATGATAGCAGAAACTCCTTTGTTTTGTTCCGATATTATTATACTGTATGTTGTAAAGTGTTCTCTGAGTGAGCGTCTTACCCAATAGCCATCTCCCTTTAGTGGTCCCAACATGGCGATGAAGAGTGGCTGCTGCAGCAGGGCAACCACAGCGCTGATCATAGACTGCAGCCCAGTCAGAGTGCCAAAGTGGTTAGATGGGTAGCTGAGAGAGAGAGAGACAGAGAGAGAGAGAGAGAGAGAGAGAAGTAGAAAGAATACCTGCGTGAAGTTGCCCCCCCCCCCACCAACGCAAAACATCAGCAAAATAGTCTCAATCGTTTGTGCTTCGTTTGTGCTGGTTTGTGCCGTTAAAATTTTCGTTTGTGCTGCTTCGGTTCCGGAGATATTAAAGGAATATTCAAAGGTCATTCTGGGGTCACCCAGCCCCCCCACATGCTCCAAATTAACCCGAAATGGTCTCAATCGTTTGTGCTTCGTTTGTGTTGGTTTGTGCCGTTAAAAGTTTCGTTTGTGCTGCTTTCGTTTTTAAGATATTAGACATTTAATTATGGCACGGTGACGTCACCAGCCCCCCACATGTTCCAAGTTCATTCAAAATAGTCTCAATCGTTTGTGCTCCGTTTGTGCTGGTTTGTGCTGATAAAAGTTTCGTTTGTGCTGCTTCGGTTCAGGAGATATTAAAAGAGAAATCATATCATCATTTGTTCAATAAACAATTCTCTTTACTTCATTCACTTGTCTCTCATGATTGAACTTTTCATTTATTTAAAGGAGAATAATCTGTTACACTTCACTCCCACCACTAGGTGTCGGTGACACTTCTGCTCATGGTGCTCTTGTGGAAATTAGTGTTGTTAGTATAGGAAAAGTCGACACAGTTACTAAATAAAAATTCTGGCCAGTGTAAGTACAATTTTTTAACACTGTCAGTTAGAATATTATTAGTTAACTTTAATCATAATGGTACAACTTTCAAAGAGCTAAGATTGTCAATGTTTCTTGAACAGAAAACTCATTGTTAATACTGGTATGGCTAATGGAGCTATGCAATGCTAATTACCATATTTTCCTTGTATTCTGGCAAATACAGTAATACACGAAAACAAGTTTACAGTGTATGACCTTTTTTGCATCAGGATTATTTCAGTGGGTAATTATGTTCTGCTTATGCCAGATGCCTAAGAAAGCAGCGGTCGACAGGGGTGCCATTTTCACAGTCCTCTGTTCATCAAAAGAGGCCATAGTCCAAAATGGCAACATAGCTACTCCGAATCAGAGCATCTGGACAGAGCTTAGTGAGCAGCTAGAAAACAGGATCACTACAAAGGCTCTATATACCTTTGTTAAATTGAACAGACACAACATCTGGACTGCTTTAGGGTTTGATTTTAAAAATGATCATGAAACAAGTGGCAGTAGTGATGACACTGATTTTGAGCCAGGGTCCCTTTCCCATAAGACCAAAAGATTGCTGGACTTTGGTCTTCAACTTCCATTTCAGACATGGATTGAATTCATACTTGAAACAGTTCAATATAAAAACAAGTTCTCTAAAACACAAAAAAGGGAATATACTATTTTGAAGCCTGGCATCTGGACACATGTAATAAATCATCACATTTGGGAAGAAGTGAAAAGCCCCTGTACATTTGTTTTTAAAAGAGCCAAGGTCTATCCATCAGTAACAGAGAAATTCCTAGAAAACAGAGGTAACTGTAAGGAATGTCATGGCCACATTCACATAAAATGTGACAGAGAGCCTGAAATGAACAGCCCAATGGTGCTCAAGTGTTTAATTAAAAACACAGATGAGTCCCTGCACACTGGATGTTCAAAGCGTCCAATGTCTGGTAACTTGCGTGTGCATATAGCCAAAGAACTGTGTGAGGGTAGAATGGAACCCCATGTATGGAGGGCATCAGAGGCAACAAAGCTGATGGATTTTGGAGATCCTGAGCCAAGCTATCTTCCTAATTTGGCCACTCTGCGCAAAGCAAAGCAAGAGAGAAATGACTTAGAATTAGGTGACAAGGATCCTACATTGTCACGGCAGATGTTAAAATATAGTGCACCTCACAGTGGTAGCATTAAAGACATTGGACTAGACAAGTTCTTCTGTCACTACTGGAGTCAAACACAAATGTTTATGTACAAGTCATTATCAAAGAAGTCTACTAACCCCACTGTGAGTTTTGATGCAACTGGCTCAGTGGTGAGGAAACTACAGAGACTAAATGGCATTATTTTAAGTATTTCCGGAACCGAAGCAGCACAAACGAAACTTTTAACGGCACAAACGAAGCACAAACGATTGAGACTATTTTGAATGAACTTGGAGCATGTGGGGGGCTGGTGACGTCACTGCACCATCATTAAATGTCTATTATCTTAAAAACGAAAGCAGCACATACTAAAACGGCACAAACCAGCACAAACGATCGAGACTATTTTGGGTTAATTCGGAGCATGGGGGGACTGGGTGACCACAGAATGACCTATGAGGAGCACAAAAAACCCTCTATGAGTCCATCCATCCATCTTCTATACCGCTTATCATACAGGGTCGACGGGAACCTGGAGCCTATCCCAGGGAGCATGGGGCAGAAGGCAGGGTACACCCTGGACGGGGTGCCAATCCATCGCAGGGCACAATCACACACATTTATACATTACAGACATTTTGGACATGCCAATCAGACTTCCACGTTATCAGACTACCAGGAGGAAACCAGAGTACCCGGAGGAAAACCACGCAGAGAACATGCAAACTCCGCACGCAAAGAGCAGCATCAGGAATCGAAGGAGGTGTGAGGCGAACGCAGCTGTTTGTACGAACCTGCTCTGTAAGCTGTTACACAAATTTAGAAAAAATCAATTTAGGCTGCAACAATCACAAAAAAACAAAAAACAAACTGGAAATAGTAACTCTCTCTACACAAGTCTGAACTACGAATTCTCCAAACTGGAAATGCCCCATGTTCCCGTCCCAGTCCCCTGAAGGACTGACGAAGTACTACCTGCACCTGCATACTGCAGCACGAATATTATTTATGATGAAATGACACTCGCCTGTTAGGTGTCCCAGAATTTCCAAACATTTCAGCTCCCTGTTTCTTAAAAACTGCAGCAGGCACCAATTGAACAGTTTGGCAACGTAAATCAATTCATCAAATTTCTAAAAAATCTTTCCTTTCCAGTTGCAGGATGTAAACTTTTTATAAGTTCCCTCAATAGAGTTGGCACATAACCTACAACCAACCACATAAATTCTACCTGGAAACGTGTATAAAAGTATTTAGGTCCGAAATTTTGAGGTTATGGTGAGCAGAAAGTATCAACGCTTTTCTGATGCAGTGATGATGGATGACTGGCACATTGGTTACGACTAATCTGCACATGTTTCATTCATTTTTTTTGCTGAATGAATTCCCATTAACATAATGGACGGCTGAGGACTTGTAAAATAAAAAAAGCAAAAAAGCAAAGCAAAAAAAACGTGTGTGTATACTTACACAGCAGCGTACAGGCCTCCACAGCAGGAGTGGATGAAACCTCGGACCATGGTGTGCAAGATAAAGGTCAAGATCTATACACAGAGTGAGTGACACAGTGGGAAGACAAATAGTCAATAACCAAAACCAGATGAAGGCTAAAACGAGCAGTACAGAGTGGGAGACAACGGGTCTGCAGATCACACAAGCTCATTAGCGAATCAGAACACCAACTTCATACAACAATCGAGAAATGTGAAAACGTTCACGAAAACAGGTAGTTCTGAATTCCCCTGCTGTCTTCCCACTAATTACACTATTCATACAGTGATAACACACCCTCAATGACGGGAAATAATAAAGGAACGCGCCATTGGAGTGTGGGCTACGTGCAAACATTAGAGAAACATGACGAGACACACACACCACTCAGAGAGAGAGAGAGAGACAGACAGATATATCATATAGACAGAATGGATATAAAAAGTCCACACAACCCTGTTAAAATTGCAGGTTTTTATGATGCAAAAAAAAAAGAACTCAAGACAAACCCCGTCATATATTTTTCCATCTTCAATGATAAAAAAAGAAAAGAAAATGAATAAAATGTACAATGACCTGGTTGTCTAAGCATGCACACCCTTTGATAATGGGGTATGTGAAGGTGCTCAGAAATAAGCACATTAATTAATGACATTCAATCTGATGTTCAGAAATAATTATCACACCATCTGCCTTCCAGGAAGTGATTCTGAGTAACCACAAATAAAGATCTGCAGTTTTCTGTAGAACCTTCTTGGTTTCATCCGGCTGCTGAAGGCATGGACCACAAAGAGCTTACAGAGCATGTACGAGATGGGATTGTCAAAGGGTATCAAACATTACAGGGGTATAAAAGAATTTTCAAAATATTAGATGCACCGTGGGAACACTGTGAAAGTCATCATCAACAAGTGGAGAAAATGGGGCACTACGACGGCAGTACGAAGAACAGGGTGTCCCTGCAAAATTGACCAAAGGATATCTGGCAAGTACTGGTCACACTCCACATGTGACAAAAATCTCTCGTATTCTTCGCGAGTCTGGGCTGTGGGGTAGGCTGGCTAGATGGAAGTCTGTTCTCACGAAAAAAAAACCCCAAAAAAACCCATCCAAGCCCAACTAAATCACCCCAAACCATGAGGCAAAATGTGTTATGGTCTAATGAGACAATTATTTTGGTCCAAAGATGTTTTGTGCAATAACAAGACAACTTATGTCCCAAAGAACAACAAAGAACCCACGGTGATTCACGGTGGTGGCAGCATCATGCTATGAGGCTGCTTCTCTTTGGCTAGGACTGGGGCTCTAGTCAAGATAGAGGGAATCATGCATAGCTCCAAATACAGATCTATTTTGGCACAAAACCTGCAGGCTTCTGTTAGACAGCCGAATATGAAGAAAGATTTAAACGTCCAGCACAATAACGAGCACAATAATCTTCAGAAGAAGAACATCAATGATTTTGAATGGCCCAGTCAAAGCCCTGATCTAAAGCCTATAAAATAAAAAAAACTTACTTTGGCACTTACACCTCTACTCTGCGCACTTTGCTTCTTCTGGAACTCAATTAATGGATCTTATAAGGTAGCGCTACTTGTATTGTTCTCTGCTCGATATATCACTTTGCTTGTATTTTCTCATTTGTAAATCGCTGTGGATAAAAGCGTCCGCTAAATGAATAAATGTAAATGTATTAAAAAGCTGGGGAGATCCCCTCACAATGTGATCGATGTAAAGCATTTTTGCAAGGAAGAGTGGAATAAAACTGCAGAAGATGCTTTAGTGTTAGTTAATGGTTGAGCACACATATGCAGCCAGTGTGTGTCTCTGTGTGTGTGTGTGTGTGTATATATATATATATATATAACAGGGGTGTGTAGACCTTTATATCCAATGTAGATAGTTTGATAGATAGTCATACCTAGATCAGCCTGACAAACACAGACAGACAGACAGCAGATAGACAGACCGATAGATTAAAATATAACTCTTCATCTTCAGTTCTTTACATGTCTGAGGCTTTGAATAATTCTCTAAAGCAAACAATGTCTCTTGCATGGCCCTCTAAAGAGCATAGCATTTATAATAATGAGGAACAGCTGGAACATTATCATCTGTGCCAGAGCATTAGAAGCTCAATAAGGCTCAGACACAGGATTGACTTTTCCGAATGAAGGATATTCACAGCATCAGACTTGAGTTCAGACAAGTACCTGCTAACCGAACAGCTGTAGAATCTGTGCCAAGGTGTACTGAAGCTCTTCTGCTGGTTCTTCCTTTAATTAGAGACCTATCTACAGTATATTTACTATCAAATGCGCAATTAGGAGGCTCTACAGTTGTACAATTCAAGTCCTTAATCTAAATAATTATCTTTTGCCCCCATCTCTGTGTCTGTGCTTACCTGCAGTGGCAGGTTGTCAATGAGCGACATGATGCCAAAGAGGACGAGCAGGAGGTTGGTAAAAGTGAAGGCTCTCATGGCGTTTGTCAGTTTCTGGATCTTTCTGTCACGCTTTGGTTTTGAGCCGGAACCGCTACAGGACAAGACAGTCGGAAACATCTTCACATATTTGTTTATTACTATTTCATCTCCTTTTGACCACACTGCCCACCGTTACAGGGTGTTTCTGTCACCGTGTCCATGTGTGTGTCTCACCGTTTCTCTCCATTTACAGGGCTTTTTTCATCCTCACACTCCTTCATCTTCCAGTCCATGATGTAGCCAATCAGAGGACACGTGAGCAGGCACAGAAGCTGCAGTGTACCGAAGATGGATGCATAAAAGTTCACTGTGGAGAAAAAAACCCCACATACACGCACACATTAGTACACAAACAGCTCAAGGCAGAAAGCACAAACATAGAGGGGGTTTAAAATGGGGCGACTAATTTACACAACGTGTATATAAAAATACACAAGACTTTTTCGGATTCTGTCCTACACATGTGTAAATGTAAAACTTCGAAATCGATACGAGTATTCAAGTACCTGCAAGTGATGACATTAGTCGTTTTTTAATGCGAAATCTACTAAACTTTACATTATTACTTTCAATCTTTTTCTAATCTTGGATCATTAAATGGCAGACCGCAAGGCAGATCCAGGTAGATGTGGCTCAGGTGGTAGAGCGGGTTGTCCACTAATCGCAGAGTTGGCAGTTTGTTCCCCGACCCATATGTCTCCACATGCTGAAGTGTCCTTTGGCAAGATGCTGAACCCCAAGTTGCACCTGATGGCAGGCTAGCACCTGGCATGGCAGCTCAAAATGTCCAGGTCCACTGGCAGAAAAACAGCTCCAAAACATTAACGAGCCGCCACCACCATATTTAACCATGAACATGAGGTACTTTCCACATGGCTACCTCTCTGTGTGCACCAAAACCATCTCTGGTGTTTATGGCCAAAAAGCTCTATTTTAGTTTCATCTGCCCATAGAACCCGATACCATTTGTAGTTCCAGTCGTGTTTGGCAAACTGAAGATGCTCGAGTTTGTTTTTGGATGAGAGTAGATGCTTTGTTCTTGAAACCATTCCAAACAACTTGTGGTGATGTAGGTGACTTCAGACTTCTGACCCCAAGACGCCACTAACTTCTGCAATTCTACAGCTGTGATCCTTGGAGATTTTTTGTTCACTCGAACCATCCTCTTCGCAGTGTGTTGAGACGATATAGACACACGTAATAACAGTTCCAGTTGACTGGAACTTCTTAATTATTGCCCTGATGGAGTAAATGGGCATTTTCAATGCTTGTGCTATTTTCTTATAGACACTTCCCATTTTGTTAAGCTCAACAACCTTTTCCCACACATCATGGCTATATTCCTTGTTCTAACCCATTGTTATGAATGACTAAGTGAATTTGTCCTCTGCATTACCTGATATTTATGTGAAATCGTTTGATATCCATGAAAGCAGTGTATTTATGGAACATTTTTTCATTTTAACAAAAGTTTAAACAATAAAGACAAATGTTCACAGCCTTCTTTGCTCATATTTACCAAGAGTGGCAATATTAGAGAAGGGCACTATAGGTGGGCATTGTGGCAAAAATTCCCTCATTAATTGTTAGGCTGAAAACGATAAGCGCTGTTAAAACACTGAAGCACTGATTGCTCTGCAGGCATCTGACCCCAAGTCAAATCTAATTGATGATCCCTGATTTTTTAGGGACTGAAGTGTTGGAAGTCCCTTATTCAAGGCCCAAAAACTCTGGTTTGGAAATCATGCAGTCACACAACAACACTTACAGAACTGAAAGAACATGTCATCACCTCACAAGTTGACTGAAAGTGAAAAACCACCAGCCAGACTAAAACAACTGTGGTGGGAGACATGTTCCATCCTGGTAGAGGTTAGTAAACAACTAACACCAGCTGAAAGGATAGTCTTGCTGTTATCATTGTTTTGTTGATGGAGCAAATATGAGATGCTTTATTTAGACTCCAGATGTCACTATAACCAACATTCAAATCAGAAATATAAACCTATTGTCCCATTCCTTACCTTTATTTTCAGCTTCTTTTTCCAGTTCCTCGGAGGCTGAAAAGGGCAAAGAAACAAATGTAATCAATTCAATTAAGGATTGAATAATCAACAACATAATCAGAAGACATAGTGAATCTCATGAGTACTGCAAATTTCCAATTGCATTGTAGCACAAAGACCATTAAATGGTAGCGCGAAGGAGCATCACGTTAAACGCTGTCTCAACCAGTGAAAACGTTTTTTAACTTTATGTTGTTTTGGGGAAACTTTCCCCAGGTCAGTTATGATTCCTGGTTTACGTATATGCATGCACACTCACGGTGAGGGTCTCCATGTGTGACCAGAAACTCCAGCAATTTGTTCATGGCTCCCATGTAGAAGATGATGCGCAGCTGAGTCATCCCCATGGTAATCAGGCTCCACAGGAAGATGGGAGAAAACACGGAGCGGCGGAAAGGAATGGAGGCTAGAGCAGAGAAGGAGAAAGAAAAATGTCACATCAACTCTATGGACGCGTTTGCACCGATTGAGCCATTTGCAGAGTCTGAAATTGGAGCGAAATCGATGCTGTTTTTTTTGTGCAATTTGGTTTGGTACGTTATTTTAAAAAAAGCAAAAAGAAATTCGGCGGAGTGGAAAAAGGGCTGATTTGGCCGACGAACAAAGGTAAACCGTTGTGTAGTGTGTGTAGATATTAGGAAGATATCTATATTAAAACATTTTGCGTATCAGATTCCGATTAAATTTTTCATCTTTTTTCTTTTGTCCAAATATCCAGAACACGTCGTATTACTAGAACACGGCCGCACTACTTGAATTTTGTTCGATTCAGCGTCCGACAGCTTCCTCACCGCAAAGTCAAAGAAGTCTTTCCTGTCTTTCGGATGAGACGTTAAACCGAGGTCCTGACTCTCTGTGGTCATTAAAAATCCCCCGTGTCCTGGCGAAATTCCCCCATTGGCCCTTCTCTATCATGGCCCCATAATAATCTCCATCTCTGAATTGGCTCCATCATGCTCTCCTCTCCAATAGCTGGTGTGTTGTGGGCGTTCTGGAACACTATGGCTGCGTTGCATCATCCAGGTGGATGCTACACACTAGTGGTGTGTAGCATATTATGTACAGCACGTTGAGTGTCTAGAAAAGCGCTATATAAATGTAACTGTAAAGCACCCATGACTCCATTCAGACCTGGTGGTTTCATGCATCTTGTATCTGCACCTGGATCTGACAGGACTTTGTGTGTATTGGAACCATAGAGCTATGACTCCTTACTTAATTTAATTATTATTTTTTGACCGGGAAGGTTGATGACATCACGACGTGATTACGTTACAAAGCGAAAAGCTAATCGTGTTCCAGCGAAAGTTACACCTACAGTGAACACAGGTACATCTAAAAGAGTGAAAAAAAAAGAAAACATACACAGTTACACGGGAGAGAGCGAAGATTCTAGATAGTGACAGCAGTGAAAGTTCAGGCGAAACTGATAATGACACAAACTCTCCTCATTCAGACCCTGATCTGTCTTCATCTTCAGCATCAACCAGTGCGACTGACACTGCAGGGGTTTGGAGTCATAACCTGACCATTTCTGTGCATTCGTGAAAACACTACCTGCCGATCTGATTATCAGCAGAAAGTTAACTTTTGGCGCTAAAATGCATTTATTTATTTAGTATTTACATGAATTTATTCAAAGGTATTGACCACGCTGATGCTTGTATGGTACTTCTAAATGAGTAGAAGGATTTTACAGTGTTTTTTGTCATTTCTCTAGTTAATAATTGTGCTCCAAGTGGAGTAAAAACATCGAACTGCTTCATTTTCAAAGTAATATTACACAAATACATTATTATAAGTTGTTTGAAGGCCTAAAAATGTTCAAATTAAAATCTTGATTTTGCGGTCAATTTTGGCCCGGGAACTCAGGGTTGGAATGCTGTTTCTGTGGGGAATATAGGGTTGTGGGACATAATACTGTGGGAACTAAGGGGTAACAGCTTCTGAGCTCAGAGGGATGTAATTGTTTGGCTTCTAAGAACATTCAGCTGATAAATATAGATATAGATATTTATATATAAGCCTGAGGGGAGGAACTGAAAATTAAAGAATAAAGGGTAACCAATAAATTCTGGAATTCAGACATTATTAAAGGCTGGTTTAAGTACCAGGTCTGGCTATTCAGACCCCCCATAAGACTCTTATATATAGTCTAAAAAGGAGATGAGACAGACTTAAAACTTCTGTCATTGTCTCAGTCCATGAAGAGCTTTGTTTACCTGCATGAACCTGCATGACCTCTGATTAGGTGATTTAAAGCTCACCAAACTGTACTTTAAGCAAATCAAGATTATTACTGAGCAAATCTCGCTTTGACATACTTGACCCCGGCTATAATTTGCTTACCTCTGTCTGTCTGTCTGGTCAGATGCCCATCACTGACCTAAAAACCGTTATAGGGCAAACACTGCCCGTCAGAACTGGTACCAAAGTCCTTGTTTGACTACAGCACTGTCGTTTCTTAGGTCAGCAGAGCCATGGTGCTGTGTGTGGGTGCGCGTGTTTGTGCTGATATAACATACGCGTTGCAACATGTGCTGCGTCAGTCAGTTTGTCCCTTGAGTTGTTGAGCTGATCTTGTTTTTTCTCCTCCACTGAGGTCAGAGTGTGTTTCTGAGCATCATCACCTGAACGCATCTTCTTCCTGAGAGAGTGAAACATCAATTGTACTCGGTAAATTTTATTTCACTGAAACAAGAGTTTCAACATGTTTCTCTGTAGTGAGGAAGGAATAAAAATTGAGATCCTTATAATAAAAGTCTAAACTCACTTATAATAAAAGTCTAAGGGCAGTTGCTGAATTCTGATAACAGACATTGAAAATAACTGGAAGAGTTCAAATACTTATGAAGCCACAAGCCATTCATGTTGGCATACACTTCATCCCACAGTGACACTAGCCAATCGCGGGCATCTGTGAGCCCTTGGACTTAAAACGTTAAAAACATTTCACTTCTTCTCTGTGCTAATCACACATATGCTACAGATTCTATTGATAAAGTATGTAACACACACTGATAGAGACTAAAGACTTTAATTCTCCCTTTAGGCCTTCACACGCTGACAAGAGAAAATACCAGTCATACTGACACTATGAGTCTCAAATGGGTAGGTAGAGATCTCTTTAGAATTGTGCTCTCTCCTTCATTACATTAGGACATTTTAATATATCATTATGTGTGTGTGTAATAAATTAAATTTTACACTGACATCTCCTCCATCTCCTCAGGTGTGCGGAATGACTCCAATGGCCAATTCAGTAAACAGTTGATAAAAATCAGGAGGGCAAGACCAGACCAAACCCACATGATCACGGTGAATGGCACCCCAGCATCATATATCAGCTATTGAGGGAGAGAGCGAGAGAGAGAGAGAGAAAGTTGATTAACAAAGATCTTGTTTTCATGCTGAATGCACATTTACAATTCTTTATTTGAATAAGTTCATCCAGTGTTCTCCTCATATAACCTGAGGGGCAGCACAACCAACCTATCGTTCATCCTCATTTCTGATGCAACAGGTGTTCAGCTTTGCACTATGCAAAGAACTCCAGCACTTGCCTCGTGGCGCTGTCACGCCTCCTTCTCTTTCTCACAGTTACGGATTACTTAAAGGTTATATCTGGTAAAATGCCAACATGCCTTTTTTTTTTTTTGGGCAGTTCCCCCTACAGTGCTTTCAATTATTTGAATAATTATTATGCCTAATACAAACTAATACAGTTTAAAATACAGTAAGGGCTTGAACTTGCAAAATGGGAACAGTGTTACAAAATACATGATCTCACAGATAAACTATACAGTCAACAATAATGTAGCTGCTGGGAATGAATGTGTTATTATTAGAGACGCACCGATGCATCGGCCAACACATCGGTGCATCTCTAATAATAACGTGTTCTTTCCCAGCAGCTACATTATTGTAAAGGCTATTTTTCACGCTATGGGCCATCAGCCTATAGTTTAAAAACAACCGATGATCAGGGCCGATTATCTCCTGTCGATCAAAAAAGGGCGGGAAAACACATGGATTTCGTGCTGTGTGTAAAGATTCTTTTGTGTGGAATGACAATTAAACTGCAGTTTGTAATCTCTGTAATCTCTGCCCTGGTAAAATTTTACACCGGACGCTGCAGCAGTGAAGCCACGTCGAGACTAATCCCCCCCAACCCCAGTACTCCATTGAAAGATTTAAATGAAGATGAGTCGACAAAAAGGTATATATTGCACAGAAAAAGTACTGTATCTCATATCCACTTAATGTTAATATATAAAAACGTTTACATTATATATGACCAGTTTGTGGTGAGTGAATGTGAGACTAACAGGAGATTTTTTAGAATTCAGTCAATGTTAATATGAATGAATAACATTCAATAAGTGAAGAAATCATACTTTAATCTTCAGAAACGAGTTCATGTGTTCATATTAATTAGAATAATGGGTTTTCTGTTTATGAGACCAGTTACTGTGAAAGATCTTGTCTGAATTGTGGAATTAATTATTATTAATTTATAAAAGGCAGAACTATCTGTATCGGTCGATATCACTCTGAATAATCGGTTATCGGCTGAAAAATTTCGTATCGGTGCATCTCTAATTATTATAGATGGACTACAACATAAGAACTTCTTCAGGGTTTTTTTCAGCTTGTTTTAAGTACACTTCTGTGTCTTGACATGTTAAAGTCTAACTTTTCCTAATTCCCATGCCATATCTGTTCTATAACACGTTAACCCAGCAAAACCGGATGTTGGCAGCACATGCACACAGCACAGCACTGACCCCACCTTAAAATGCATCACATTTTGTAGAGACTTGAATGAATTGAATTGGGATTTTTACCAACTGATGTACCCAATATGTGTGACATTTGAGTGTGCAAGCTCTGTCAGATTGGATGAAGACCACTGGTGAATGGCAATTTTCTACTCAACAGATCGAAGTCTGGACTTTGACCGGATCATTGTTTCTTAGTTTTGAACCAACATAGATTTGGCAGCTTGCGTAGGGAACCTCGGTTCCAGTATCATGTCCCTTGCAGACTGGAACGGATTTTCTTCTAGGCTTGCCACAGTTGCAATCAAAACTATTCAACCCCCATTGCAAATCAGGTTTATCGTCAAAATTGACAGACTTTCAGCGGTTTGCGATGAACAAATCAAACAAAAGCGATTGAAATAGTTTAACACGACGAACGCTTCAAGTGGTTTCCCCAAATTCAACTGAAAATGCAACTTATAATGATTTCTCCTGTCTCAAAATGATTCAACACCTTCATGATGAGCATCTTTAGTACATAGTGGAGCACCCTTTTGCTGTTATGACCTGCTGCAAACAAGGTGCACAACTTCTGGCAGTGTTCCTGAGGAATCTTATCCCATTCCTCATGAGCAATGGCCTCCAGTTTTTTCACTCTGACTCATAACTGATCCTAAACCCAATAAAGAGGTTCAAAACAAACGTCTGAGGGTTTCACACAATTTTCTGTGCCACTGTTCGACTCTGAAAGTCAATCTTCAGACAGACCTACACAGAATCGGTTTGACTATGAATCAAGGTTATGATGTGGGGGAAAATCTTATAAAGTGTGAAAAGAATGACATAAGATAAAAATCCTTACTTTAACTCCGGGAAAGGTGACGGCGGATGAGGCGTAAGAGCCGATCATCAGTGACATCACGGTGGAGCTGAGGCTCCCGAACATGTTGGGCAGCTACAGTGGAAGGGACAGAGCATGTTACAAAACAACTTTCAGCAAAGAAAAAAAATAAAAAAAAAACAGAAGAAAAGAAAAAGAAATGGAGAACGTTGGCTCCAGTAACTGTTTTGCACAAAGTTTAGGATGTGGACTCTTGGTGTTGGTTTGCTTTTCTTGGAGATTCCACTTGTCTCTAATGGAAGAGCTTGTGTTTGTTGTGTGGTTCCTTTATTGTGGAAATCACAGCGGTGTGAGAAGGCTACAGGAAACTGGGTCAAACAACAGCATGGTGACAAAGCAAGAAAGAAACAAATGGGATATCCTTGCTCCCAGGGGCTAAAGCCACAGAGAGAATGAGAGAGAAAGACAGAGAGAGACAGACAGATTTATTCAGATTTATGTATCTAGTACCAAGACCATAATGTCACAGAACTACAAACACTGAAAGTATGTATATGTATATTCATACTTTAATTAATTTGTGTGCTCGTGTGACACAGGTCTATTCTCTGTTTAACAAGTAATCACACACCCAGAACTATTTGCTCTAACGTGTGTTTCAGGTAGTACAAAACAGCTTGCTTACTGAATGAAAGGTTCAATGTTAATAACTGCATGAATAAACATTAGACACAACTCTGGTGATTATTGATCACAGGTATTCCTCAAATGTAAAACATTTCACTGCGCCACACCACACTGTATCACGTCATGGTGAACAGTACTTTATTTTCATTGACATTTTTGCCTCAAAATGGCTGTAGGTTTTTGCAAGTGTGTGTGTGTGTGTGTGTGTGTGTGTGTGTGTGTGTGTGTGTGTCTGAGTGAATAGTGTCAGAGTCTGATACATCATGTAGGCAGTAAAACAATGTGGGGTGAAATGGATTTCCCCCTCTATAACTTCACATCAGAGAGTTTTATTCCTCATATAACACAACATATACTAACACTTTAACATTTAAAAAAAATTAAACGAATGACACACCTTTCGTTTATTGTTAGTCTTAGATTAGGTAATGTCCCGGACAACGATATGTTACTTTAGAGTGTTAATATTAATGCGCACTACATTAATAAACCTTCTGACCAATTCAAGATCACTACAAATGTATAATCATTATTCAACGTCACATAAATGATGTTTTTACACGTTACAAATGGGCACAATTAGGCTCGATATAAATATACTGTGTAAAAAAAAAAACCCAACAACATAAATATGCAGTCATAGTGATCACATAGTGAAACCATTTTTATTTTATTTTAATCCAGCTAACTAGCCAGCATACCTTTGATGATTGATTATGCGATACACTTTTCGATGATATCGTTGGTATGGTTATCTTTTTTTAAAAACTTTTTTTTTTAAATAATTACATATTAAACTGTACTGAATGGATGCTGTTGATTTTACGTATTTTTTTTCTTTGTAGGCATTAAAGATAAGCATCGTCAAACTCAGTTTAACTGATTTTTCTTTTGTTTATTTTACTACTGTTTTGCAGACAGTTTGTTGCTAAATGATTCATCGTGATATGCACTGTGTATCGTAGAAATGTCCTCAAGTATCGTGACACGACCTTATCGGCGTATGGCCCAGCCCTAGCGTACCTAAATATTTACTAACAGCTGGTCGAGTTCTCTAACAAGCCAGGAGGTGACTGATAAACTGTTTAACCACACCATGAAACTGCCTGTCGTAGAACGCAGAGATGGATTTATTATATAAATGGATAATTATTATTATTATTATTATTATGTTTTTGAAAAATCCGAGCAAGCTATGTTTGGTCAGACTTTTAAAAACATATAAATAAGAAGTTCATGATGTGAAAACTGGCGTAGTACTGGAGAATCGCCAGCTGGCTTGGATTCAGCCACACTGTAGAATTTATTGAGGGCATTTCCTGTTTTACTACAAAAGAAATGTCCCACATCATCCTTCAGGCTAAGATACTGAAATAATCACTAGCAAAAATAAAAAATGCCTGTTTTAGGTCATATTGCTACACACATGTGTGTGTGTGTGTGTGTGCGAGAGAGAGAAAGAGATGGGGGGGGGGGCTTGGACACAAAGAATGCAGTCTCCAATGTGTTAGAGAGTGAGGGGGAGAGAGAGAGTGAGAGAGTGAGAGAGAGAGAGAGAGAGAGAGCAACTGTCAGGTCATAACCTTCAATGGCTAAACAGCATGGTGTGATTCTGTACATGCTGGTACTACACCCACATAGTAGGAGAGAGAGAGAGAGAGAGAGAGAGAGCGGAAAGAGACGGGTGTTCTGGGTCCTGTATTTCTAAGAAATGCAGGACACGGCGTCATGGGATGACAAGGGCTGGTTGTGTTCAGAGCTGAGCACCTGGACCACATGTTTTTCCAGTACACATTTAGGAATGTGTAACCGTTTACACGTGTGGAGTGCTTGTGTGTACGCACATGGGTGAATGTGTATGTGATAAATATGGCCATTCTCTTACATAAGAGATCACAGATATTTCACTCTCTGCATACAGAATGACTTTTTTGTAGACATGTTGTCATCGTGGGAGAATGCTGATGGATGAATGTAAAGTTTGTAGTATGGGTAGACTTATGTGGAGGCATTACAGCGCTGTGTGTGTGTGTGTGTGTGTGTGTTTGTCCTTGTCTGTTTTATATAAAGGTGAGTGGGTGGAGGGATTGTAGAAGGTGTGCAGGAATCTGCGTCTGTGATTGGTGGAAACGGTTTGGGTTGGCAACTTACACCCACACTTACACACTTCATAATGGAATTTATCTGTCACGGCTACACACCACGTGCTTAGCTACATAGAGTACAACAACAAAACAAGCTCTTACTCTTACTCTCTCGATGCATGTTCCCCTTCCTGTTTTCTTACCGTGAGAGACGTGAACGTCAAACAGATTCCTCCGAAACCATTGAGTGACAGAGCAAGAAAGATGAGGGCAGAGAGGACTGGAAAAAGAAATAAAAGACACAGAATGATAAGTAACCATATCAAATGAACTTGTAAGCCACGCGTTCTGTATGTGGGCCGCACAGAGATACCGATCCCACCCCAGGAGTTGATCATTTCCCCAATAACACCTCTTGAAGTGTTTTATTCCTCTTATACGACAGCAATTCACCAACGATTACAATTGTGCATTTATTACTGAGTAAAACGGCTTGCTTTTGAACCCTTTTGTTTTGTTGTGGAATGTCTGCATGACAAACGATTTCCTGTTATCATCACATAGCAGCCTTAAATACATTCCCCTCACCTGCATCACTGCTTTTTGCCCTCTCTCAAGGTTAAGTCAAAATAAATGCAGCTTCTCATGTTGTCATGAAACCTGGAAGCACAACGACCTCTGTCCTGAAAGCTTTCCAGTCACATGCAGCATCTCAATTCACTTAATATCCATCCTAAAGACTACCGGAGATTAGAATTAGTGTGTCCCAAATCGTTGTATGTTGAAACGAGTATCCCAAAGGTACCCAGATGGTCTACGATATTTTAAAGTGTGGCTCCGTGGACCTTTTTACAGCTAATATTACCCCCTTTCACGAGGGAGAAGGACTTTTGATTTTTGATGCATTTTACAGAGGTGTAAAATGAAATGTGGAAACATAAATCAAGGGAATGGTAAATTAAATCATATAGCCTAAATTATATAAGTAATGAGTAGGCAACGACGTTCTCTTACATTACATGACGTGTTAGTACGTGCTCGCATACTCCTTTGCTACACGCTCAAAAGTATATGCTTTATATATATATATATATATATATATATATATATATGTGTTGTGTGTGTGTGTGTGTATACATACATATATACAGTGGTGTGAAAAAGTGTTTGCCCCCTTCCTCATTTCCTGTTCCTTTGCATGTTTGTCACACTTAAGTGTTTCGGAACATCAAACCAATTTAAACAATAGTCAAGGACAACACAAGTAAACACAAAATGCAATTTGTAAATGAAGGTGTTTATTATTAAAGGTGAAAAAAATCCAAACCATCAAGGCCCTGTGTGAAAAGTGATTGCCCCCTTGTTAAAACATGCTATAACTGTGGTTGTCCACACCTGAGTTCAATTTCTCTAGCCACACCCAGGCCTGATTATTGCGACACCTGTTCACAATCAAGGCATCACTTAAATAGGCGCTGCTTGACACAGTAAGGTCCACCAGAAGATCCTAAAAGCTACACATCATGCCGAGACCCAAAGAAATTCAGGAACAATTGAGAAAGAAAGTAATTGAGATCTATCAGTCTGGAAAGGGTTATAAAGCCATTTCCAAAGCTTTGGGAATCCAGCGAAGCACAGTGAGAGCCATTATCCACAAATGGCGAAGACATGGAACAGTGGTGAACCTTCCCAGGAGTGGCCGGCCGCCCAAAAATTACCCCAAGAGCGCAGCGACGACTCATCCAAGAGGTCACAAAGACCCCACAACAACGTCCAAAGAACTACAGGCCTCACTTGCCTCAGTTAAGGTCAGCGTTCATGCCTCCACCATCAGGAAAAGACTGGGCAAAAATGGCCTGCATGGCAGAGTTCCAAGGAGAAAACCACTGCTGAGCAAAAAGAACATCAAAGCTGGTCTCAATTTCTCCACAACACATCTTGATGATCCCCAAGACTTTTGGGACAACATTCTGTGGACCGATGAGACAAAAGTGGAACTCTTTGGAAGGTGTGTGTCCAAGTATATCGTGGTAGAAGGAACACTGCATTTCATAAAAAGAACATTATACCAACAGTAAAATATGGTGGTGGTAGTGTGATGGTCTGGGGCTGTTTTGCTGCTTCAGGACCTGGAAGACTTGCCGTGATAAAAGGAACTATGAATTCCTGCTGTCTACCAAGAGATCCTGTAGGAGAATGTCCGACCATCTGTTCGGTACTCAAGCTGAAACGAACTTGGGTTCTGCAGCAGGACAATGATCCTAAACACACCAGCAAGTCCACCACCGAATGGCTGAAGAAAAACAAAATGAAGACTTTGGAGTGGCCTAGCCAAACTCCTGACCTGAATCCTATTGAGATGTTGTGGTATGACCTTAAAAAGGCCGTTCATGCTCGAAAAACCTCTAATGTAACTGAATTAGGACAATTCTGCAAAGATGAGTGAGCCAAAATTCCTCCAGGACGCTGTAAAAGCCTCATTGCACGTTATCGCAAACGCTTGGTTGCAGTTGTTGCTGCTAAGGGTGGCCCAACCAGTTATTAGGTTTAGGGGGCAATCACTTTTTCACACAGGGCCATGATGGTTTGGATTTTTTTCACCTTTAATAATAAACACCTTCATTTACAAATTGCATTTTGTGTTTACTTGTGTTGTCCTTGACTATTGTTTAAATTGGTTTGATGTTCCGAAACACTTAAGTGTGACAAACATGCAAAGGAACAGGAAATGAGGAAGGGGGCAAACACTTTTCACACCACGTATATATATATATTGTCACGTATCCGGAAACTCGGGACTCCATGTCCCATCAGCCACTGCACTACACCACCTGACCGCATGCACCTGACTCACGTTTTTTTGTTAATGAGCACCGATGTGTATATATAGTCTTTGTCTGCACTCTTTCCGGGTCTTTCCGTTGTTATAGACTCACGTCACTTCTGTCTCCGTGTTTTGTTTCTGACCACAGTATTATGCCCAGTTGTCCTAGTGTCTTTGTTTGCGGTTGTCGCTCAGCCTCCCTGCTCGGCTGTGGACGTCGCTCTGCCTTCCTGCTCGGCTGTGGACGTCGCTCTGCCTTCCTGCTCGGCTGAGGTCGTCGCTCTGCCTTCCTGCTTCGGCTGTGGACGTCGCTTTGCCTTCCTGCTCGGCTGTGGACGTCGCTCGGCCTTCCTGCTCGGCTGAGGTCGTCGCTCGCCCTTCCTGCTCGGCTGCGGTCGTCGTTCTGCCATCCGGGCTCCGCTGAGGACGTCACTATGCCTCCATGCTCCGCGGAAGACGTCGCTCCTTCCCTTCGCTGCGCTCTTCGTGTTTGCCCCCTTCCTGCTCCACGGAGGCATCGCCCCCCTCATGCCCACGGAGAGCGTTTCCTCCCTTGTGCCTCGCGGAGACCCTCGCTCCCCCGTGCCTCGCGGAGACCCTCGCTCCCCCCTGTGCCTCGCGGAGACCCTCGCCCCGTGCGTGCCTCGCGGAGACCCTCGCCTCCGCCTGCGCCTCGTCAGGTACTTCCCCCCTTGAACCTCGGGGTGAGGCATGCTCCGCTTTCCTGTCCCGTGGGGACGCCCCCCACTTTCATGCTTTGCCAAGGACTTCCCCCGCTTCCTTGTGCCATGGTGGAAGCTGCTCGGCCTCCTGGTTATGCTGGGGACTTTTGGCCCTTTGACTTTGGCGCGCCCCCCTTGGAGTGGGGTTCTGTCAAGTATCCGAAACTTCGGGACTCCATGTCCCATCAGCCACTGTACTACACCACCTGACCACATGCACCTGACTCACGTTTTGTTAATGAGCACCGATGTGTATATATAGTCTTTGTCTGCACTCTTTCCGGTTCTTCGTTGTTATAGACTCACGTCACTTCTGTCTCGCGGTTTTGTTTCTGACCACAGTATTATGCCCAGTTGTCCTAGTGTCTTTGTTTTGGTGTACGTGGTGGTTTAAAATAAATGTTTAAAAAATTCACGATTGCTTCTGCCTCAACTTCGCCAGACGTGACAGAACGAAAGACCGTGACTACGAAGCAGTAGATTTTTATTTATTTATTTTTTCGGATACAACAGTTTGCTCCCACCCTCCCTCCCCGATGGGTCTCATGGATTCCCCTCTGTTCGCCGACCTCTTGGATTCCCCGCTGTTCAGCTACCTCAGAGTCGCGCAGCCAGTGAGTCCTGTGAAGGAAGTCTCTCTGCCGCCCGCTATTGTGTGTGTGAGGACGCTCCAGCTCCGTGGCGGACTCATGGATTCCCCCTCTGTTCGCCGACCTCAAGGATTCCCCGCTGTTCAGCTACCTCAGAGTCGCGCAGCCGGTGAGTCCTGTGAAGGAAGTCTCTCTGCCGCCCCGCTATGTGTGTGAGGACGCTCCAGCTCCGTGCGGACTCATGAATTCCCCTCTGTTCGCTGACCTCAGGGATTCCCCGCTGTTCAGCTACCTTAAGGTGCCTCAGCCTTCCTGTTCAGTTGCGGTCGTCGCTCAGCCTCCTTGTTCAGCTGAGGTCGTCGCTCAGCCTCCCTGCTCGGCTGTGGACGTCGCTCTGCCTTCCTGCTCGGCTGTGGACGTCGCTCTGCCTTCCTGCTTCGGTTGTGGACGTCGCTCTGCCTTCCTGCTCGGCTGTGGACGCGTCGCCGCCTTCCTGCTCGGCTGAGGTCGCTGCCGGCCTTCCTGCTCGGCTGTGCGGTCGCCGGCCTTCCTGCTCGGCTGTGGACGTCGCTCTGCCTTCCTGCTCGGCTGTGGGCAGTCGCTCTGCCTTCCTGCTCGGCTGTGGACGTCGCTCGGCCTTCCTGCTCGGCTGAGGTCGTCGCTCGGCCTTCCTGCTCGGCTGCGGTCGTCTCTCTGCCATCCGGCTTCGCTGAGGACGTCACTATGCCTCCATGCTCCGCGGAAGACGTCGCTCCTTCCCTTCGCTGCGCTCCGTGTGTCGCTCCCCCTTCCTGCTCCACGGAGGACGCCGTTCCCCCCTCATGCTCCACGGAGAGCGTCGTTCCTCCCTTGTGCCTCGCGGAGACCCTCGCCTCCGCGTGTGCCTCGCGGAGACCTCGCCTCCCCAAGTGTGCTCGAAGACCCTCGCCCCCGTGTGCCTCGCGGAGATCCTCGCCTCCGCGGCGCCTCGTCAGGTACCTGTCCCCTTTGAACCTCGGGCGAGGCATGCTCCGCTCTCCTGTCCCGTGGGGACGTCGCCCCACTTTCATGCTTTGCCAAGGACTTCCCCCCGCTTCCTTGTGCCATGGTGGAAGCTGCTCGGCCTCCTGGTTATGCTGGGGACTTTTGGCCCTTTGACTTTGGGCGCGCCCCTTGGAGTGGGGTTCTGTCAAGTATCCGGAAACTCGGGACTCCATGTCCCATCAGCCACTGTACTACACCACCTGACCACATGCACCTGACTCACGTTTTTGTTAATGAGCACCGATGTGTATATATAGTCTTTGTCTGCACTCTTTCCGGGTCTTTCGTTGTTATAGACTCACGTCACTTCTGTCTCCGTGTTTTGTTTCTGACCACAGTATTATGCCCAGTTGTCCTAGTGTCTTTGTTTCGTTGTTCGTGTGTTTAAAATAAATGTTTAAAAAATCTGCGATTGCTTCTGCCTCAACTCGCCAGACGTGACATATATATATATATATATATATATATATATATATATATATATATATATATATATATATATATATATACATATATATATATAAAAAATAAATATATACACACACACGTTATATATACACACAGACACATGGTTAAGGTAAGACAATGTCTGCCTAATCTTCCCTAGTGGCTTTTGTATCAGATGACATGGGTAGAATGGGGAAGCATGAGGTGTGGCATATTTGTGGCTGAAACTTTACAAATTTGGAAAATCTTACACGTAATAATGCATTAGTCAACGTCTGAGTACACTGGTACTGGCTTCAAGCACTGGTCTGGTCTCGTTTTGGATTTGGCTCATTTTCCAATCTAACCTGCTGGTTTACCTTTACAAATATATGCCTTATCCAGTGTGACTTACAGAAGTTTGCTGAAGTCTCCATAAATAAATACATCCTCATTCCTGTTCACTAGGTCACGGACTAAGAGTACTATCAGTCACAAAAAGTGTTGGGGATGTAGTATAGTATGCAAAAATATAACACAAAAAAGCACAACACGAATTTTCTATCTTTGTGTCTGTGTGTGTGTAATTAATTTGCGTGAGTTTGCTGTATCTTTGACTCACCTTGAGGCTGATATGCGGACACGGACATCATTGCACAGGAGAGAGCAAAACACGCGCTGAGAGAGAAACAGATTAAGAGTGTATTTATTGTGACCAGATAACGGGATTCGTTCAATTGTAAGCTGTTTCCATGAAGAAAAAGCCCAGATCGATTAACACGAAAGTAAACCTTACGAGAGTAAATGAGTAAAAGCTCATTTAAAGCACTGATTCATCTTCGGTAACTGTTTTATCCTGATCAAGGTGGCTGTGGGGTAAATTACTAAACATCCGGTGTAGGAATAGACAAAAATACCTACAGGAGTGGCCGGACTGATCGTTATATTCTTCAGGAACTAATGGGAGTAGGATTAAAGAAGCACCTCTAAGAGAAAGTATGGGAAGACTCGGAATAGAAGTTTTACGTTAATTTTCACTATGATTAACGATCTGTTTATCTGTGTTTACTTTTCCCATAAATACTGTCAATTTGAAATGTTAGGGACATTTTTTTTCACATTGCTGTGCTCATGAGAGCATTAAAGGTACTGTTTGTAATAATTCATTAAAGTGCTCAGAGACTTTTAAATGCTGTATATTTTTACTTTGAAAAAACTTATAGTTTGCAATATAGCCATGTAATGAACCTGGCTAGGTTATTTATTTTAAGCCAATTTTACTTTTTTTTTCTGGCCCAGAAATTAGCTCCTCCCCCGGTAGGAACTAATCAGCTCAGTTCTGCCTGTTTTAGGGGTGAGGTCAATTGGCAGAAAGGGAAGGCTTATTGATGTTTCGTGTGTGTGTGTGTGTGTGTGTGTGTGAGAGAGAGTACCTCCCGGTGAGGCGCAGTGGTCTGGGACCGAATCGGTCCATGAGGATGCCGAGTGGCAGTGTAGCAGCACTGAGCAGGAAGGAGCCAATGGTAAAGCCCAGGTTGAGCATTTCCTCCTGCTCTACGCAGCTAATCCGATCCTCATGTTTCTTGCTAACATTAGCCACCTCTGTGTCATTTTCTAGCCGTGAGACAGAGAGTCAGGTGAGACAAAAGAGATCTGATCAGAGTATGGTTTATTCATGGCTTCGCTCTTGTGTCATGGCTGAATGACCTCGAATGGCTCTGTCTGACTGTTTTTCCATCCTTTCTAGGGCAGCTTACCTGTGCAAAGGTGCGAGTAAAAGCCCTCGTGTTTCAGCATGATGAGCAGAGATCCCCAACCAAGCAGCACAGCAGAAAATCCCAGATTTTCCACCACTGCCGTGCCGGCCATCCACCATCGCCTCCCGAACGCCTGAGACAGTGAAGGAGCGAGCCATCTGTCCGAAAACAGAGAAAACTGAGAGTGAGATTCATTCTTTTTGCTACAAAGTGATGCTTAAACTGTAACATATTTCTATATAGAGATACAAAAGAGCTGGTTCTTAGCCTGTAATATTTGATTGGTTCCAGACCAAAAATGTTGCCGGTCTAGAAACAATAATAATATAATAATACAAGAACAACAATAATAATAATAATAATAATAACAACAACATAAATTGTACCTAGAATTGTAACATCCATATGTTTTTTAGAATACCTAGAAAATAATACACTAACACACAGTAAACCCATGCAATGGATCTGTTTCTTTATTTCAAGCAAATTTGGCATCTTTTCCTTCCCAGAAATTAGCCCCACCCCCACTAGGAACTGCAAGTCTCAACTCCGCCCCTTTTTTAGCAGCAGAGTGAGTTGTCCAAAAGGGACAAAAGAATTATTGCTATTTTCATTCGAATTGCAACTGGTGACAAACGACTCCTTTAACTCAGAAATATATGTATTTAACTTTTTTGTATTTCTCTTTTTCAGTGTCTGCTATTTAGATCAATCCTTTTTAAATATAAAAATTCCAGTTTTGTTGGCAAACCTATACATCGTGATACACATCATGCATCGTACAAATGCCGTCGAGAATTGCACCTTGTCAGTGAAAACGTTTAAAGAAGACAAAAGAAGTGTTCTCGTACAGCCCTTAATTCTCCCTCTCGGCTGATGTGCTTTTGAGAAGGATGGCAAAGAGCACACAAGTAACCTGAGAATCGCTTGAAATAAAATATCTTCGACGCACTGCTGAACAACGAGTGTTTTAATGCGCACAAACCGTGAAAAGCAGCTCAAAAGAACAGCTATGTGAACACACACCTGTTATGCTAGAAATAGCTCTAGGCTCTAGACTCCAAAGCATAAAACTAAGTGATCAAAGTTAAAAGGTAAATGTCTAATAATAGGTATATTTGCTAGTCATTGTACTTCAGACACTTTTAATACTGCTCAGATGCACTAAACCAGTGAGTGTGTTCACACGTACAACAGTCTGATTACTGCACAAACTCTGGTTTTGTATAATCTGATCAGCACATTTACACGCCTCGGGAATCTACATTAATCAGATTTATTGTTAACACTATCATTTCGTTTTCATCACATACACGTCCTATATTTTTAATTACGTTTGGATTCAAGATTACTGTGTATTAATGTGTAATTACCCCCCCCCCATCCAAGCCGTGTTTTTGGCCAGAGGCGTGACTGTATCCTCAATTTCTACACCGAAAAAAATTAGAGGTATCGAATCAGTACTTTTCCAAATTTGCAGAACATCATGACTTTCCAAGTGGCGAGTCTTTAAAAACCAAACAGCCTCTAACAAATGAAATCGTTACACTGTTTATACGACCACTTGATCTAAATCTAATAAAAGTCTGAAATAAAGATCTTACCACATGCACATACATACACACCGAGTTATTTGTGAGCTATATTTGGGTGCACTAAACTCCAGGTTAATAAGTAAACCTCAGCACACGTCATCTGTATGACCTTTCTCGAGTTCCATTTGTGTTGCACACAAATAGTGAAAGAGGTCACTTCGGACCTTTTGGTGATTCGTTGCGTAGGGCTCATTATCCAGTTTCACATGTTAGACCTGCCATAAACCTTCGCATGGAAACAGAGCAGCGTGGCCAAGCATAGCCAGCGGGTCAATGAATGTTTCACGACGATGCCAATGCCTGTCACGCTGGGCCAGCCTGCATTTCCATGGCAAGATTACTGTCTTCCCTTTATTCACTGGTATAAAAAGCACGCGTGCGCATTGTTGTACTTTCCATCATGAATTGCAGGCGTGACAAAACAGAGAGGCACTGCAGCAACCAGGAGTCAAACAGTGCACGGAATGGGGGATAAAAAGAGAAAGAAAAGAAGGGGGGGCTTTGCAGTGGACTTTAAGTGAGGGCAAGACTTAAATGTGCAGGTCAACCTTTCTTTGTGTTTAATGTGATTAGACACAGCCCACTAAGTAGCTTTGTCCTCAGCAGCCCGTTTTATAGAGGGATTTCCATTGTAAGTCATACAGCCTATTAGCATACATTCTATTAAACAAATACACACACACATTAGTCCCACTATTACAGTGACACACCTTTGAATTGTACTCAATTTCTGATTGTAGAACCCTGCCCATTGGAGTGTCCCACCAATTTGACTGGTAAATAAACTGTGTGCAAGGTTTCTCTGTACAAAGGTATCTTTTCACAATGTACATGAAATGTTTCGACACGCTACTGTCTAGACGACGCTGCTAACGTCCCATCGAGAAACTATGAAGGGTGAGTGAGGAAACAAAGTGGAAATCACATTAGTGATATTGTTGCAAAATGTACCACCAGTCCAGTACTACAATGTGGAAAATGTTTCAGTATCCGATCATTTCAAGTCTTTATTTACACTATGTTAAAATTTTTCGAATGTTAAAATCTTTTGAATTGTGCCGGTTGCTCTGACATGGCTTGACTGCTCTCATTTTTATATAGCATACTTTAAAAATTTATAAAAAAAAAAATTTTATGAGCTAGATAACACTGAGATTACACCATTATCTGCCATTTTGAATCAACACATCTTGAGAAAAATCAGTGGAAAAAATATCTTTTCCAACAAATTCTGGTTTAACTCAGTAACGTATTCGATCTTGTATGGATACAAACAATCGACATACCAAAAACAGGAATATAAAAATGTGTAATGCATTTTGTATTTGTTCAAATCATTAATTTGATCATTTTTAACAAAGGAAAAAATGTTTTATAATTCAATTAAATTTTATATTTATTTGTATAGCGCTTTTAACAATGGACATTGACATAAAGCAGCTTTACAAAAATATATACGTTTGGTTCTGTAATTTTAAAATTGACGAATTTACCGTTAATGTGCCAGCCAGAAGTGGCAAAGGAAAAACTCCCTGAGACCACATGAGGAAGAAATCTTGAGAGGGAACCCATCCTCATCTGGGTGACAGTGAGACTGAAAATAAGTTCCTTTCTATAATTTACATTGAAATGGTAAATGTTGTACACTTATATGGCGCTTTTTCAACCTTAGCGGTTATACAAAGTGCTTCATACTGGTTCTCCTTCACCCATTCCCACACACACCAACGGTAGCAGAGTTGCCATGCAGGGTGCTGACTTGCCATCGGGAGCAACTTGGGGTTCAGTGTCTTGTCCAAGGACACTTTGGTATGTGGAGTCATGTGGGCCGGGAATCGAACCGCCAACCCTACGATTAGAGGACAACCCGCTCTACCACCTGAATCACAGTCGCCCCAATTACATTTACATGTATGCATTTAATAGAGGAAACAGAGAAAAGCGATAGAGCAAGCGGAGAACGATCCAATAAGTAGTGCTGTCATACAATATTTTTAAGTTAGGGGTTAGTTTGAAGATAGTGACAGATTCTGCGGTCCAGATTGAGGTTGGAAGTTCATTCCACCACTGAGGGACAGTCGGTTTGAAGGCACTACTAGGCGTCGGTCGTTAACTCATCACAGGTTGCGTGAAGGAACATAAACCTGAAGGAGAGAGTAGAGGTACGGGGCTTTGCTGTTCCAGACAAGGTCTTGTACGTGAGCAGCAAGGCCTTGAATTTGATGCGGGTGGCTACAGGAGGCCAGTGGAGGGAGATGAAGAGGGGTGGGTTCTTTTGGGCTGGTTTTTGAATTACATGGTCAAAAAGTGCTATTCTGTATCCAAGAAATTCATTATAGTTTTCACATGAAGTCTATTTTGTTGAAGATATCAACTGTTTACTGATGGAGACTTGGAGAGTGCAAAACTGTTCATGGCAATTGTAGTCCTAAAGCTCTCATAGCAATTGTAGTAATAAGCCATCGTAATGATTATAATAAACTATAATGTATGTCACACAATGACGAGAAGGTGTATCTCTTCTAACTAGCACTACTCTGTAAAGTGTGACAAAAATTGTACACACAATATTATAATATAACAATAATATTGTATAAACACTAATATATGCCTAAAACACATAAATGTAAAATGTCTTAATTATATAATAAAGTTCATGTCTAAGGAATTAATTCTAACATCGTTCTTTCCCTAGAATCTAAAATGGTCGACACGGTTTTATATTTCTGAAATGTTGCCTTGATATCTTTTGTATTTTAATACAAATGGAGTTGTGTTAGGAATCATCGAATGTGCAGAAACTTTGGGAAGTACGATGTTATGGTATTGATAAGGCTGGGCGACATATCTTTATGATATCGATATCGTGATAAATGATTACACAATATACTTTTCTGAGGTTTTGGTGACGTATTTGTTTTATGTTTTTAAGAATTACAAATTAAATGTATGATGTTGATTTGATGTAACTGAAAAACAAAAATTATCTTCTTTGTCTTTGTTGGCATAAAACAAAAGTACCATCGAAGACAGTTTAACAGGTTTTTATTTTCTTTATTTTGCTAATGTTTTGCGGACAGTTTGTTAGCTAAATTATATATCGTGATATATAATTTATAATTTATCGAGTATCATGATGTGAAATTTTAATTAAGTCACGATACATATTTCTGAAAGTATCAAGGGTAGCGACAAGTACCTGGAGTGGGTGAGGGTTAAAATGTAAAACCTTGATAAATAATATGCTTTGTTGAGGTACAGTCATTTGAAAAAATAAGTACACCCCACGGAAATTGTTGGCTTTTTTTTCATACTTGGACAAGCAAACATTTGAACCTTCTTTGAAACAGTGCCTATTAATACAGCTGATATGCTTGAAGAAAACCACAAGGTTAAAAAAAATGCTTTTTCAATCATTTATTTAACAGACTCATCAATAGATATGTTATTATTCTGTAGAAAAAGTATTTTTAGTATTGCCCCCCCTTCATCAGAAACAACTTCTTGTAACTGTTCATTTTGCATAATTGTTCACTAGTCTCTGACATTGGCTTGCTGGAATTTTTTATCATTCTTCCATGCAATATTCTTTCAGTTGCAAGATGTTTGAGGGTTTTCTTGCATGTACTGCCTGTTTCAAATCCCCCCACAACATTTCAATGGGATTCAA